>CANSGD010000463.1:0-410891 GCA_947645195.1 Patellifolia procumbens
CTTTGGAATCGATCAAAAATGTTATAAGAGCTTGGAGTTAGGCCTAAAATATGATTTGGAACCCCACGAACAAGGGTGACGAGAAAAATAGGACTTCAAAATTTTTAGCTTGAGCGCTATAAGACATAGAAATGGTAAAAAAACATGTCGAGCTTTGCAGTAACAAAACAATTTTATCCGAGCTAAGTTTGGCCAAAAATACGATTTGGGCCCAAACAAATATCGACGCGAAAAATGGAACAAGATATTTTTAAGGTTCTAAGATCACGAACCCCTTCGTGTGGTAAAAAAAAACCGTGTCATGCTTTGGAGTCGCTCAAAAATGTTATCCGAGCTAAGAGAGTTGAGCCAAAAAAATACGATTTGGGTCCCGCGAGCAAAGAACCGACGCGAAAAATCGGACTTCAATATTTGAATCTTTTGAGATCACGAACCGCTTTGAAATGGTAAAAAACCAAGCCAGACTTTGGAATCGCTCAAAAATGTTATCCGAGCTAGGAGTTAGGCCTAAAATACGATTTGGGCCCCACTGAACAAAGAACTTACGCGAAAAATGGGACTTAATTTTTCAGCTTCCTTGGCTAAAAACCCTTAGAAATGGTGGAGAGCTTATGTAGGCTTGGTGATGCATCTGGCTCTCTAACCTAATAATCCCCTAAGGTTCTTAATAAATCTATTTTTATTGGTTATGGTTAGTTTGAGATTTAAAAAAGATGATGATGGAGGTCCCGTCTAGTTCCATTGATCCTAAGACCCGAGAACATGGTTGCTTGTGTTTTTAAGGGATGTTCTGGTCCATAAGTCCATTGAGTCCTTTAAAAATGTCCTTAGCTTGGTTAGTGTAATTATTAGCGAATTCATATTAAAGTGATGTAGTAAAAAATATAGAGTAATAAAATATACTCTTGGTTAATTTAATGCTCGAATTAGTTTAACTAGGATAGTATTAGTTGAGTTATGACCTACATTTGTGTTCAATTAGAGAGTCCATTAGGGTTTGTAATACATATGGGACGAATAGGTCAAAAAAATGAGCAAAATGGCGCCTATCTCAAAGTTTCTAGAAGATCAACGAGCAAAGATAGGAAGGAATCTCTATCTTTTCCTTAAAATAGGCGTGCAAAGCTAAGGAGAGCAAGGAAACTATATCATTTCCTCAAAATGGCGCCCAAGCATAGAAGATCAAGGAAAATGAATCATTTTCCCTCCAAAGTCCATCTTAGACGCCTAACCTTATCATTTAGGGTTTGGTTTCTACTTTGAAGGATAAGTGAGGAAATCAAGGGAAATGAAAGGAGGGGCGTCCATAATGATAGAGCAAGCAAGAGGATAGACTTTCAGCCCTAATTAGATAGATTTTATATTCTGAATTAGTTTTTAATTGTTTTAATTTCAGCATTTATTTTCTAGTGAGTCAAGGACATATATTTAAAGGGCACAAATCATTAATAAAAGAGATTGAACGTTTATAGACTAAAAAAACCTTGAGTTTTATTTTGCTTTGATTAATTCATCATTAATCTAGGCGCCTAGGCTAGCTTGATTTTAAGCTTGAATCAAGTGGTGTTCTTAGAACCTTAGATTGATTAGGTTCGCGTACTTCAGATGCATCGTACTCTCCTTCTTGGAAAAAGATTCGTCCTCGAATCTTGTTGTTGAATTTGGATCTTAAGATGAATAAAATTTGAAGACATGTCCCCGCTTTCTTTAGATCCATGTTCATTTCCAAACTTTCTTTTTCATCTTCACAGCCTTCTTTTCCATGTACTTCTTTTATCACTTGATTGCTCTCTTCGTCTTTTGGATTTGAAGGTGTCTCTTGTGGGCCACCACCAATAGATTGTTCGACTTCTTTCTCTTCAGTTTCGTCTGCATGGGGTTTTCCTTCATTTGACCTAGTCTCCTTGACATCTTGGATCTATTTACATTGAATAATCAGAGTTGGTGGATATCTTTTTCCTTCGATAAGAACCTTCACTAAGGTTTGAAGTTGTTGATTACAAAGTTCAGGTTCTTCTTCATACATGAATTGCAAAAGCAATCCTTTTGATAAGAATTTGACAAAAACATTTTCTTGAGCTCTTCTCGAAGCTTACTCCAAGTGGCAATATTTTGTTTCCCATCTCTTCTCATGTGGGTTCCCGTCTTCCCACATCCCTAAAGCATTATTTCTAAAGAGTACTTCGGCTAGTCTATACAAATCATATTGATAAAGATCTGTACCTTTACATACTGTATCAACTTTGTGGAGCCATCTTTTAAATTTGAATGGACAAAGTGAACCATCGAATTTAGGTATTTGAAGGCGTTCAGGGATATCATATATAAGACCCATTGTTTAAAATTGGAACACTGCGCTAGAAAGCTCCTTGTTGGCTTGAAGGATTTTTGTCAGTTTGCCCCTCTTACCTGAAAAAACAACCCAGATTAAGACTAAACGAACTCCGATTAGTCTCGAAGCTTTTACCACTAGAAAGATCATACTTGGCGGCAAAAGGACATATTACCCACCTTGAAACTCAAAGCTCGGAGATATGGGCAAAAACTTTTGAGTAAATTCTGATTGGTTTGCGGTTTTGTGCTTAGGGTTTGTGTTTGGAATTTCGGCTAGGATATGTGTTGGCTCTAATACCAAGATGTTATATTCTGCCTTTGTGTGGCTTCTGGCTTCGGAATCGCTGAAAATATTGTATCCAAGGTAGGAGTTAGGCCAAGATATGATTTGCGCCCCCGCGACAAAGAACAGACGCGAAAAATGGGACTTCATTATTTTCAGCTTCTGAGCACTCGAACCCCTGAAAAATGGTAAAAAAAACATGTCAGGCTTTGGAATCGCTAAAAAATGTTATCCGACCTAAAGTTAGGCCGAAAATACAATTGCATTTTGACCGACAAAGAAACGACCGCGAAACATTGGAGTTCAATATTTTCAGCTTCTGATCTCCGAACCTTAAATATGGTAATAAAAACATGTGAGGCTTTGGAATCGCTAACAAATGTTATCCGACCTAGAGTTTGGCCAAAAATACGATTTGGGCCCCACGAACAAAGAACCGACGCGAAAAATCGGACTCCAAAATTTTCAGCTTCTGAGCGCTCAAAGCCTTTAGAAATGGTAAAAAAACAGGTTAGGCTTTGGAATCGCTCAAAAATGTTATCCGAGCTAAGAGTTAGGCCAAAAAATACGATTTGGGCCCCACGAACAATTAACCGACACAAAAAATCGGACTTCAAAATTTTTGACTTTTGAGCGCTCGAATCCCCTTAAAAATGGTAAAAAAAAACCATGTTAGACGTTTGGAATCGCTCAAAAATGTTATCCGAGCTAGGAGTTGGGCCTAAATTACGATATGGAACCCCAAGACCAAAGAACTGACGCGAAAAAATCGGACTTCGATATTTTTTTGCTTCTGAGCGCTCGAACCCCTTAGAAATGGTAAAAAAACATGTAAGACTTTGCAATCGCTCAAAAATGTCATCCGAGCTAAGAAGTTAGGTGATATGAATGTGACTCTATGAAAGAAACATTAAGTGTATCCGATGTCAAGGAACCTAACTATTTGGAGAGTCCGAAATTTGTATGGGTTTAATTGTGTTTGAAGGTGTTTGGGATATGGAAATTAAATCAATCACTCCTGAAAGATTTAATTAACTTTTAATCTACACTTAAACCACTCCTGGAATTAAGTAGATTATACTAATCACTCAATAATTAACACTCATGAAAATTATTAAATGGAACGAAAATTAATTGACAAACAATTAATGCTCGAAAATATGACTCGAAATTCTGAATATATTATTGAATAAAATCGACTTATAGTCCTTATTTATACTAGTACATCTCCTAGTATGATAAGGAAAACGAAACTCTATCTAAAAAGCAAAATAAATCTTAATCCCTAAAATGAAGGGAAAGATAGAGATAAACATAGCAAAGATAACTATCTAAGGAAAATGATAGGATTTCGCCACTATCATCTCCATACACACGCCTAAGCTTATCATTTTCTCTCCAAAATCAATCCTAATCACAATAGGAATTGGAACCCTACTAGAACTTGCATAGTAACCAAAATTAACCATATTTTTCGGCCACTGACAGTTTTTATTACATGAATAAAATGACAAAGCAAAAGCAAATAAAAGACTCTTTAAAAGACTACAGTGTTCATCTTCTCTATTCTTGCCTTGACTTGCCTGCATGTTTTCTTGAAGGTTTCGAACCTCTTCTTTGCATCAACATGAATTTCAGATTTAGTTAGCACAATAAAATCAATAGGAAGGAAAGGATTGATACCATAGACCACCTCAAATGGAGATTGAGAGGTAGTGGTTTAATGAGCTCGATTGTAAGCAAATTCAGCATGGGCTAGCTTCGTATCCCAATCCTTTGTGTCTTGCTCACCAAGCTACGCAATAAAGCTCCAAGATTCCTATTAGTTACTTCAGTAAGGCCATCTATTTGAGGATGATGACTAGTACTGAAAAGTAATCTCTTGGTTCCAACCATCTTCTACAAGCTCCTCCAAAAGTGACTTAGGAACTTGGAATCTCGATCACTAGCAATACTTCTAGGGATGCCATGTAGCAATCATCTCCCTAAAGTACAAATTAGCAACATGTTAAGCATTATCAGTTTTATGCATAGGAACAAAATGAGCCATTTTAGAGAAACGATCTCTACCTTCATGATAGCGTCTCTTCCCCTTTAATCTTTGGCAACCTATGAAATCCATACTCACAATTATCCCAAGGAGCATTAGGGACTGGCAATGGAGTGTATAGGCCTTTATGGAAGGTACTCTTGGCCTTTTTGACAGCTAGCACACCTACTAACCACCATATGAACATCCTTCACCATGCGAAGCCAATAGAAACTCTCACTCAATGTGTCTAGGGTCATTTGAATGCCAAAATGGCGACCACCACTACCACTATGGACTTCTACTCACCAACAACTACTCACGCCACTTTTAGGAACACAAAGCTTGTTCCCTTAAAAAGAAATCATGTTCACTACATACATACCATTAGGGTTAGTAAAAGGACTACTAAAATCATCATCTTTCACATATAATTCTTTCAAATGATTAAACCCTAAAATATGACATCAACCATGGTTAAGAGATAGGAACTACTAGAGATGGCATCAGTATACATTACTCTTTCCTTCTTTTACTTAGAAGAAAAAGTAAAGATTGTAGGAATTAACCACCAAGCGTGACACCTATGGTGGAGCTTTTGTTGCCCTGGATGTGTTTGGGGAGCTCAAGATCTAAATGAAGTATGAAAGTCTTTGGCCTTAAGCAATGAGAGACCCAATGATCCAAGGCCCTTACAATAGCATAAAACTCTCGATCATAGTTGGAGAATGGAGGCTGACGCCACTCAATTTCTCACTAAAGTATGCAATAGGCCTCTTCTCTTGGATCAAAAACAGCACCTACTCCAATCTCACCGCTCCTACTCTTACCTCTAACAACTTGTGAAAATCTGGCAAGGCAAGGATAAGGGCGTTGCAAAGAGCCTCTTCACCTCTTCAAATGATCTTTGAGCTTTGAGAGTTCGAAGAAAACTCCGCTCCTTCATCAACTCTGTGATTGGAGCCATAATCTGTTGAGAAGTTTCGAAATGAACCTCCTATAGTGAGGAAGCTAGGCCGTGAAAACTTCTACACTCATGAGCATTGTTTGGCGCCCACTTATGTGGAAATAGCTTTGACTTTCTCTGGATCAACATGCACTCCATCCCTAGAAACAATATAGCCAAGAAAAGCAATACTAGGTACAAGAAAGTCACGCACTTTTCCATCTTTCCATACAGTTTTTGTTCGCTCAATTTTTCAAACAAAAGTCTTAAATGAGCGAAATGAGATTCAATACTAGTACTATACACAAGAATATCCATTAAGATAGCCAACAAATAAACTTGTTAAGAAAGGGACGTAGTACCTCATTCATAAGTCTCATAAAAGAACTAGGAGCATTGCAAAGACCAAAAGGCATCACCATCCACTCATATAGACCTTGTTTGGTCTTAAAAGATGTTTTCCACTCATCTCCTTCTCTAATTCTCATTTGGTGATATCCACTCCCCTTAGATCTATCTTTGAAAACACCAAAAGCTCCATGTAACTCATCAAGCATGTCCTCCAATCTAGGCATAGGAAAACGATACTTGATTGTGATGTTGTTGACGGCCCTACTATCAATGCACATCCTCCATGTACCATCCTTCTTAGGGACAAGAAGGGCGGTGAACGAGCGCATAGACTCATACTTTAGCTCACATAGCCTCGTTTATCAACTCTTCAATCTGTCTTTGTAGCTCCTTAGAAGCCATGGGATCACATCTATATGCTGGTTTGTTAGGCAAAGGGCGCTAGCACTAGATCAATAGCATGTTCAATCCTACTCAAAGGTGGCAACCACCGAGGCAACTCTTTGGGAAAGACATCCCCAAACTCCTCTAACAAAGCTGCAAGGTTAGATCCTTCATAGAAACATCATTAGTTAAAGTACATTTAACAAATAAAGCATAACCAAGACCTTCTATTTCAACCTCCTTTTCGAACTCTTTGGGTGAAAGGAACAAATTTTGCTTGCTTTCGTCCGCCTTCTTCTTTGGCGCTTATAGTGTTAGGAGACAAGGGCATAAGTCGAATCCTTTTGGATCCCCCTTCAAAACAGAATACACATTGGTCTCCCCCTCATGAATAACCTTTCGATCAAATTGCCAAGGTCTACCAAGAAGAATATGACAAGCACTCATAGGAAGAACATCACCCCACAACTCATCCTTGTGCTACCAATCGAAAAAGAAACAAGGGCTTGTTTCTTAACCATCAAACCAGTCTTATCATCTAACCAACTCAACTTGTAAGGACAAGGATGATCTCTAACCAACAAATTCAACTTAGAGACCACATTAGACGCCCTTTACATTAGTGCAAGATCCACTATCAATAATCACATTGCAAGAGAAATCACCAACTCTACATCTAGTATGAAACTAGATTTTCTCTTTGCTCATGATTAGGTGAATGATCAACATGTAACGTCCTCCTAATAACTCCAATCATCCTTAGACTCATGTTCAGCGTAGGCATCTTCATCCTCAATCTCCTCACTACTCATGGTCACTTTCCACCACATAATCATACATCCTCTCTTCCTCCTCCAAGGTCATGTATTGTCTCATGGTTAGAGCTTTTCTAGTGGGACAATTCGAAGCAATATGACCCCTCCCTTGCACTTAAAACACTTCCTACTATCATCAAACTTCTCTCTAGAATCCACAAATTTAGGGCGTCCCCCTTTTGTTCCCATTTAGAAGGAAGGTGTAACTTTTCAAAGGTTTTAGAAGAAGAAGGGTAATTAGGGTTAGTGGTTAAAGCTTTTGAACGTGGTGTTTTTCCCCCCATAGGTTCTCTTATCCTCAAGTTCATGTCTTTCAAACTTCAAAGCCAATTGACACACGTCATGAAAGGTACTATAGTTGGCAATATCAATCTAGCAATAGATTTATGAAGACCTCCAATAAATCTAGCAATCTTTTCTTGCTCAACCTCTTCATTACCACATAGCAAGCATAATTTATCAAACTACAAAGTATAATCATTCACACTCACCGAATCTTGAGTTAAATCACTCTTCTTTTTGCTTAGGTTTTCTAAGTTTTGCCCTTTTTGCTTTTAGGCTCTCAACCAAATTCCAGCATATTTAGTTAGTCTAATAGTGGCAATTTTAAACTTCTTCTCATCATTAACCTTATAGTTACATACTTTTTCAAGTTCGTCTATCCACTCAAGCAAATCTTCAGGATTTGCATTACCATCAAAATCATCCAATTTTATTCCCCTATCAACATCATAAGTGGATTTGAACATTTTGCACAACTTCGTGATCAGATTCATAGTCAGCATGATTAGGGTTGTTTTTCCTTTTAAACATTTCGTGGCGAGGTCAAATGGGCGGTTTCCAACCTCCTAGCCCTAGCTCTGTCCTCCTCAACACCAATAAGTAAATCATGCATCATTTTCTCGAGTTTCTCCGCACTAGACATGTTTAAAGCTTTTGCCAACAACAAATAAGCCACACAAAACACACAAAGTCACGCCAACAAGAATAGTAGCCAACCAACCACACAAGCCCAAACAAGGATCAAGAACTAGAATTAACTAGTTTAGAATGCTTACCAAGAAAGTCGGACTCTTTCTTTCCTCACCCTCTTGAAGCGGTTTCAATTGTTATGTATCAAATCTGTTAATTCCGCTTCAAAACTTTTCTTTCCAACTTTTGTAAGACAAGGATCATCAAGTTGATTTTGTACGAGTTTAAAAGCATGTTCAACGGGGAGAGTAGGAATGAGCTTAACAAAGTCAGTCCAATCTGTCCAATGCAACATGATTTCGTTGCTAGTATTCCCCATAAAACATGCCCAGAAGATCAAGAATAACAGACCTAACTTTAACAATAAACTGCAGATTCCAAAAATCGAATAAATTCCCAAATTTTAACACAAGTAAATATTGGATATTAAGAAACATTTCCAACTGGAATCACTGAAAAATTCCAAGTAGGCTGCTCGCAGTAATTTTTCAAAGTCAGTCGCGCCAGATTCGGACCAAAATAATACGACTCACAAGAACTATCTCCAAACTATACCAAACGAACTCCAACTTCTACGAAATTTTAGGACAGTAAATTAGACTTGAAATAAACCAATTTAGGCGCAAGAATCACCCAAAAAGATGCTTTCTTGAGGGAGATCGAGTCATTCAAAGTTTACCTTAAATTTCCGCAAAACTGCCAGGAATTTTTGTCTGATGTCGAACGTTGTTGCGGCTTCGTTTCTCCGCCAAATGCAATGAAATTTTGACACAACACTCTCATAGATGTCTATAGTGTTCCCCAAAAATTTCAACGCCAAAATTCCTCCCGTAGCTCTAATACCAATTGATATGAATGTGACTCTAGGAAAGAAACATTAAGTGTACTCCAATGTCAAGGAACCTAACTATTTGGAAGTCCGAAATTTGTATGGGTTTAATTGTGTTTGAAGGTGTTTGGGATATGGAAATTACATCAATCACTCCTGAAAGATTTAACTAACTTTTAATCTCACTTAAACCACTCCTGGAATTTAGTAGATTAATCACTCAATAATTAACACTCCTGAAAATTATTAAAGGGAACGAAAATTAATTGACAAACAATTAATGCTCGAAAATATGACTCGAAATTCTGAATATATTATTGAATAAAATCGACTTATAGTCCTTATTTATACTAGTACATCTCCTAGTATGATAAGGAAAACTAAACTCTATCTAAAAAGCAAAATAAATCTTAATCCATAAAATGAATGGAAAGATAGAGATAAACATAAGCAAAGATAACTATCTAAGGAAAATGATAGGATTTCGCCCTTATCATCTCCATACACACGCCTAAGCTTATCATTTTCTCTCCAAAATCAATCCTAATAACAATAGAATTGACCCTACTAAGAACTTGCATAGTAACCGAAATTAACCATATTTTCGGCCCCCATGAGAGTTTTTATTACATGAATAAAATGACTCAACAGCAAAGCAAATAAAAAGACTCTAAAAGACTACGTATGGACGCCCCATATTAACCATCTCAAGCTAGTTCATCCTCCCAAGCTAGCACAGTCACAAAAGAACCATTGGCCTTAAGCTTGAATCAAAGGTCTCAAGAACCAAGCAAATAGGCTCATCTCCAATGGTTGACTTTGGCTCCTGACTCATGTCATTAGCCAAAAAATACGATTTAGGCCCCCACGAACAATTAACCGACAAAAAAATCGGACTTCAAAAATTTTCAGCTTCTGAGAGCTCGAACCACTTAGAAATGGTAAAAAAAACATGTCAGGCTTTGGAATCGCTCAAAAAAGTTATCCGAGCTAGGAGTTAGGCCTAAAATACGATTTGGGTCCCCACGAACAATTAACCGACACAAAAAACCGGACTTCAAAATTTACAACTTTTTTGAGCGCTCGAACCCCTTAGAAATGGTAAAAAAAAAATTATATCAGGCTTTGGAATCACTCAAATATTTTATCCGAGCTAGAGTTAGGCCAAAAATACGATTTCCGGCCCCCACGAACAAAGAACCAAAGCGAAAAATCGAACTTCAATATTTTCAGCTTCTGAGATCACGAACCCCTTAAAATGGTAAAAAACAATGTCAGACTTTGGAATCGCTCCAAAAATGTTATCCGAGCTAGGAGTTAGGGCTAAAATACGATTTGGAACCCCAGGAACAAAGAACTGACGCGAAAAGTCGGACTACTAAAGTTTTAGCTTCGTGTGCTCGAACCCCTTAGAAATGGTAAAAAACATGTCGGGCTTTGGAATCGGTCAAAAATGTTATCCGGGCGAGGGTTAGGCCAAAAAATACGATTTGGGCCCGCACGAACAAAGAACCAACGCGAAAAATCGGACTTCAATATTTTCGTTCTGAGATCACGGACCCCGCAAAAATGGTAAAACCTTGTCAGACTTTGGGAATCACTCAAAAATGTTAACCGAGGTAGGAGTTAGGCCTAAAATCGCTTAGGAACCCCACGAACAAAGAACTAACGCGAAAAAACGGACTCCACAATTTTTAGCTTCTGAGCGCTCGAACCCCTTAGAAATGGTAAAAAAACATGTCCAGGCTTTGCAATCGATCAAAAATGTTATCCGAGCTAAGAGGTAGGCCAAAAAATATGATTTGGGCCCCCACGAAAAATTAACCGACACAAAAATTGGACTTCAAAATTTTTAGCTTCTGAGCACTCGAACCCCTTTGATATGGTAAAAAAAACATGTGAGGCTTTCGAATCGCTCAAAAATGTTATCCGAGCTAGGAGTTAGGCCAAAAATACGATTTGGGCCTCCACAAACAAAGAACCAGCGCGAAAAATCGATCTTCGATATTTTCAGCTTCTGAGATCACGAACCTCTTAAAAAGGTAAAACAAACATGTCAGGCTTTTTAATCGCTCACAAATCTTATCCGAGTTAAATGTAAGGGAAAAAATACTATTTGGGCCCCCACGAACCCCTTCGAAATGGGAAAAAAACATGTCAGGCTTTGGAATAGCTCAAAAATATTATCTGAGCTAGGAGTTAGGCAAAATATACTATTTCAGCCACAACGAACAAAAAAACGACCCAAAAATTGGACTTCAATATTTTCAGGTTCTGAGCGCTCGAACCTGTTAGAAATGGTAAAAAACGTGTCAGGTTTTGGAATCGCTCAAAAATGTTATCCGAGCTAGGAGTTAGGCCAAAAAATACGATTTGGGCCCCCACGAACAAAAGAACGTACGCGAAAAATCGGACTTAAATATTTTCGTTTCTGAGCGCCGAACCCTTGGAATTGGTTAAAAAACATGTCAGCTTTGGAATCGCTCAAAAATGTTATCTGAGCTAAGAGTTAGGCCAAATATACGATTTGAAGCCCCACGAACAATTAATCGACACGAAAAATCGGACTTCAAAATTTTCAGCTTCTGAGCGCTCGAACCCCTTAGATATGGTAAAAATAACATGTCAGGCTTTTGAATCGTTCAAAAATGTTATCGGAGCTGGGAGTAGGGCAAAAATACGATTTGGGCCACCACGAACAAAGAACCAGCGCTAAAATTGGATTTCGAGGATTTTCGGCCTTCTGAGATCACGAACCTCTTAAAAATGGTAAAACAAACATGTCAGGCTTTGGAATCGCTCAGGAATATTATCCGAGCTAGGATTTACGCCTAAAAAATAGGATTTGGGCCCCAGGGAACAGAAGAACCAACGTGAAAAATCGGACATTTAAATTTTCAGCTTCTGAGCGCTCGAAACCCTTAGAAATGGTAAAAAAAACATGTCAGGCTTTGGAATTGACATGAGTCAAGAGCCAAAGTCAAGAATTGGGAGATGAGCCTAGTTGCTTGGTTCTTGAGACCTTTGGATTCAAGCTTAAGGCCAATGGTTCTTTTGTGACATATGCTAGCTTGGGAGGATGAACTAGCTTGAGAGATGGCTAATATGGGGCGTCCATATGTAGTCTTTTGAGTCTTTTATTTGCTTTTGTTGAGTCATT
Organism: Patellifolia procumbens; assembly: GCA_947645195.1. Taxonomy (NCBI): domain Eukaryota; kingdom Viridiplantae; phylum Streptophyta; class Magnoliopsida; order Caryophyllales; family Amaranthaceae; genus Patellifolia; species Patellifolia procumbens. The sequence continues at coordinate 12,104 of CANSGD010000463.1, forward strand.
TAATTCATGTAAAAAAACTTGTCATGGGGCCGAAAATATGGTTAATTTCGGAGACTATGCAAGTCCTAGTAGGGCGAAAATGATAAGTATAAGCGTGTGAATGAGATGATAAGGGCCGAAATCCTATCATTTTCATTAGCTAGTTATCTTTACTTATGTTTATCTCTGTCTTTCCCAAAAATACGATTTGGGCCCCCACGAACAAAGAAACAATGCGAAAAATCGGACTTCAATATTTTCGGCGTACTGAGATCAGGAACCCTTTAAAAATGGTAAAAATCCATGTGGGGCTTTGGAATCGCTCAAAAATGTTACCGAGGTAAGACTTAGGCAAAAAATACGAGTTGCGCCCCCACAAACAAAGAACCGACGCAAAAAACGGACTTCAATATTTTCAGTTTGTGAGTGCTCAACCCCATGCATATGGTAAAAAAAACATGTCAAGATTTGGAATCGCTCAAAAATGTTATCGGAGCTAAGAGTTAGGCCAAAAATACGATTTGGACCCCCACGAACAATTAACCGACACAAAAAATTGGACTTCAAAATTTTTTAGCTTCTGAGCGTCAACCTCTTAGAAATGATAAAAAAAAACATGTCAGGCTTTAGAATCCCTCAAAAATATTATCCGAGTTGTGAGTTAGGCCAAAAAATACGATTTCGGCCCCAAACGAACAAAGAAACGATGCGAAAATGGACTCCATATTTTCAGCTTCTGGGCTCACGAACCCCTTAAAAATGGTAAAAATAAAACATGTTAGGCTTTGGTACTGGTCACAAATGTTATCCGAGCAAGGAGTTATGCAAAAAATACGAGTTGGGGCCCACGAACAATTACTTGACACGAAAATTTGACTTCGATATTTTCAGCTTCTGAGCGCTCGAACCCCTTAAACATGGTAACAAAAACTTGTCAGGCTTTGGAATCACTCAAAAATGTTATCCGAGCTAAGAGTTAGTACAAAAATACATTTTGGGCCCCCACGAACAATTAACCGACACAAAAAATCGGACTTCAAAATTTTCAGCTTTTGAGCGCTCTAACCCTTAATGATGGTAAAAAAACCATGTGAGACGTTGGAATCGCTCAAAAATGTTATCCGAGCTAGAGTTAGGACTAAATTACGATATGGAACCCCAAGACCAAAGCAACTGACGCGAAAAATCGGACTTAGATATTTTTAGCTTCGGCGCTTTTTTTAACCCCCTTAGAAATGTTAGAATACCATGTCAGGCTTTGCAATCGCTCAAAAATGTTATCCGAGCTAAGAGTTAGACCGCAAATATCATTTAGGCCCCCACGAACAATTAACCGACAAAAAAATCGGACATCAAAATTTTCAGCTTCTAAGCGCTCGAACCCCCTTAGAAATGGAAAAAAAAATATGTCAAAGCTTTGGAATCGCTCAAAAATTTTATCCGAGCTAGGAGTTAGGCCTAAAATCGATTTGGGCCCCCACGAACAATTAACCGACACAAAAAATTGGACTTCAAATTTTCAGCTTTTGAGCGCTCGAACCCCCTTAAAAATGGTAAAAAACCATGTCAGACGTTGCAATCGCTCAAAAATGTTATCCGAGGTAGGAGTTAGGCCTAAATTACGATATGGAACCCCGAAGACCAAAGTGAACTGACGCGAAAAATCTGACATCGTTATTTTTAGCTTCTGAGCGCTCGAACCCCTTAGAAATGGTAAAAAAAACATGTCAGCTTCAAATCGCTCAAAAAATGTTATCCGAGCTAAGAGTTAGGCCAAAAATACGATTTAGGCCCCCATGAACGATAAACCGGCAAAAAAATTGGACTTCAAAAATTTTCAGCTTCGAGCGCTCGAACCCTTACAAATGGTAAAAAAAATATGTCAGGCTTTGGAATCGCTCGAAAATGTTATCCGAGCTAGGAGTTAGGCCTAAAATACGATTTGGGCCCCCAGAACAATTAACCGACATAAAAAATCTGCTTTCAAAATTTAGCAACTTCTGAGCGCTCGAACCCCTTAGAAATGGTAAAAAAATAGTCAGGCTTTGGAATCGCTCAAAAATGTTATCCGAGCTAGGAGTTAGGCCAAAAATACGATTTGGGCCCCCACGAAAAAGAACCATCGCGAAAAATCGGACTTCAATATTTTCAGCTTCTGAGATCACGAACCCCTTGAAAATGGTAAAAAACCATGTCAGACTTTGGAGCCGCTAAAAAATGTTATCCAAGCTAAGAGTTAGGGCTAAAAATACGATTTGGAACCCCACTGAACAAAGAACAGGCGAAAAATCGGACTTCAAAAAGTTTTCGCTTCTTAGCGCCGAACCCCTTAAAATGGTAAAAAAACATGTCAGGCTTTGGAATCGCTCAAAAATGTTATCCGAGCAAGGAGTTAGGCCAAAAATACGATTTGGGCCCGCACGAACAAAAAACCAACGCGAAAAATCGGACTTCAATATTTTCAGTTTCTGAGATCACGAACCCCTTAAAAATGGTAAAAAACCATGTCAGACTTTGGAATCGCTCAAAAATGTTAACCAAACTAGGAGTTAGGCCAAAAATACGATTTGGAACCCCACAAACAAAGAACTGAAGCAAAAAAGCAGACTTGAAAATTTTTATCTTCTGGGAGTGCTCAACCCCTAGAAATGGTAAAAAATCATGTCAGGCTTTGCAATCGATCAAAAATGTTATCCGAGCTAAGAGGTACGCCCAATATGATTTGGGCACCCACGAAAAATTAACCGCCGCAAAAATCGGACTTCAAGCTTTTCAGCTTCTGAGCGCTCGAACCCTTAGATATGGTAAAAAAAACTTATGTGAGTCTTTGGAATCCCTCAAAAATGTTATCCGAGCTTAGGAGTTAGGCCAAAAATACGTTTTGGGCCCCTGCAATCAAAGAACCAGCGCGAAAAATCGGACTTCAAAATGTTAAGCTTCGAGATCACGAACCTCTTTAAAATGGTAAAACAAACATGTCAGGCTTTTTAGTCGCTCACAAATGTTATCCGAGCTCAATGTAAGGGCAAAAATACTATATAGGCGGCCACGATCAATTAACCGACACGAAAAATCGGACTTCAAAATTTTCAGGTTCTTAGCTCTTGAACCCCTTAGAAATGGTAAAAAAAACATGTCACGCTTCGGAATCGCTCAAAAATATTATCTGAGCTAGAGTTTGGCCAAATATACTATTTCAGCCACAACAAAGGAAGAACACGCGAAAAATTGGACTTAATATTTTTCTGGTTCTGAGCGCTGAACCGTTAGAAATGGTAAAAAAAACATGTCAGGTTTTGGAATCGCTCAAAAATATTATCCGAGTTGTGAGTTAGGCTAAAATACGATTTCGGCCCCAACGAACAAAGAAACGATGCGAAAATTAGACTTCAATATTTTCAGATTCTGGGCTCACGAACCCCTTAAAAATGGTAAAAATAAAACATTTCAGGCTTTGGTATCGCTCACAGATGTTATCCGAGCTAGGAGTTATGCCAAAAATACAATTTGGGCCCCCACGAACAATTAACCGACGCGAAAATTTGACTTCGATATTTTCAGCTTCTGAGCGCTCGAACCCCTTTAATATGGTTAAAAAAAAACATGTCTGCTTTGGAATCGCTCAAAAATGTTATCCGAGCTAGGAGTTAGGCCTGAAATATAATATGGGCCCCCACGAACAAAAAATCGACGCGAAAAATCGGACTTCAATATTTTCAGTTTCTGAGCACCCGAACCCCTTACAAATGGTAACAAAAACATGTCAGGCTTTGGAATCGCTCAAAAATGTTATCCGAGCTAAGAGTTAGGCCAAAAAATACGATTTGGGCCCCCACGAACAATTAACCGACACAAAAAATCGGTCTTCAAATTTTCAGCTTTTGAGCGCTCGAACCCCCTTCAAAAATGGTAAAAAACCATGTCAGACGTTGGAGTCGCTCAAAAATCTTATCCGAATTAGGAGTTAGGCCTAAATTACGATATGGAACCCCAAGACCAAAGAACTGACGCGAAAAATCGAAATTCGATATTTTTAGCTTTTGAGTGCTCGAACCCCTTAAAAATGGTAAAAATCCATGTCAGACTTTGGAATCGCTCAAAAATGTTACTCGAGCTAGGACTTAGGCCAAAAATACGATTTGCGCCCCACAAACAAAGAACCGACGCGAAAAATCGGACTTCAATATTTTTAGTTTATGAGCGCTCGAACCCCTTACGTATGGTAAAAAAACATGTCAAGATGGGAATCGCTCAAAAATGTTATCCGAGCTAAGAGTGAGGCCAAAAATACGATTTCGGCCTCAACGAACAAAGAAATACCGCGAAAAATCAGACATCAAAATTTTTTTCTTCTGAGTGCTCGAACCCCTTGGAAATGGTAAAAAAACATGTCAGGCTTTGGAATTGCTCACAAATATTATCCGAGTTGTGAGTTAGGCCAAAAATACGATTTGGGCCCCCCCGAACAATTAACCGACGCGAAAATTTGACTTCGATATTTTCAGCTTCGGAGCGCTAGAACCCCTTAAAAATGGTAAAAAAACATGTCAGGCTTTGGAATCGCTCAAAGATGTTATCCGAGCTAGGAGTTAGGCCTTAAATACAATATGGGCCCCCACGAACAAAAAACCGACGCGAAAAATCGGACTTCATTATTTTCGTTTCGAGCGCTCGAACCCCTTTAAATGGCAAAAAAAAACATGTCAGGTTTTTTAATCGCTCACAAATGTTATCCGAGCTTAGAGTTAGGCCAAAAATACTATTTAAGCCCCCACGTCAATGAACCATAGCGAAAAATCCCACTTCAAAATTTTTAGCTTCTAAGCTCTCGAACCCGTTAGAAATGGTAAAAAAACATGTCAGGTTTTGGAATCAAGCTCAAAAATGTTATCTGAGCTAGGAGTTAGGCCATAAATACGATTTGGGCCCCCACGAACAACGAACCGACGCGAAAAATCGGACTTCAATATCTTTGCTTCTGATCTCACGAACCCCTGAAATTGGTTAAGAAAACATGTCAGGCTTTGGAATAGCTCACAAATGTTATCCGAGCTAGGAGTTGGCCGAAAATACTATTTAAGCTCCACAAACAAAGAACCAGCGCGAAAAATCGGACTTCGATATTTTAAGCTTCGAGATCACGAACATCTTAAAAATGGAAAACAAAGATGTCAGGCTTTGGAATCGCTCAAAAAATATTATCCGACCCAAGAGTTAGGCCAAAAATACGATTTGGGCCCCACGAACTATTAACCGACGGGAAAAATTGGACTTCAAAATTATCAGCATCTGAGCGCTCGGACCCCTTAGAAATGGTAAAAAAATCATGTTGGGCTTTGCAATCGCTCAAAAATATTATCCGAGCTAGGAGTTAGGCAAAAATACGATTGGCTCCAACGAACAAAGAAACGACGCGAAAAATTGGACTTCAATATTTCCAGCTTCTAAGTTCACGAACCCCTTAAAAATGATAAAAAAAAACATGTCAGGCTTTGGAATCTCTCACAAATGTTATCCGAGATAGGAGTTAGGCCAAAAATACGATTAGGGCCCCCATGAACAAAGAACCGATGCCTAAAATCGGAGTTCAAAATTTTCAGCTTTTGAGCACTCGAAACCCTTAGAAATGGTAAAAAAACACATGTCAGGCTTTGAAATCGCTCAAAAATGTCATTCGAGCTAGGAGTTTGGCAAAAAATACGATTAGGGCCCCAACGAACAAAGAACCAACGCAAAAAATCGAACTTCCATATTTTCAGCTTCGAGATCACAAACCCTTAAAAATGGTAAACAAACATGTCAGGCTTTGGAACCTCTCAAAAATGTTATCCCAGCTAGGAGTTAGGCCTAAAATACGATTTGGGCCACCATGAAGAAAGAACCAACGCAAAAAATCGAACTTCAAAATTTTTAACTTCTACTTGGTCGAACCCTTAGAAATGGTAAAAGAACAGTGAGGCTATGGAATCGCTCAAAAATGTTATCCGAGCCGGGAGTTAGGCCTAAAATATGATTTGGGCCCCACGAACAAAGAACCAACGCAAAAAATCGGACTTCAAAGTTTTTAGCTTTTGAGCGCTCGAACCCTTTAGAAATTGTAAATAAACATGTCAGGTATTAGAATCGCTCACAAATGTTATCCGAGCTTGGAGTTAGGGCAAAAATACGATTTGGGCCCCCACGAACAAAGAACCAACGCGAAAATTTGACTTCGATATTTTCAGTTTCTGAGATCACGAACCCGTTAAAAATGGTAAAAAAAACATGTCAGGCTTTGGAATGGCTCAAAAATGTTATCCGAGCGAGGAGTTAGGCCTAAAATACAATTTGGGCCCCATAAATAAAGAAACGACGCGAAAAATTGGACTTGACAATATTTAGCTTCTGAGTGCTCGAACCCCTTAGAAATGGTAAAAAAACATGTCAAGCTTTGGAATCGCTTAAAAAAGTTATCCGGGCTAGGAGTTAGGCCAAAGATACGATTTGGGCCCCCACGAACTAAGGACCGACGCGAAAAATCGGATTTCAATATTTTCAGTTTTTGAGCGCTCGAACCCTTTAAAAATGGTAAAAAAAAACATGTCAGGCTTCGGAGTCGCTCAAAAATGTTATCCGGGCTAAGACTTAGACCAAAAATACGATTTGGGACCCCACGAACAATTAACCAACGCGAAAAATCGGACTTCAATATTTTCAGTTTCTGCGCACTCAAACCCCTTAGAAATGGTAAAAAAACATGTCAAGATTTGGAATCGCTCAAAAATTTTATCCGAGTTAAGAGTTAGGCCAAAAATACTATTTGGGACCCCACAATCAATTAACCGACGCGAAAAATTTGACTTCAAAATTTTCAGCTTCTGAGCGCTCGAACCCCTTAGAAATGGTAAAAAAATATGTCAGGCTTTAGAATCGCTCAAAATATTATCCGAGCTAGGAGTTAGGCCAAAAATAAGATTTCAGCCCCAACGAACAAAGAAACGACGCGAAAAATTGGACATCAATATTTTCAGCTTCTGAGCTCATGAACCGCTTAAAAATGGTAATAACAAACATGTTAAGCTTTGGAATCGCTCACAGATGTTATCTGAGCTAGGAGTTAGGCCAAAAATACGATTTGGGCCACCACGAACAAAGAAACGATGCCTGAAATCAGAATTCAAATTTCCAGCTTCTCAGCTCACGAACCCCTTAAAAATGGTAAAAAAAAATGTCATGCTTTGGAATCGCTAACAAATGTTATCCGAGCTATGAGTTAGGCCAAAAATTGGATTTGGGCCCCCATGAACAAAGAACCAACGCGAAAATTTGACTTCGATATTTTCAGCCTCTTAGATCTTGAACCCCTTAAAAATGGTAAAAAAACATGTCAGGTTTTTAATCGCTCACAAATGTTATCCGAGCAAAATGTAAGGGCAAAAATACTATTTAGGCCATCACGATCAATTAACCGACGCGAAAAATCGGACTCCAAAATTTTCAGGTTCTTAGCGCTCGAACCCCTTAGAAATGGTAAAAAAACATGTCAGTCTTTGGAATCGCTCAAAAATATTATCTGAGCTAGGAGTTAGGCCAAAATACGATTTGGGCCCCCACGAACAAAGTACCGATGCCTAAAATCGGAATTCAAATTTTCAGCTTCTGAGCTCACCAACCCCAAAAAAATGGTAAAAAAAAACATGCCAGGCTTTGGAATCGCTCACAAATGTTATTCGAGCTAGGAGTTAGGCCAAAAATACGATTTGGGCCCCCACGAACAAAGAACGGACGCGAAAAATCGGACTTCAAAATTTTCAGCTTTTGAGCGCTCGAAACCCTTAGAAATGGTAATAAAACATGTCAGGCTTTTGAATCTCTCAAAAAAATTATCCGAGCAAGGAGTTAGGCCAAAAATACCATTTTGGCCCCCACGAATAAATAAACAATGCGAAAAATCGGACTTCAATATTTTCATTTCTGAGCTCATGAACCCCTTAAAATGGTAAAAAAAAACACGTCAGGATTTTGTATCGCTCACAAATTTTATCCGAGCTAGGAGTAAGGCCAAAAATACAATTTGGGCCCCCACGAACAATTAACCGACGCGAAAATTTGACTTTGATATTTTCAGCTTCTGAGCGCTCGAACCCCTTAAAAATAGTAAAAAAAACATGTCAGGCTTTGGAATCGCTCAAAAATGTTGTTTGAGCTAGGAGTTAGGCCTAAAATACAATATGGGGCCCCACGAACAAAAAACCGACGCGAAAAATCGGACTTCAATATTTTCAGTTTCTGAGCGCTCGAACCCCTTAAAAATGGTAAAAAAAAACATGTTGGGCTTTTTAATCGCTCACAAATGTTATCCTAGCTAAATGTAAGGACAAAAATACTATTTAGGCCCCCACCATCAATAAACCGATGAGAAAAATCGGACTTCAAAAATTTCAGGTTCTTAGCGCTCGAACCCCTTAGAAATGATAAAACAACACGTTAGGCTTTGGAATCGCTCAAAAATATTATCTGAGCTAGGAGTTAGGCCAAAAATACGATTTCAGCCACAACGAATAAAGAAACGACGCGAAAAATTGGACTTCAATATTTTCAGGTTCTGAGCTCATGCACCCCTTAAAAATGGTAAACAAAAACATGTTAGGCTTTGGAATTGCTCACAAATGTAATCTGAGCTAGGAGTTAGGACAAAAATATAATTTGGGCCCCCACGAAAAAAGAACCAACGATAAAAATCGGAATTCAAATTTTCAGCTTCTGAGCTCACGAACCCCTTAAAAATTGTAAAAAAAAAATGTCAGGCTTTGGAATCGCTCACAAATGTTATCCGAGCTTGGAGTTAGGCCAAAAATACGATTTGGGCCCCCACGAACCAGAACCAACGCGAAAATTTGACTTCGATATTTTCAGTTTCTGAGATCACGATCCCATTAAAAATGGTAAAAAAAACATGTCAGGCTTTGGAATGGCTCAAAAATGTTATCCGAGCGAGGAGTTAGGCCTAAAATACGATTTGGGCCCCATGAACAAAGAAACGACGCGAAAAATCGGACTTCAAAATATTTAGCTTCTGAGTGCTCGAACCCCTTAGAAATGGTAAAAAAACATGTCAAGCTTTGGAATCGCTTAAAAATGTTATCAATGCTAGGAGTTAGGCCAAAAATATGATTTGGGCCTCCACGAACTAAGGACCGACGCGAAAAATCGGATTTCAATATTTTCAGTTTCTGAGCGCATGAACCCCTTAAAAATGGTAAAAAAAAACATGTCAGGCATTGGAATCGCTCAAAAATGTTATCCGAGCTAAGAGTTAGACCAAAAATACGATTTGGGACCCCACGAACAATTAACCGACACGAAAAATCGGACTTCAATATTTTCAGTTTCTGAGCGCTCGAACCCCTTAGAAATGGTAAAAAAAACATGTCAAGATTTAGAATCGCTCAAAAATTTTATCCGAGATAAGAGTTAGGCCAAAAATACTATTTGGGCCCCTACGATCAATTAAACGACGCGTAAATTCGGACTTCAAAATCTTCATCTTCTGAGCGCTCGAACCCCTTAGAAATGGTAAAAAAATATGTCATGCTTTAGAATCGCTCAAAATATTATCCGAGCTAGGAGTTAGGCCAAAAATAAGATTTCAGCCCCAAAGAACAAAGAAACGACGCGAAAAATTGGACTTCAATATTTTCAGCTTCTGAGCTCACGAACCCCTTAAAAATGGTAAAAAAAACATGTTAGGCTTTGGAGTCGCTCACAAATGTTATCCGAGATAGGAGTTAGGCCAAAAATATGATTTGGGCCCCCACGAACAAAGAACCGACTCGAAAAAACGGACTTCAAAATTTTCTGTTTTCTAGCGCTGGAAACCCTTAGAAATGGTAATAAAACATGTCAGGCTTTTGAATCTCTCAAAAAAATTATCCGAGCGAGGAGTTAGGCCAAAAATACGATTTTGGCCCCCACGAACAAAGAAACAATGCGAAAAATCAGACTTCAATATTTTCAGCTTCTGAGATCAGGAACCCCTTAAAAATGGTAAAAAACCATTTCAGGCTTTAGAATCGCTCAAAAATCTTAACCGAGCGAGGAGTTAGACCAAAAATACGATTTGGGCCCCCACGAAAAAAACCGACGCGATAAATCGGACTTTAATATTTTCAGTGTATGGGCGCTCAAACCCTTCAAATGGTAAAAAAAACATGTCAAGATTTGGAATTGCTCAAAATGTTATCCGAGCTAAGAGTTAGGCCAAAAATATGATTTGGGCCCCCACGAAAAATTAACCGACGCGAAAAATCATGTTGGGCTTTGCAATCGCTCAAAAATATTATCCGAGCTAGGAGTTAGGCCAAATATACGATTGAAGCTCCAACGAACAAAGAAACGACGCGAAAAATTGGACTTCAATATTTCCAGCTTCTAAGTTCATGAACCCCTTAAAAATGATAAAAAAACATGTCAGGCTTTGGAATCTCTCACAAATGTTATCCGAGCTAGGAGTTAGGCCAAAAATACGATTAGGGCCCCCATGAACAAAGAACCGATGCCTAAAATCGGAGTTCAAAATTTTCAGCTTCTGAGCACTCGAAACCCTTAGAAATGGTAAAAAAAACACATGTCAGGCTTTGAAATCGCTCAAAAATGTCATTCGAGCTAGGAGTTTGGCAAAAAATACGATTAGGGCCCCAACGAACAAAGAACCAACGCAAAAAATCGAACTTCCATATTTTCAGTTTCTGAGATCACAAACCCTTAAAAATGGTAAACAAACATGTCAGGCTTTGGAACCTCTCAAAAATGTTATCCCAGCTAGGAGTTAGGCCTAAAATACGATTTGGGCCACCATGAAGAAAGAACCAACGCAAAAAATCGAACTTCAAAATTTTTAACTTCTACTTGGTCGAACCCCTTAGAAATGGTAAAAGAACATGTGAGGCTATGGAATCGCTCAAAAATGTTATCCGAGCCAGGAGTTAGGCCTAAAATATGATTTGGGCCCCCACGAACAAAGAACCAACGCAAAAAATCGGACTTCAAAGTTTTTAGCTTTTGAGCGCTCGAACCCTTTAGAAATTGTAAATAAACATGTCAGGTATTAGAATCGCTCACAAATGTTATCCGAGCTTGGAGTTAGGGCAAAAATACGATTTGGGCCCCCACGAACAAAGAACCAACGCGAAAATTTGACTTCAATATTTTCAGTTTCTGAGATCACGAACCCGTTAAAAAAGGTAAAAAAAACATGTCAGGCTTTGGAATGGCTCAAAAATGTTATCCGAGCGAGGAGTTAGGCCTAAAATACAATTTGGGCCCCATAAATAAAGAAACGACGCGAAAAATTGGACTTGACAATATTTAGCTTCTGAGTGCTCGAACCCCTTAGAAATGGTAAAAAAACATGTCAAGCTTTGGAATCGCTTAAAAAAGTTATCCGGGCTAGGAGTTAGGCCAAAGATACGATTTGGGCCCCCACGAACTAAGGACCGACGCGAAAAATCGGATTTCAATATTTCAGTTTTTGAGCGCTCAAACCCTTTAAAAATGGTAAAAAAAACATGTCAGGCTTTGGAATCGCTCAAAAATGTTATCCGAGCTAAGACTTAGACCAAAAATACGATTTGGGACCCCACGAACAATTAACCAATGCGAAAAATCGGACTTCAATATTTTCAGTTTCTGCGCACTCAAACCCCTTAGAAATGGTAAAAAAAACATGTCAAGATATTGAATCACTCAAGAATTTTATCCGAGTTAAGAGTTAGGCCAAAAATTCTATTAGGGACCCCACGATCAATTAACCGACGCGAAAAATCGGACTTCAAAATTTTCAGCTTCGGAGGGCTCGAACCCCTTAGAAATGGTAAAAAAATATGTCAGGCTTTAGCATCGCTCAAAATATTATCCGAGCTAGGAGTTAGGCCAAAAATAAGATTTCAGCCCCAACGAACAAAGAAACGACGCGAAAAATTGGACATCAATATTTTCATCTACTGAGCTCATGAACCCCTTAAAAATGGTAATAACAAACATGTTAGGCTTTGGAATCGCTCACAGATGTTATCTGAGCTAGGAGTTAGGCCAAAAATACGATTTGGGCCACCACGAACAAAGAACCGATGCCTAAAATCGGAATTCAAATTTCCAGCTTCTGAGCTCACGAACCCCTTAAAAATGGTTAAAAAAAAATGTCATGCTTTGGAATCGCTAACAAATGTTATCCGAGCTAGGAGTAAGGCCAAAAATTGGATTTGGGCCCCCACGAACAAAGAACCAACGCGAAAATTTGACTTCGATATTTTCAGCCTCTTAGATCTTGAACCCCTTAAAAATGGTAAAAAAAACATGTCAGGTTTGTAATCGCTCACAAATGTTATCCGAGCTAAATGTAAGGGCAAAAATACTATTTAGGCCCCCACGATCAATTAACCGACGCGAAAAATCGGACTCCAAAATTTTCAGGTTCTTAGCGCTCGAACCCCTTATAAATGGTAAAAAAACATGTCAGTCTTTGGAATCACTCAAAAATATTATCTTAGCTAGGAGTTATGCCAAAAATACGATTTGGGCCCCCACGAACAAAGTACCGATGCCTAAAATCGGAATTCAAATTTTCAGCTTCTGAGCTCACCAACCCCAAAAAAATGGTAAAAAAAAAACATGTCAGGCTTTGGAATCGCTCACAAATGTTATCCGAGCTAGGAGTTAGGCCAAAAATACGATTTGGGCCCCAACGAACAAAGAACGGACGCGAAAAATCGGACTTCAAAATTTTCAGTTTTCTAGCGCTCGAAACCCTTAGAAATGGTAATAAAACATGTCAGGCTTTTGAATCTCTCAAAAAAATTATCCGAGCGAGGAGTTAGGCCAAAAATACGATTTTGGCCCCCACGAATAAATAAACAATGCGAAAAATCGGACTTCAATATTTTCATATCTGAGCTCACGAACCCCTTAAAATGGTAAAAAAACACGTCAGGATTTAGTATCGCTCACAAATGTTATCCGAGTTAGGAGTTAGGCCAAAAATACAATTTGGGCCCCCACGAACAATTAACCGACGCGAAAATTTGACTTCGATATTTTCAGCTTCAGAGCGCTCGAACCCCTTAAAAATGGTAAAAAAAAACATGTCAGGCTTTGGAATCGCTCAAAAATGTTATCCGAGCTAGGAGTTAGGCCTAAAATACAATATGGGGCCCCACGAACAAAAAATCGACGCGAAAAATCGGACTTCAATATTTTCAGTTTCTGAGCGCTCGAACCCCTTAAAAATGGTAAAAAAACATGTTAGGCTTTTTAATCGCTCACAAATGTTATCCGAGCTAAATGTAAGGGCAAAAATACTATTTAGGCCCCCACGATCAATTAACCAATGAGAAAAATCGGACTTCAAAAATTTCAGGTTCTTAGCGCTCGAACCCCTTAGAAATGGTAAAACAACACGTCAGGCTTTGGAATCGCTCAAAAATATTATCTGAGCTAGGAGTTAGGCCAAATATACGATTTTAGCCACAACGAACAAAGAAACGACGCGAAAAATTGGACTTCAATATTTTCAGGTTCTGAGCTCACGAACCCCTTAAAAATGGTATAAAAAACCAGTTAGGCTTTGGAATCGCTCTCAAATGTTATCTGAGCTAGGAGTTAGGCCAAAAATACGATTTGGGCCCCCATGAACAAAGGACCAACGAGAAAAATCGGAATTCAAAATTTCAGCTTCTGAGCTCACGAACCCCTTAAAAATGGTAAAAAAAATATATGTCAGGCTTTGGAATCGCTCACAAATGTTATCCGAGCTTGGAGTTAGGCCAAAAATACGATTTGGGCATCCACGAACAAAGAACAAACGCGAAAATTTGACTTCGATATTTTCAGCTTCTGAGATCACGAACCCCTTAAAATGGTAAAAAAAAACATGTCAGGTTTTGGAATCGCTCAAAAATGTTATCCGAGCTAGGAGTTAGGCCTAAAATACGATTTGGGCCCCGATAAACAAAGAACCGACGCGAAAAATCGGACTTCAAAAGTTTTAGCTTCTGAGTGCTTGAACCCCTTAGAAATGGTAAAAAAAACATGTCAGGCTTTGGAATCGCTTAAAAATGTTATTAGAGCTAGGAGTTAGGCCAAAAATACGATTTGGGCCCCCACGAACTAAGAACCGACGCGAAAAAGCGGATTTCAATATTTTCAGTCGAACCCCTTAAAAATGGTAAAAAAACATGTCAGGCTTTGGAATCGCTCAAAAATGTTATCCGAGCTAAGAGTTAGACCAAAAACACGATTTGGGACCCCACGAACAATTAACCGACGCGAAAAATCGGACTTCAATATTTTCAGTTTCTGCGCAGTCAAACCCCCTTAGAAATGGTAAAAAAAACATTTCAGATTTAGAATCGCTCAAAAAATTTATCCGAGCTAGGATTTAGTCGTATCACCTAATCAAAGATAAACCTACAGTCCTCTAACTATATTAGTTAATGGAAGCAGGGTCAAATCCACAGGGAGACAGAGTTTCTAAATTAATATTCAATCAATTAGCTACTTCAGACGAAATTAGGGAATAATTAACTGAACTAATAATTAAGCTAAAGAAAACAAATCAAATCGAGGATTTGATATGAATGTGACTCTATGGAAGAAACATTCAAGTGTACTCCAATGCAAAGGAACCTAGCTAATTGAAAGTCCGAATTTTTGTATGTGTTTATTTGTGTTTTTGTGTTTCGGATATGGAAATTAAATCAATCACTCCTGAAAGATTTAATTAACTTTTAATCTCACTTAAACCACTCCTGGAATTAAGTAGATTAATCACTCAATAATTAACACTCCTGAAAATTATTAAATGGAACGAAATTAATTGACAACAATTAATGATGGAGGTCCATCTAGCTCCATTGATTCCATTTGATTCCAAGACCAAGAACATGGTTGCTTGTGTGCTTAGGGATGTGCTGAATTCCCTAAAGACTATTGAGTCCTTTAAGTCCTTTGAAAGTGTCCTTAGCTTAGTTAATTAATTATTGACTAAGTGAACTATCTTTTATTGCTTTAAAAGGGAGTCTAATTAATAATATGTACTCTTAGTTAATTTAATATTATATTAGATTAACTAGGAAAGTCTTAGTTGAGTTGTATTTTCATTTTTAGTAATTAGAAAGTTAACTAGGGTTGTTTCATGAAGTATGGACGAGTGAAGACTTGAGGAGCAAGGAAAATGGCGCATGGAAAAGAAAATGGCGCCTAGAATCCAAGATAAAGATCAGCCATGAGAAAAGATAGGAAAGCATCTATCTTAACCATAAAATGGGCGGCCAAGCACAAAGAATCAAGGAAACAGAATCATTTTCTCTCCAAACTCTATCTTAGGCGCCTAACTCTATCATTTTGGGTTTGGTTTCCTACTTTGAAGGGAAAATGATAACAACAAGGGAAAAGATAAGCTTTGAGCGTCCAAAATGAAGGAAGGTAAGTAAGGGACGGCCTCAACCCTAGTTAGGATAGGTTTTTAGCTTAATTAGTTTAATTATTATTTTTATTTTCAGCAATTATCTTTTAGAGAGTCAAGGACATGTATTTAAAGGGCACAAGTCATTAATAAACACATTAGAAGTTTTATACCTTAAACTTTTGAGTTTTATTTAGCTTTGATTAATTCACAATTAATCTAGGCGCCTATGCTAGCTTGATTTTAAGCTTGAATCAAGTGGTGTTCTTAGGACCTTATTTTAACTTAGTGGTAAATCTGTATCTAAGTTATCTTAAGTAAAGCTTACTATCCGTTCTTTAATTCATAAACAAACCTATTCTGCCTAGAGCATAGCCAGAATATAACATCTTGGTATCAGAGCCAACATAAATCCTAGCCTAAATTCGTCCAATCACAACCCTAAACGCAATGTCAGGAACTAGCCAAACCAACGAACAGTTACAAGAAAGGATCACAATGATGGAGGAAGAGAGGCGTGCAAGTGAGGCCAGAATGACCTTACTTCAAGATCAAGTGAGGAATTTGTCTTTGAGATTGAGAAGACAAAGGGAGACGAACCCTTTGAGGGTTCTGATGGAGATAGTGACGATTCATCTAGGGTTCCATCCATCCAAAATGGTCAAAGAAATTTCAATGACTTTAAGGTGGATCTTCCTGATTATGATGGAAAGTTAGATGCAGATGAATTTGTAGAATGGTTAAGGACTGTTGAAAGAGTCTTTGACTATAAACAAATTCCGGAGGATAGGAAGGTCAAGCTTGTTGCTCTCAAGCTTCGAAAATATGCATCAACATGGTGGGTTAGTAAGTGTAGCAAGAGAGAAAGAGAAGGGAAGGAAAAGCTTAGAGATTGGACGAAGATGAAGAAGCTACTAAAAAGAAGTTTCTTCCTACCTACTATGTTCAAGAGAACTTTTCCAAGTTCCATCACCTACAACAAGGTTCGAATTCAGTGGAGACCTATGTAAGGGAATTCGAGTCATATCTCATGAAGTGTGAAGTACAAGAGGATGAACCTCAAACTCTGGTAAGATTTCTTGGTGGTTTGGATGTTAAGATTGCTAACATAGTTGAATTGCATCCTTTTTCTAGTTTGGAGGACTTGATCATCTTGGCTCACAAGGCGGAAAAGCAACAAAAGAGCAAAGGAAAGACTGAAGTGGCTCGTTCTTACCCTAAACCTAACACCTACTCTAAGCCAAACACAAACTTTTCTAAAACTACCCCAAGTTCGATCCAAAAATCCACAAACACCCCAAATACTTTCACCCCCAATACTTTCACTCCAAATAAATCTTCTAGGAAGTGTTTTAGGTGTCAAGGAGGAGGACATATTGCTTCTGAATGTCCCAATAAAAGAATTGTAACCCTAGTAGAGTATGAAACCCTAGAGGAGGCGGATAATGTAGTTATGGAGGCGTGTGAAGAGGAGGAGTATGGAGAAGAAGTTGTTGGTCCTGATGAGGGTGAATGCTTGGTTGTTAGGAGAGCCTTGAGTGGCGTGGTAGATGAGGAGAAATCACAAGAAAGAGAGGCCATATTCCATACTAGATGTATTGTTGAGAACAAGGTGTGCACCTTAATTATTGATGGAGGGAGTTGTACCAATGTGGCGTCCCAAACTATGGTGGATAAGTTGAAGCTTTCAACTACTCCTCACCCTAAGCCATATGTCATTCAATGGCTTAATCAAGGTAAAGGTATCCAAGTTACTAACCGTTTGCTATTGTCTTTCAGTATTGGTAGTAACTATAAAGAGGAGATTTGGTGTGATATTATTCCTATGGATGCTTGTCATGTACAATTAGGGCGTCCATGGTTGTTTGATAGGAGAGTCATACATGATGGTTACAAGAACACATATTCATTCACTAAAGATGGAAAGAAAGTAACCCTAACCCCTATCATGTCTATTCCCTCGTCTAAACAACATTCCACAAAAGAAAAATATCATTCACTCACTACCTTGTTGAAATCTGATTATCATGAACTTAGTCCTTTTCGTGAGTTATTGTTAAATATAGATCAAAAGGAACAAGTTATAGTAATCTAGATCACCCTTTACTTGTCCCATTGCTTGAAAACTACAAAGATGTCTTCCCACATGAAATACCCCACGGCCTACCCCCTAAAAGAGACATCCAACACAAAATTGACCTAATCCCCGGAGCCATGTTGCCTAATAAGCCTGCCTATAGAACCAACCCTAAAGAAACTGAAGAAATAAGGAGGCAAGTGAAAGAATTGTTGTTTAAAGGCATGATTAGAGAGTCTTTGAGTCCTTGTGCAGTTCCAACTCTCTTAGTGCCAAAGAAGAATGGTGAGTGGCGCATGTGTGTGGATAGTAGGGCTATCAATAAGATCACTATTAAGTACAGGTTTCCAATTCCAAGATTGAATGACTTATTAGATGATCTTAATGGCTCTAATGTGTTCTCTAAGATTGATTTGAGAAGTGGATACCATCATATTCGAATTTGTGAAGGGGATGAATGGAAGACTGCCTTTAAGACAAAGGAGGGTTTGTATGAGTGGCTTATTATGCCATTTGGATTGTCTAATGCTCCAAGTACTTTCATGCGCTTAATGAATCAAACTATGAAGCCTTTTTTGGGCAGATTTGTAGTAGTTTACTTTGATGATATACTTGTCTATAGCATGAATGAATTTGAGCATGCAAAACACTTAGAAAAAGTGTTTAGTGTGTTGAGGGCCGAATGCTTGTATGGTAATTTAGAGAAATGTCACTTCTTTTCTAGCCAAGTTGTGTTTCTAGGTTTCATTATCTCTAAAGAAGGGATCAAGGATGATGAGAAGAAGGTCCAAGCAATCAAGGAGTGGCCTAATCCTACCTCAATACAACAAGTTCAAAGCTTTCATGGACTAGCTTCCTTTTATAGGAGGTTTGTTCGAAATTTCAGTGCTATTATGACTCCAATTACAGAAATCACAAAGTTAAAGAAGTTTGAGTGGAGTGAACAAGCCAACAAAGCGTTTGAGGAGGTAAAAGCTCAATTGATTAGTGCTCCTATTTTAGCTTTACCTAACTTTAACGAAGTTTTTGAGGTTGAATGTGATGCATGTGGCGTGGGAATTGGAGCTGTGTTGTCTCAAAATGGAAGGCCTTTGGCCTAATTTAGTGAGAAACTGAATGAAGCAAAGAGGAAGTACTCGACCTATGACAAAAAATTTTATGCTTTAGTTCGTGCCTTGGACCATTGAAGACACTACCTCATTGCAAAGGAGTTCATTCTCCATTCTGATCATGAGGCGCTTAAGTACCTTCAAAGCCAACAGAAATTGCAACCTAGACATGCTAAATGGGTGGAATACCTTCAGACATTCCATTTTACTATTAAGCATAAAGCAGGGAAGATGAACAAGGGTGATGATGACCTATCTAGGAGGTACCTATTGCTTTCTACCTTAATCCCTAAGGTGATGGGGCTTGAGCTAGTGAAAGAATGCTATGTAGAGGACAAGGACTTTGGAGTATTGTTTAAAAAATGCCATAATCGTCCAAGTGGTGATTATTACCTCTTAAAGGGGTTTCTTTTTAAAGGAAATCGCCTTTGTATTCCAAGGCACAGTATGAGAGTGTCCTTAGTCAAGGAGTTTCATGAAGGTGGGCTTGCTGGCCACTTTGGGATAGAAAAGACTGTTATGCTTGTGAGTGAGTATTTCTTTTGGCCTAGATTGGCAAGAGATGTGGAGTTTTTGATTAAGAGGTGCTTGATATGCCAAAAGGCTAAGGGTCATTTACTACCGCAAGGGTTGTTTATGCCTCTTCCTATTCCTCAAGCACCATGGGAGGATGTGAGCTTGGATTTCATTACAGGATTACCTAGAACCCAACGCCAAAAAGATTCAATCATGGTGGTGGTTGATAGGTTTTCCAAGATGGCACACTTTGTGGCGTGCCACACTACTAACGATGCTGTTTCTTGTGCTAACTTGTATTTCAGGGACATTGTTAGGTTGCATGGAGTGCCAAAGACGATGGTTAGTGATCGAGACCCAAAGTTCTTGAGTCACTTTTGGCTTACACTTTGGAAGAAGATGGGAACGAAGCTGAAATTCAGTACCTCTAGCCATCCTCAAACTGACGGCCAAACGGAGGTCACCAATAGGACCATAGGAACCCTAATTCGAGCCCTAGCTACAAAAAGCCCTAAACAATGGGAGGAGATGCTACCTCACGCTGAGTTTGCCTACAATAGAGTTCCTAGCAAGACTACTGGCCTTAGTCCATTCTTTGTGGTCTATGGTCAAAACCCTTGCACCCCTATTGACCTAGCCCCTTTCCCTACCACCACAAAATATAGCCATGAAGTCGAAAATAGAGTGAAAGAGATCCAAAAGCTACATGAGTATGTGAGAGGAAAGATTGAGAAAACCAATGAGAGAACTAAGGAGAGGATTGATAAGAAAAAGAGAGATGTCCAATTCAAAGAGGGTGACATGGTTTGGATTCATCTAAGGAAGGAACGTTTCCCTTCTAAACGAAAGTCCAAGCTTAGCCCTAGAGCTGATGGTCCATTTAGAGTGATTGAGAAGGTCAACAACAATGACTACAAGATCGAGTTGCCAGGAGACTATGGAGTTTCAGCCACCTTCAATGTTGCTGATTTGAGTCCTTTCTATGATGATGAAGAAGAGCTACCAAGTTTGAGGTCAAACTCCTCCAAAGAAGGAGAGGATGATGGAGGTCCATCTAGCTCCATTGATTCCATTGATTCCAAGACCAAGAACATGGTTGCTTGTGTGCTTAGGGATGTGCTGAATTCCCTAAAGACTATTGAGTCCTTTGAAAGTGTCCTTAGCTTAGTTAATTAATTATTGACTAAGTGAACTATCTTTTATTGCTTTAATAGGGAGTCTAATTAATAATATTTACTCTTACTTAATTTAATGTTATATTAGATTAACTAGGAAAGTCTTAGTTGAGTTGTATTTTCATTTTTAGTAATTAGAAAGTCAACTAGGGTTGTTTCATGAAGTATGGACGAGTGAAGACTTGAAGAGCAAGGAAAATGGCGCCTAGCAAAGAAAATGGCGCCTAGAATCCAAGATAAAGATCAGCCATGACAAAAGATAGGAAAACATCTATCTTAACCACAAAATGGGCGGCCAAGCACAAAGAATCAAGGAAACAGAATCATTTTCTCTCCAAACTCTATCTTAGGCGCCTAACTCTATCATTTTGGGTTTGGTTTCCTACTTTGAAGGGAAAATGATAACAACAAGGGAAAAGATAAGCTTTGAGCGTCCAAAATGAAGGAAGCTAAGTAAGGGACGACCTCAACCCTAGTTAGGATAGGTTTTTAGCTTAATTAGTTTAATTATTATTTTTATTTTCAGCAATTATCTTTTAGAGAGTCAAGGACATGTATTTAAAGGGCACAAGTCATTAATAAACACATTAGACGTTTTATACCTTAAACTTTTGAGTTTTATTTAGCTTTGATTAATTCACAATTAATCTAGGAGCCTATGCTAGCTTGATTTTAAGCTTGAATCAAGTGGTGTTCTTAGGACCTTATTTTAACTTAGTGGTGAATCTGTATCTAAGTTATCTTAAGTAAAGCCTACTATCCGTTCTTTAATTCATAAACAAACCTATTCTGCCTAGAGCATAGCCAGAATATAACAATTAATACTCGAAAATTATGAACTCAAATTCTGAATATCTTATTGATAAAATCAACCATAGGCCTTATTTATACTAGTACATTTCCTAGTATGATAAGGAAACCTAAAATCTATCTAGAAAGCATAAATTCTATCTAGAAAGCAAAATAAATCTTAATCCCTAAAATGAAGGGAAAGATAGAGATAAACATAAGTAAAGATAACTAATAAGAATGATAGGATTTTCAGCCCTTATCATCTTATTCACACGCCTAATACTTACCATTTTCCCCAAAATCTATCCTAAACACAATAGGAATTAGAACTCAACTAGGACTCTTAATATAACCGAAAAATACAATATAATTTCGGCCATATGAATCTAAAATAGAACATTAATTAAAATGCTGACTTAAATACTAAATTAAATTAACTAAGGCTCCTAATGACTCAATAGGACTCAAATATGGACATTTGCTTCATCATTCTTGGACTCCATCTTCAACCCACCTTAAACATGGACGAAAAGGTTGTGTTGAGCTTAAACTCGTAGCTCCCATGGCCTTGCTTTGAAGGATTAACAACACCCAAAAATTGCGAAGGTCATATATAGTGATATCTTGAATCAACCTCTTCGCTCCTGCATCATTCTCGCCTTCTTTGAAAAAAATTCGACCTCGAATTTGGCCAAAATTTGAGAAATAACCACGGACAAGAACAATGGAATAAGGACATGAATTAGGCACCCCGTCAAAAATAGATGGATCGTCAACAATATCATCAAAAGGAATAAATTCATTTTTCTCAACTCCAAATGTATGATCCATCCCAGTTGGACGTCCCTCAAAGATGGTGTCGAAGCACTTAACATAAGTTTCTCTTTGTTGATGCATAGGAATATCGACATCTTTTATTTCTTCAACAACCTCTTCCACAAGTAGAGGTGCATCTAGAGTAGGCTCGGAAAAATCAGGCACAACATCTACCTTAAGTTCTTCAACTACTAGAGGTACATCTAGAGTCGACTCGGAAAAAGTAGGAAGAACATCAATCTTGACTTCTTCAACTAGTGTTTCTGGAATTGAAGTTGCAATTTCAGGTGTCACCATACATTCCTTCCCAAAAAGTTTCTCTCTACGCTCCTCAAACTCTTGTTCCCTTTGCCTTTTAAATTCCTTTCTTCTATTTACGAATCGTAGGACATCTCGTTTCGCTGATAATTCGCCTTCAAAAAGTCTTTGGTCCATCTTTGTAAGAGAAGTATTATAATTAAGGACATCTTCTATGAATTTAATGGCATGTTCCAAGTTGAGTTTTTGAGTCATCTTAATAACTTCAAGCCAATACACCATGATTTCGTTCCAAACATTCCACTAAAAAAACTGCCCAGAAGATCCAGAAAAACAGACCTAACTTTAACAAAAAACTGCAGATTCCACAAGTTGAATAAAATTCCCAAATTTTAACCCAAGTAAATATTGGATGTTAGGAAACATCTACTTCCTCCGTTTTTTTTTAAATGTGACACTTTCCAAATGAGGAAGTTTGGAATTAATTGTGACACTTCTTTTTGGGAAAATTTTTCTCTCTATCTCTCTTATCACATGGGTCCCCTTATTTCTTTCTCTCTATCTCTTTCTTCTCCAAAAATAGCCTAGGAGTCCGTGAAATCAAAAGTGTCACAACTAATAAAAAACGGAGGAAGTACAACTGGAATCACTCAAAAATTCGAAGTAGGCTGCTCGCAGTAATTTTTAAAGTCAGTCGCGCCAGATTCGCACCAAATCCGCACGTTTCACAAAAACAGTCTCGAAACTATACTAAATTAACTCCAACTTCTACGAAATTTTAGGACAATAAACCAGACTTCAAATAAACTAGTTTAGGCGCAAGAATCACCCAAAAAGATGCTTTCTTGAGGGAGACCGAGTCTTTCAAAGCTTACCTTAAATTTTCGCAGAACTGCCAGGAATTTATGTCTGATTGCGAACGTTGCTGTGGCTTCGTTTTTCTTTCAAATGCAATGAAATTTTGATACAACACTCTCATAGATGTTTGTACCCACCAAATTTCACACAAAAATTCGTCTTCTAGATCAAGAAAGTCGGACACTTTCTTTCCTCACCCACCTGGAAAACTGATACCAATTGATATGAATGTGACTCTATGGAAGAAACATTCAAGTGTACTCCAATGCAAAGGAATCTAGCTAATTGAAAGTCTGAATTTTTGTATGTGTTTATTTGTGTTTATGTGTTTGGGATATGGAAATTAAATCAATCACTCGTGAAAGATTTAATTAACTTTTAATCTCACTTAAACCAATCCTGGAATTAAGTAGATTAATCACTCAATAATTAACACTCCTGAAATTATTAAATGGAACGAAATTAATTGACAACAATTAATACCCGAAAATTATGAACTCAAATTCTGAATATCTTATTGATAAAATCGACCATAGGCCTTATTTATACTAGTACATTTCCTAGTATGATAAGGAAACCTAAAATCTATCTAGAAAGCATAAATTCTATCTAGAAAGCGAAATAAATCTTAATCCCTAAAATGAAGGGAAAGATAGAGATAAACATAAGTAAAGATAGCTAATAAGAATGATAGGATTTTCAGCCCTTATCATCTTATTCACACGCCTAATACTTACCATTTTCCCCAAAATCTATCCTAAACACAATAGGAATTAGAACTCAACTAGGACTCTTAATATAACCGAAAAATACAATATAATTTCGGCCATATGAATCTAAAATAAAAAATTAATTAAAATGCTGACTTAAATACTAAATTAAATTAACTAAGGCTCCTAATGACTCAATAGGACTCAAATATGGACATTTGCTTCATCATTCTTGGACTCCATCTTCAACCCACCTTAAACATGGACGAAAAGGTTGTGTTGAGCTTAAACTCGTAGCTCCCATGGTCTTGCTTTGAAGGATTAACCACACCCAAAAATTGCGAAGGTCATATATAGTGATATCTTGAATCAACCTCTTCGCTCCTGCATCAGGATTTAACTATGGAATAAAAACCTAGGGTATTAGGTCGGTCCACCATGCTTATACCAATCAAACAAGGTCAATTACTATCAAAACCTAAGTCAAAAGTCGAGGGATTAGAGCATGTGTTGAGCTATGGTTAAGACTCAACGCTCATAGTTCAACATACGCCGCATGTTCACTAAAGTAATTAGAACTACTGATGTGTCCTAGGCCTCTAGTCGTAAGACGGATCTGTGCAAACAACTATTAAGCACAAGCAATCAATGAAATTGTACACTAACATTAATCACTAATTAAGAACAAACCACATCACAATCACCCTAATCAAGCCCTAGAAATTGATAGAAATCTAAATAACAATCATGGTATAAACATGGCTTCCCTATCTAACACCCTAGAAAGAGAACTACTCACTCATAATCGAATTAACAACAACAAATCTAATATGAAACCCTAATAATTGCATCATGAATAATTAAATACTTAAGCTAAGCAATTAAGAATAATAAAAGAGATTAGGGTAAAGAAGAATACCAAATGACAGAAAGCAGGAACTTTTATTGAAATCGAATAGTTTCAATCACCTTTAATCTAATCTCAAGTGTTTAAACTAAGCTAAGAACAATGAGAGATAAAACTAGAGTTTAAAGCTAATAAAAGGATGTAAAAAGATGTCTCTAAAATAATGAGGAAAAGGTATTTATAATACTCCCTCAAGTCTAACTAAACAAGGAAATTAAAAGACGAAATCCGCGAGAAAATGTACGGGACCCGATCGGGCACAGGGCCACCCGATCGGGCCCATAGTAAGATATTTTCGCCCTTTTGTTTCTCGCCTCAACACAGCAACAGCGCAGCATGGTGTGAGATTTTGGGCCCACCCGATCTGGCCCTGGGACACCACCCGATCGGGCCTAACGACAATTTGGCCAGCCAAGTTCCCCTCATACGCAGCAACAAAATGGGACCTACGGGCTCTGACATGGTTTACTCGTGTCACCTAATCAAAGATAAACCTTCAGTCCTCTAACTATGGTAGTCAATGGAAGCAGGATCGAATCCACAGCGAGACAGAGTTTTTAAATTAATATTCAATCAAATCAGCTACTTCAAATGAAATCAGATAAGAATTAGCTGAACTAATGATTAAACTAAAGAAGACGGCTTAAATCGAGGATTTAACTATGGACTAAAAACCTAGGATATTAGGTCGGTCCACCATGCTTATACCAATCAAACAAGGTCAACTACTATCAAAACCTAGGTCAAGAGTCGAGGGATTAGAGCATGTGTTGAGCTATGGTTAAGATTCAACGCTCATAGTTCAACATACGCCGCATGTTCACTAACGTAATCAGAACTATTGACGTGTCCTAGGCCTCTAGTCGTAAGACGGATCTGTGCAAACAACTATTAACCACAAGCAATCAATGAAATTGTACACTGACATTAATTACTCAATAAGAACAAACCACATCACAATCACCCTAATCAAGCCCTAGAAATTGATAGAAATCTAAATCACAATCATGGTATAAACATGGCTTTCCTATCTAACACCCTAGAAAGAAAACTACTCACTCATAATTGAATTGACAACAATAAAACTAATATGAAACCCTAATAATTGCATCATGAATAATTGAATAAATAAACTAAGCAATTAAGAATAATAGAAGAGATTAGGGTAAGAAAGAATACCAATTGACAGAAAGCAGGAACTTTTATTGAAATCGGAATAGGTTCAATCACCTTTAATCTAATCTAAAGTGTTTGAATTAAACTAAGAACAATGAGAAATAATCAGAGTCTAAACTAGAATAAAAGATGTAAAAAATGTCTCCAAAATAATGAGGAAAAGGTATTTATAATACCCCCCTCAAGTTAACTAAAAACGGGAATTAAAAAGGACGAAAACGCAAATAGTGCACCAGACCCGATCGGGCCCGAGGCCTCCACCCGATCGGGCCGAGACACAATTCAGCCTATTTGGTTCTCCTTGGCAGCGCAACATCAGCAGCTCAGCGAAGGCAAGATTTGGGCCAACCCGATCCCAGACCCGATCGGGTGCTGGATCGGGTCCTTAGCAAATGGCCCAGCTGATAGGTTTTAGTCGTGTCACCTAATCAAAAATAAACCTACGGACCTCTAACTAGGTAGTCAGTGGAAGCAGGGTCGAATCCACAGGGAGACAGAGTTTCTAAATCAATATTCAACCAATTCAGCTACTCCAGATGAAATCAGGAAGGAATTAATTAAACTAAGGAATAGACTACGGAAGACTGAATAAATCGAGGATTAAACTATGGAATAAAAGTCTAGGGTATTAGGTCGGTCCACCATGCTTATACCAATCAAATAGGGTCAACTACTATTAAAACCTAAGTCAAGAGTCGGGGGATTAGAGCCTATGTTGAGCTATGGTTAAGACTCAACGCTCATAGTTCAACATACGCCGATGTTCACTAACGTAATCAGAACTACTGATGTGTCCTAGGCCTCTAGTCGTAAGACGGATCTTTGCAAACAACTATTAACCACAAGCAATCAATGAAATTGTACACTTACATTAATTACTCAATAAGAACAAACCACATCACAATCACCCTAATCAAGCCCTAGAAATTGATAGAAATCTAAATCACAATCATGGTATAAACATGGCTTTCCTATCTAACACCCTAGAAAGAGAACTACTCACTCATAATTGAATCGGCAACAATAAAACTAATATGAAACCCTAAGAATTGCATCATGAACAATTAAATAATTAAACTAAGCAATCAAAGTAATTAAAGAGATAAAGAGTAGAGAAGAGTACCAATTGACGGAAAGCAGGAACTTTTATGATGAATAGTCATTGGCTGCAAGATTTGATATGAATTCATAACCCTCATCAACTGCCTTGTCTAAAAACACTCCTCCTGCAGACGAATCAACAATACACTTCGTCTGAGGCTGCAGACCATTGTAAAATGTCTGCGTCAAAAACCATTTGTCTATGTTGTGGTGTGGACACTCTCTCTGTAGATCTCTAAACCTAGCCCACGCTTCCCTTAATGTTTCATCAGGCTCTTGGGAAAACGTGGCTAGTTTATTTCTGATTTCTGCTGTCTTTGTGGGTGGATAATATTCTCTCAGGAATGCAGCAGAAATCTCACTCCATTCGGTTTCCTTCACATCATTCAACCATTTCTGGGCTCTATCTCTCAGTGAAAACTCGAACAACATGACCTTGAGTTGATCTGGAGTGACGCCGGCATGTTTAACGGTTCGACAAAGTTGTTGAAACCGTTGCAGATGATTTGCCGGATCTTCAGTAGGATGCCTACCAAACTGATTTTGCTGGACCATGCTGATGAGTCCAGGCTTGATTTCGAAATTTGCTGCGGCAATGGTGGGCATAGTAGGTCCAGTGGAGAGACCATCTGGGTTGGGCACCCCATATGACTTCAGTGACTTTGACATGACTGAACTCAAGGTGTCTGTTCCAGAGGTGTTCAGTTGAACAGACTGCTTTTCTTTCTGATTTTTCTTTCGAATCCGCCTGACTGTCCTAGTAAGATCGGGGTCCGCTGGAATGGGGGAACCGTTTCTTTGAGACCTGGGCATACAAAAGAAACAAAAAGCATCAGTAAAACGTACCTCAATTGGAACAATGAAGTCCCAAAGAGGTACAGAGAAGTAGACAAAATAATCAAATAAAAACTTAAAAAGCTAGCCGTCTCCCCGGCAACGGCGCCAAAGTTTGATAGGTTTTAGTCGTGTCACCTAATCAAAAATAAACCAACGGACCTCTAACTAGGTAGTCAGTGGAAGCAGGGTCGAATCCACAGGGAGACAGAGTTTCTAAATCAATATTCAACCAATTCAGCTACTCCAGATGAAATCAGGAAGGAATTAATTAAACTAAGGAAAAACTACGGAAGACTGAATAAATCGAGGATTAAACTATGGAATAAAAGTCTAGGGTATTAGGTCGGTCCACCATGCTTATACCAATCAAATAGGGTCAACTACTATTAAAACCTAAGTCAAGAGTCGGGGGATTAGAGCCTATGTTGAGCTATGGTTAAGACTCAACGCTCATAGTTCAACATACGCCGATGTTCACTAACGTAATCAGAACTACTGATGTGTCCTAGGCCTCTAGTCGTAAGACGGATCTTTGCAAACAACTATTAACCACAAGCAATCAATGAAATTGTACACTGACATTAATTACTCAATAAGAATAAACCACATCACAATCACCCTAATCAAGCCCTAGAAATTGATAGAAATCTAAATCACAATCATGGTATAAACATGGCTTTCCTATCTAACACCCTAGAAAGAGAACTACTCACTCATAATTGAATCGGCAACAACAAAACTAATATGAAACCCTAAGAATTGCATCATGAACAATTAAATAATTAAACTAAGCAATCAAAGTAATTAAAGAGATAAAGAGTAGAGAAGAGTACCAATTGACGGAAAGCAGGAACTTTTATGATGAATAGTCATTGGCTGCAAGATTTGATATGAATTCATAACCCTCATCAACTGCCTTGTCTAAAAACACTCCTCCTGCAGACGAATCAACAATACACTTCGTCTGAGGCTGCAGACCATTGTAAAATGTCTGCGTCAAAAACCATTTGTCTATGTTGTGGTGTGGACACTCTCTCTGTAGATCTCTAAACCTAGCCCACGCTTCCCTTAATGTTTCATCAGGCTCTTGGGAAAACGTGGCTAGTTTATTTCTGATTTCTGCTGTCTTTGTGGGTGGATAATATTCTCTCAGGAATGCAGCAGAAATCTCACTCCATTCGGTTTCCTTCACATCATTCAACCATTTCTGGGCTCTATCTCTCAGTGAGAACTCGAACAACATGACCTTGAGTTGATCTGGAGTGACGCCGGCATGTTTAACGGTTCGACAAAGTTGTTGAAACCGTTGCAGATGATTTGCCGGATCTTCAGTAGGATGCCTACCAAACTGATTTTGCTGGACCATGCTGATGAGTCCAGGCTTGATTTCGAAATTTGCTGCGGCAATGGTGGGCATAGTAGGTCCAGTGGAGAGACCATCTGGGTTGGGCACCCCATATGACTTCAGTGACTTTGACATGATTGAACTCAAGGTGTCTGTTCCAGAGGTGTTCAGCTGAACAGACTGCTTTTCTTTCTGATTTTTCTTTCGAATCCACCTGACTGTCCTAGTAAGATCGGGGTCCGCTGGAATGGGGGAACCATTTCTTTGAGACCTGGGCATACAAAAGAAACAAAAAGCATCAGTAAAACGTACCTCAATTGGAACAATGAAGTCCCAAAGAGGTACAGAGAAGTAGACAAAATAATCAAATAAAAACTTAAAAAGCTAGCCGTCTCCCCGGCAACGGCGCCAAAGTTTGATAGGTTTTAGTCGTGTCACCTAATCAAAAATAAACCAACGGACCTCTAACTAGGTAGTCAGTGGAAGCAGGGTCGAATCCACAGGGAGACAGAGTTTCTAAATCAATATTCAACCAATTCAGCTACTCCAGATGAAATCAGGAAGGAATTAATTAAACTAAGGAATAGACTACGGAAGACTGAATAAATCGAGGATTAAACTATGGAATAAAAGTCTAGGGTATTAGGTCGGTCCACCATGCTTATACCAATCAAATAGGGTCAACTACTATTAAAACCTAAGTCAAGAGTCGGGGGATTAGAGCCTATGTTGAGCTATGGTTAAGACTCAACGCTCATAGTTCAACATACGCCGATGTTCACTAACGTAATCAGAACTACTGATGTGTCCTAGGCCTCTAGTCGTAAGACGGTTCTTTGCAAACAACTAGTAACCACAAGCAATCAATGAAATTGTACACTAACATTAATTACTCAATAAGAACAAACCACATCACAATCACCCTAATCAAGCCCTAGAAATTGATAGAAATCTAAATCACAATCATGGTATAAACATGGCTTTCCTATCTAACACCCTAGAAAGAGAACTACTCACTCATAATTGAATCGGCAACAACAAAACTATGAAACCCTAAGAATTGCATCATGAACAATTAAATAATTAAACTAAGCAATCAAAGTAATTAAAGAGATAAAGAGTAGAGAAGAGTACCAATTGACGGAAAGCAGGAACTTTTATGATGAATAGTCATTGGCTGCAAGATTTGATATGAATTCATAACCCTCATCAACTGCCTTGTCTAAAAACACTCCTCCTGCAGACGAATCAACAATACACTTCGTCTGAGGCTGCAGACCATTGTAAAATGTCTGCGTCAAAAACCATTTGTCTATGTTGTGGTGTGGACACTCTCTCTGTAGATCTCTAAACCTAGCCCACGCTTCCCTTAATGTTTCATCAGGCTCTTGGGAAAACGTGGCTAGTTTATTTCTGATTTCTGCTGTCTTTGTGGGTGGATAATATTCTCTCAGGAATGCAGCAGAAATCTCACTCCATTCGGTTTCCTTCACATCATTCAACCATTTCTGGGCTCTATCTCTCAGTGAAAACTCAAACAACATGACCTTGAGTTGATCTGGAGTGACGCCGGCATGTTTAACGGTTCGACAAAGTTGTTGAAACCGTTGCAGATGATTTGCCGGATCTTCAGTAGGATGCCTACCAAACTGATTTTGCTGGACCATGCTGATGAGTCCAGGCTTGATTTCGAAATTTGCTGCGGCAATGGTGGGCATAGTAGGTCCAGTGGAGAGACCATCTGGGTTGGGCACCCCATATGACTTCAATGACTTTGACATGACTGAACTCAAGGTGTCTGTTCCAGAGGTGTTCAGCTGAACAGACTGCTTTTCTTTCTGATTTTTCTTTCGAATCCACCTGACTGTCCTAGTAAGATCGGGGTCCGCTGGAATGGGGGAACCGTTTCTTTGAGACCTGGGCATACAAAAGAAACAAAAAGCATCAGTAAAACGTACCTCAATTGGAACAATGAAGTCCCAAAGAGGTACAGAGAAGTAGACAAAATAATCAAATAAAAACTTAAAAAGCTAGCCGTCTCCCCGGCAACGGCGCCAAAGTTTGATAGGTTTTAGTCGTGTCACCTAATCAAAAATAAACCAACGGACCTCTAACTAGGTAGTCAGTGGAAGCAGGGTCGAATCCACAGGGAGACAGAGTTTCTAAATCAATATTCAACCAATTCAGCTACTCCAGATGAAATCAGGAAGGAATTAATTAAACTAAGGAATAGACTACGGAAGACTGAATAAATCGAGGATTAAACTATGGAATAAAAGTCTAGGGTATTAGGTCGGTCCACCATGCTTATACCAATCAAATAGGGTCAACTACTATTAAAACCTAAGTCAAGAGTCGGGGGATTAGAGCCTATGTTGAGCTATGGTTAAGACTCAACGCTCATAGTTCAACATACGCCGATGTTCACTAACGTAATCAGAACTACTGATGTGTCCTAGGCCTCTAGTCGTAAGACGGATCTTTGCAAACAACTATTAACCACAAGCAATCAATGAAATTGTACACTGACATTAATTACTCAATAAGAACAAACCACATCACAATCACCCTAATCAAGCCCTAGAAATTGATAGAAATCTAAATCACAATCATGGTATAAACATGGCTTTCCTATCTAACACCCTAGAAAGAGAACTACTCACTCATAATTGAATCGGCAACAACAAAACTAATATGAAACCCTAAGAATTGCATCATGAACAATTAAATAATTAAACTAAGCAATCAAAGTAATTAAAGAGATAAAGAGTAGAGAAGAGTACCAATTGACGGAAAGCAGGAACTTTTATGATGAATAGTCATTGGCTGCAAGATTTGATATGAATTCATAACCCTCATCAACTGCCTTGTCTAAAAACACTCCTCCTGCAGACGAATCAACAATACACTTCGTCTGAGGCTGCAGACCATTGTAAAATGTCTGCGTCAAAAACCATTTGTCTATGTTGTGGTGTGGACACTCTCTCTGTAGATCTCTAAACCTAGCCCACGCTTCCCTTAATGTTTCATCAGGCTCTTGGGAAAACGTGGCTAGTTTATTTCTGATTTCTGCTGTCTTTGTGGGTGGATAATATTCTCTCAGGAATGCAGCAGAAATCTCACTCCATTCGGTTTCCTTCACATCATTCAACCATTTCTGGGCTCTATCTCTCAGTGAAAACTCAAACAACATGACCTTGAGTTGATCTGGAGTGACGCCGGCATGTTTAACGGTTCGACAAAGTTGTTGAAACCGTTGCAGATGATTTGCCGGATCTTCAGTAGGATGCCTACCAAACTGATTTTGCTGGACTATGCTGATGAGTCCAGGCTTGATTTCGAAATTTGCTGCGGCAATGGTGGGCATAGTAGGTCCAGTGGAGAGACCATCTGGGTTGGGCACCCCATATGACTTCAGTGACTTTGACATGACTGAACTCAAGGTGTCTGTTCCAGAGGTGTTCAGCTGAACAGACTGCTTTTCTTTCTGATTTTTCTTTCGAATCCGCCTGACTGTCCTAGTAAGATCGGGGTCCGCTGGAATGGGGGAACCGTTTCTTTGAGACCTGGGCATACAAAAGAAACAAAAAGCATCAGTAAAACGTACCTCAATTGGAACAATGAAGTCCCAAAGAGGTACAGAGAAGTAGACAAAATAATCAAATAAAAACTTAAAAAGCTAGCCGTCTCCCCGGCAACGGCGCCAAAGTTTGATAGGTTTTAGTCGTGTCACCTAATCAAAAATAAACCAACGGACCTCTAACTAGGTAGTCAGTGGAAGCAGGGTCGAATCCACAGGGAGACAGAGTTTCTAAATCAATATTCAACCAATTCAGCTACTCCAGATGAAATCAGGAAGGAATTAATTAAACTAAGGAATAGACTACGGAAGACTGAATAAATCGAGGATTAAACTATGGAATAAAAGTCTAGGGTATTAGGTCGGTCCACCATGCTTATACCAATCAAATAGGGTCAACTACTATTAAAACCTAAGTCAAGAGTCGGGGGATTAGAGCCTATGTTGAGCTATGGTTAAGACTCAACGCTCATAGTTCAACATACGCCGATGTTCACTAACGTAATCAGAACTACTGATGTGTCCTAGGCCTCTAGTCGTAAGACGGATCTTTGCAAACAACTATTAACCACAAGCAATCAATGAAATTGTACACTGACATTAATTACTCAATAAGAACAAACCACATCACAATCACCCTAATCAAGCCCTAGAAATTGATAGAAATCTAAATCACAATCATGGTATAAACATGGCTTTCCTATCTAACACCCTAGAAAGAGAACTACTCACTCATAATTGAATCGGCAACAACAAAACTAATATGAAACCCTAAGAATTGCATCATGAACAATTAAATAATTAAACTAAGCAATCAAAGTAATTAAAGAGATAAAGAGTAGAGAAGAGTACCAATTGACGGAAAGCAGGAACTTTTATGATGAATAGTCATTGGCTGCAAGATTTGATATGAATTCATAACCCTCATCAACTGCCTTGTCTAAAAACACTCCTCCTGCAGACGAATCAACAATACACTTCGTCTGAGGCTGCAGACCATTGTAAAATGTCTGCGTCAAAAACCATTTGTCTATGTTGTGGTGTGGACACTCTCTCTGTAGATCTCTAAACCTAGCCCACGCTTCCCTTAATGTTTCATCAGGCTCTTGGGAAAACGTGGCTAGTTTATTTCTGATTTCTGCTGTCTTTGTGGGTGGATAATATTCTCTCAGGAATGCAGCAGAAATCTCACTCCATTCGGTTTCCTTCACATCATTCAACCATTTCTGGGCTCTATCTCTCAGTGAAAACTCAAACAACATGACCTTGAGTTGATCTGGAGTGACGCCGGCATGTTTAACGGTTCGACAAAGTTGTTGAAACCGTTGCAGATGATTTGCCGGATCTTCAGTAGGATGCCTACCAAACTGATTTTGCTGGACCATGCTGATGAGTCCAGGCTTGATTTCGAAATTTGCTGCGGCAATGGTGGGCATAGTAGGTCCAGTGGAGAGACCATCTGGGTTGGGCACCCCATATGACTTCAGTGACTTTGACATGACTGAACTCAAGGTGTCTGTTCCAGAGGTGTTCAGCTGAACAGACTGCTTTTCTTTCTGATTTTTCTTTCGAATCCGCCTGACTGTCCTAGTAAGATCGGGGTCCGCTGGAATGGGGGAACCGTTTCTTTGAGACCTGGGCATACAAAAGAAACAAAAAGCATCAGTAAAACGTACCTCAATTGGAACAATGAAGTCCCAAAGAGGTACAGAGAAGTAGACAAAATAATCAAATAAAAACTTAAAAAGCTAGCCGTCTCCCCGGCAACGGCGCCAAAGTTTGATAGGTTTTAGTCGTGTCACCTAATCAAAAATAAACCAACGGACCTCTAACTAGGTAGTCAGTGGAAGCAGGGTCGAATCCACAGGGAGACAGAGTTTCTAAATCAATATTCAACCAATTCAGCTACTCCAGATGAAATCAGGAAGGAATTAATTAAACTAAGGAATAGACTACGGAAGACTGAATAAATCGAGGATTAAACTATGGAATAAAAGTCTAGGGTATTAGGTCGGTCCACCATGCTTATACCAATCAAATAGGGTCAACTACTATTAAAACCTAAGTCAAGAGTCGGGGGTTTAGAGCCTATGTTGAGCTATGGTTAAGACTCAACGCTCATAGTTCAACATACGCCGCATGTTCACTAACGTAATCAGAACTACTGATGTGTCCTAGGCCTCTAGTCGTAAGACGGATCTGTGCAAACAACTATTAACCACAAGCAATCAATGAAATTGTACACTGACATTAATTACTCAATAAGAACAAACCACATCACAATCACCCTAATCAAGCCCTAGAAATTGATAGAAATCTAAATCACAATCATGGTATAAACATGGCTTTCCTATCTAACACCCTAGAAAGAGAACTACTCACTCATAATCGAATCGGCAACAACAAAACTAATATGAAACCCTAAGAATTGCATCATGAACAATTAAATAATTAAACTAAGCAATCACAGTAATTAAAGAGATAAAGAGTAGAGAAGAGTACCAATTGACGGAAAGCAGGAACTTTTATTGAAATCGAAATAGGTTTGATCACCTCTAAATTAATCTAAAGTGTTTGAATTAAACTAAGAGCAATGTAGAATAAAACTAGTCTAAAACCTAATGAAAGATGAATAATAGATGAATGAAAGATCATGAGGAAAAGGTATTTATAATACCCCCTCAAGTTCACTAAAAACGGGAACAAAAAGTGAAAAAGCGCGATAAAGAGCGCCAGACCCGATCGGGCCCTAGCACAGTACCCGATCGGGTCAAATGCAACTTCGCATTTTCTCGTCTTGGGCTGTGATGTAGCAGCAGCGCAGCAACATTAGATGGACTTGACGCCCACCCGATCGGGCCTTGGTCAGCCACCCGATCGGGCCAAGCAACAAAATGGTCTGGTGAAACCGTCTCTTCAGCAGCTCTCTAGCAAGACCTACGAGCGGCCCACCCGATCGGGTCGGGCGGTGGACACCCGATCGGGTCTGGGTACATGATGTTCACCCGATCACTTCGGGCAATGCTTGCCCGATCGGGTCCGCAACTTTCATACCCGATCATAAATATTTCGCCCGATCGGGCCATTTCTGCCCGATTAGTGCACGGAAACCTCCTTTGACTCCTTGGCTCTCTAATCTTCACGTTTAGGGGTCTTGGGACCTCCTAAACTATCCATAAAGCTCGTGAGCCATCCTACGTGCCTCGTAACATCTCGTAAAGCCGTGGTTGCTTACAAAAGGCTCGGGAATAAGGAGAAAACTCCATAAAACCTGCAATTCAATACTAAAACACGAAACCACAACTACATACGATAGTTAGCACAAAATAGCTCCCAAGAGCTCCAATGACGCACAAATTAGCTTGTAAATAAGGGAGAAAACTCTATATAAATACGTGATATCACCAGCATGGTCTTCTTGGTGCGTACAAGCAACAACAGCACAAATTGAGGGGACCCGATCGGGTCGGGCAGCGGGTGCCCGATCGGGTCGGGCAGCGGGTGCCCGATCGGGTCTGGGGACATGGCTCCTCGCCCGATCAGGTCGGGCAACGTTCGCCCGATCGGGTCCGCAACTTCTATACCCGATCATAATTCCTTCGCCCGATCAAGCCATTTTTGCCCGATCAGAGTACGAAAATCTCCTTTTTGACTCTTTGGCTCTCTAAACTTCACGTTTAGGGGTCTTGGGACCTCCTAAACTACCCATAAAGCTCGTAAGCCGTCCTATGTGCCTCGTAACATCTCGTAAAGCCGTGGTTTCTTCCAAATGGCTCGGGAATAAGGAGAAAACTCCCTAAAACCTGCAATTCAACACTAGAACACAAAACCACAACTATATACGATAGTTAGCACAAAATAGCTCCCAAGAGCTCCAATTACGTACAAATTAGCTTGTAAATAAGGGAGAAAACTCCATATAAATACGTGATTTCAAAAGGTGATAAGGACTATGCTAAGAGGAAAAACAATGTTAGTACCCTCACTCTCGCTCACAAAAGAAGAAAAATACAAATAATAATAAAAAAAATGAAAAGAAAAGGAAAAAGGGAAGGAACACGAGTTGCCTCTCGCACAGCGCTGGTTTATAAAAGGTCCCGCAAGACCCTAATCCTCCCTCTCTCAAATAGGAGGGGCTTGGCAATGAGTGCCACCCTCATCAAATATCTTTCTTCTCCAAATGTTCTTGATAATGCCTCCAGACGGTGAGGCAACCTTAGGTGTAGTTGGGAGCTTCTCCACACCTACTTCATCCATAACCTCATCCCTGCAACAAGATTGTTCAAGCATAGGTGCCTTAAGATCATTGGTTAGTTTAAACATTACTTTATCATCATCAACACTAAGAGTTAAAGACCCAGACTTGACATCAATTACAGCACCACCAGTACACAAAAATGGCCTACCCAAGATAATAGGAATCTGGGCATCCTCATCCATATCTAACACCACAAAGTCAACAGGGATATAGATTTTCCCAACCCTAACAGGAACGTCCTCTAAAACACCTAGAGGGTATTTTATAGAACGATCCGCCATCTGTAAAGTGATTTGTGTGCATTTAAGTGCTCCCATGTTCAGTTTCTTATAAACAGACAATGGCATAATAGAAACAGAAGCACCTAAATCACACAAAGCCTTATCAATAAAAATAGGTCCAAGATGGCAGGGTATAGAAAAACTACCAGGATCTTTTAACTTTGGTGGGGTTTTATTTTGGATAAAAGCACTACACTCTTCAGTAAGAGCGACACGTTCTACCCCACCAAAGTCTCTTTTCTTAGTGATCATGTCTTTCAGAAATTTGGCATAAACAGGCACTTAGGTAATTAAATCTGTGAATGGAATCGTTACCTCAAGGTTCTTGACCATAGCCAAGAACTTACCAAACTGCTGATCGACCTTGGACTCTTGCATCCTGTGAGGAAAAGGTAGCCTTGGTGTAAAAGGCATTTCAGAAACCTTCTCCTTTTTCTTCCCTGTCTGTTTAGCTTCTGCAGTCAAATCGACTTCAGACGTCGAATTCTTCCTTTTTCCTTCCTCTACCACCCTCTTCTTCCCTGCAGTTGGGGTAACCTCATCAACGGGCATTGGAGGGGCATCATATGCAATGCCACTACGAAGAGTAATGGCATTCACATGTTCTCTCTGAACGGGTTGCCCTGGCAATTGTCCCTGCTGCCTCTGTGCATTAGTTTCTGCCAATTGATCAACTTGAGCCTTGAGAAGTTTGATGTGCTTCTCTTCGGCCCTCCGTGCTTCCTCATTTGCCTTTTGCATAGACAATATCAGTTTCATCAGTTCAGAATTGCTAAGCTCTTGTGGGTTATGGTTTTGTGGAGGTGGGGTGGGAACATTTTGTGGAGTTTGGAAATTATTGTGGTGATGGAAGTTTTGTGGTGGTGGTTTTTTGAAATTTTTTGGGGTTCGATGGTATGAGGGTTTAGGATAGTTTTGTTGAGGTGGAGGTTAATAGTTTTGTGGGTTTTGGTAGTTATGTGGAGGGGGAAAGGTTTGTGGCCTTTGTTGAAAGGCGTTTGCCTGCTCCATATGAAGTTGACTGAACTGACAGTCATGCCCATAGTGACCCTGAACACCACATACCTCGCAGTAAGATGAGGTAATGGGTGCTACGGCAGACATAGCATTAATACTCAAAGGAGGTGCTGCTGAAGAAGAGGAATTGAAGGTGTTAATTTGCTGACTCAGCTTCGCCATCTGCGAAGTCAATAATGCAATGACATCTACCTCCAGTACCTTCCTTGTGAGGCTTCGGGAAGTGGAACGATCATTGGCTGCGAGGTTTGATAGAAACTCGTAGCCTACATCCACTTCCTTATCCAGAAAAACTCCTCTTGCGGACGAGTCAACAATACTCTTCGTCTGAGGCTGCAGACCATTGTAAAATGTCTGCGTCAAGAACCATTTGTCCATGTTGTGGTGTGGACACTCTCTCTGTAAATCCCTAAACCTAGCCCACGCTTCCCGTAATGTTTCATCAGGCTCTTGGGAAAACGTGGCTAGTTTGTTTCTGATTTCTGCTGTTTTAGTAGGTGGGTAATACTCTCTCAGAAATGCAGCAGAAATCTCACTCCATTCAATTTACTTCACGTCGTTCAAACATTTCTGGGCTCTATCTCTCAATGAAAACTCGAACAACATGACTTTGAGTTGATCTGGAGTGACACCGACATGTTTAACGGTTCGACAAAGCTGTTGAAACTGCTGCAGATGATTTGCCGGGTCTTCAGTAGGATGCCCACCAAATTGATTTTGCTGGACCATGCTGATGAGCCCAGGCTTAATTTCGAAATTTGCCGCGGCAATGGTGGGCATAGTAGGTCCAGTGGAGAGACCATCTGGGTTGGGCACCCCATATGACTTCAGTGACTTTGACATAACTGAACTAAAGGTGTCTGTTCCAGAGGTGTTCAGCTGAACAGACTGCTTTTCTTTCTGATTTTTCTTTCGGATCCGCCTGATTGTCCTAGTAAGATCGGGGTTCGCTGGAATGGGGGAACCGTTTCTTTGAGACCTGGGCATACAAAAGAAACAAAAAGCAGCAGTAAAACGTACCTCGATTGAAACAATGAAGTTCCAATGAGGTACAGAGAAGTAGACCAAATAATCAAATAAAAACTTAGAAAACTAGCCATCTCCCCGGCAACGGCGCCAAAATTTGACTGGGTTTAGTCGTGTCACCTAATCAAAGATAAACCTATAGTCCTCATACTATGGTAGTCAATGGAAGCAGGGTCGAATCCACAGGGAGACAGAGTTTCCAAATTAATATTCAATCAAATCAGCTACTTCAGATGAAATCAGATAAGAATTAACTGAACTAATGATTAAACTAAAGAAGACGGATTAAATCGAGGATTTAACTATGGACTAAAAACCTAGGGTATTAGGTCGGTCCACCATGCTTATACCAATCAAACAAGGTCAACTACTATCAAAACCTAGGTCAAGAGTCGAGGGATTAGAGCATGTGTTGAGCTATGGTTAAGACTCAACGCTCATAGTTCAACTTACGCCGCATGTTTACTAACGTAATCAGAACTACTGACGTGTCCTAAGCCTCTAGCCGTAAGATGGATCTGTGCAAACAACTATTAACCACAAGCAATCAATGAAATTATACACTGACATTAATTACTCAATAAGAACAAACCACATCACAATCACCCTAATCAAGCCCTAGAAATTGATAGAAATCTAAATCACAATCATGGTATAAACATGGCTTTCCTATCTAACACCCTAGAAAGAAAACTACTCACTCATAATTGAATTGACAACAATAAAACTAATATGAAACCCTAATAATTGCATCATGAATAATTGAATAAATAAACTAAGCAATTGAGAATAATAGAAGAGATTAGGGTAGGAAAGAATACCAATTGACAGAAAGCAGGAACTTTTATTGAAATCGGAATAGGTTCAATCACCTTTAATCTAATCTAAAGTGTGTGAATTAAACTAAGAACAATGAGAAATAACTAGAGTCTAAACTAGAATAAAAGATGTAAAAAATGTCTCTAAAATAATGAGGAAAAGGTATATATAATACCCTCCTCAAGTTAACTAAAAACGGAAATTAAAAAGGACGAAAACGCGAATAGTGCACCAGACCCGATCGGGCCTGAGGCCTCCACCCGATCGGGCCGAGACACAATTCAGCCTATTTGGTTCTCCTTGGCAGCGCAGAATCAGCAGCTCAGCGTAGGCAAGATTTGGGCCAACCCGATCCCAGACCCGATCGGGTGCTGGATCGGGTCCTTAGCAAATGGCCTAGCATGGTCTTCTTGGTGCGTACAAGCAACAGCAGCACAACTTGAGGGGACCCGATCGGGTCGGGCAGCAGGTGCCCGATCGGGTTTGGGGACATGGCTCCTCGCCCGATCGGGTCGGGCAACGTTCGCCCGATCAGGTCCGCAACTTCTATACCCGATCATAATTCCTTCGCCCGGTCGGGCCATTTTTGCCCGATCAGAGTACGAAAATCTCTTTTTTGACTCTTTGGCTCTCTAAACTTCACGTTTAGGGGTCTTGGGACCTCCTAAACAACCCATAAAGCTCGTAAGCCGTCCTACGTGCCTCGTAACATCTTGTAAAACCGTGGTTGCTTCCAAATGGCTCGGGAATAAGGAGAAAACTCCCTAAAACCTGCAATTTAACACTAAAACACAAAACCACAACTATATACGATAGTTAGCACAAAATAGCTCCCAAGAGCTCCAATGACGTACAAATTAGCTTGTAAATAAGGGAGAAAACTCTATATAAATACGTGATATCAAGCTCCCCCAAGCTAAACCTTTGCTTGTCCTCAAGCAAACAGAACATGAACATGGAATAGACTGCCTCACCCCATAGATAAAAATCAATCAAAGCTCAAAACATTTTTAAGACTAAGCAACGTTCAAGCAGGCATAATTCAAGTTTGGCTAATCAAATCCATCCAACCACCAATCATCCAAGCAATTTATCAAATTCAAGCATCCACAAGGCATACAAGTCCTGAAGGGTGTCACTCCTCTCTAATTTTGTGGCAGGCAAAGAATATGCCCGAACACTCACCAACCCGACCATAAATACCCTTCCCACTCACACTCTCATGTGTTTAAGAAGGTTCAATGACGCTCATCCTAGTCAAGTTGACTCAATTAGCAGGAATACTCTTTAACTTTGACAAACTGACTCGAACTCAATCAAATGGACACTCCAGACACGAGCTCAAGAGGACTTTAGTGGGTTGTAATGGGGCTGATATGAATGTGACTCTATGAACTGCCAGGAATTTATGTCTGATTGCGAACGTTGCTGTGGCTTTGTTTTTCTTTCAAATGCAATGAAATTTTGACACAACACTCTCATAGATGTCTACAATGTACCCACAAAATTTCACACAAAAATTCGTCTTCTATATCAAGAAAGTCGGACACTTTCTTTCCTCACCCACCTGGAAAACTGATACCAATTGATATGAATGTGACTCTATCAAAGAAACATTCAAGTGTACTCCAATGCAAAGGAATCTAGCTAATTGAAAGTCCGAGTTTTTGTATGTGTTTATTTGTGTTTATGTGTTTGGGATATGGAAATTAAATCAATCACTCTTGAAAGATTTAATTAACTTTTAATCTCACTTAAACCACTCCTGGAATTAAGTAGATTAATCACTCAATAATTAACACTCCTGAAAATTATTAAATGGAACGAAATTAATTGACAACAATTAATACTCGAAAATTATGAAAACAAATTCTGAATATCTTATTGAATAAAATCGACTTATAGTCCTTATTTATACTAGTACATCTCCTAGTATGATAAGGAAAACTAAACTCTATCTAAAAAGCAAAATAAATCTTAATCCCTAAAATGAAGGAAAAGATAGAGATAAACATAAGCAAAGATAACTAGCTACTGAAAATGATAGGATTTCGGCCCTTATCATCTCCATACACACGCCCTAGCTTATCATTTTCCTTCCAAAATCAATCCTAATCACAATAGGAATTGGAACCCTACTAGAACTTGCATAGTAACCGAAATTCAACCATATTTTCGGCCACCATGGTAGTTTTTATTACATGAACAAAATGACTCAACAAAAGCAAATAAAAGACTCTAAAAGACTACATATGGACGCCCCATATTAGCCATCTCAAGCTAGTTTAGTTTTATTTAACTAGCATTAATTAAAAGTCTAAACTAACTTGACATAAGACTCTTAAAGGACTCAATTGACTAAATATGAACTTTATAACATGGGCTAAGGATGCCCCTCATAAGCTTCATGGACTTGATCATCTTTAATCTGGACGGAAAGGTTGTGTTGAGCTTAAACTCGTAGCTCCCATGACCTTGCTTTGAAGAATTAACCATATCCAAAAATTGCGAAGGTCATAGATAGTGATAACTTGGATAATCCTCTTTGCTCCTGCATCAGGGGCTTAGGTAAGAGGTAGAGAATACTTTCGGGTAATGTGGTGGAAAGACCAAGAAAGGGGGAGCATGAATCATTCAAACAAGGCCTAAGATGGCCTACACAACTCCCAACAACACCATAAAACCACGTAAAATAAACCAACTCTCATAAATCAATGAAAAACTCACGACAAACCCAATTTTCAAGCAATGAAGTGAATATCTCTTTAAGAACGTGCGTGAATGGAAGAACTTCGAGTTCTTTTGGACTTTTATTTCATTTTTCTGAACTTCATTCACGCAACTCTAATTTTGCCTTTTCTTTTTCTTTTTCTCACCCTCAAACTGCAACAAATACACTTTTAAATTCCTCAACATCCAAACTAAACCAAGAAACCAGTCTCAAACTCAACGGTTTAAGTAACACGAAACAAGTCATTAGGCTCAGCGGGGCTAAGGAGGATAAAAGTATATCA
Source organism: Patellifolia procumbens (assembly GCA_947645195.1). Taxonomy (NCBI): domain Eukaryota; kingdom Viridiplantae; phylum Streptophyta; class Magnoliopsida; order Caryophyllales; family Amaranthaceae; genus Patellifolia; species Patellifolia procumbens. The sequence continues at coordinate 55,194 of CANSGD010000463.1, forward strand.
AAAATTCGCTCTGAAGCTCAAGAATAAGACAAAAGAACGCCTCTATCACAGCAAATGCTACAAGTCATTGAATATCAGACAAGTACGAAGTCAAAGTCATGATCAATCCACTAAAGAGGAACTAACACACAAAAACAGACTGGATAATAATATGAATCCAAAAGGCTACAAAGAGGCCTCACAGTCTAACCAATTCAGGTATGCAGCACAAAGTGGCGTAATATAGTCAAACTTTGCTCGAAATCATAGCAATCAAACATCAAATCATAGCCTCAAGATCACAAATGCCTATCCAGAAAACAAAGTCAAATCATTTTCAAATAGAGCACAACAAGGGGCACAGCGAGGCATCTAAACCAGTAATGGAACCATATTTTTTTGATTTTTTCAGAATTTTTCTAAAGCAGTAAATCTATCCTAGAAAGTAGTAAAAGAGATAGAGAATACAAACAGAACTCCTCCCCCAAGCTGAACTTGGCAGTGTCCTCAATGCCAAAAGGTAACAAAGGACGATGCTAAGAGGAAAAACAATGTTAGTACCCTCACTCTCGCTCACAAAAAATAAGAAAAATAAAAAATAAAAAAAATAATAAAAAGAAAAGGAAAAAGGGAAAGAATACGAGTTGCCTCTCGCACAGCGCTGGTTTATAAAGGTCCCGCACGACCATAATCCTCCCTCTCTCAAATAGGAGGGGCTTGGCAATGAGTACCACCCTCATCAAATATCTTTCGCCTCCAAATGTTCTTGATAATACCTCCAGACGGTGAGGTAACCTTAGGTTTTGTTGGAACCTTCTCCACACCTACTTCACCAAAACCTCATTCCTGCAACAAGATTGTTCAAGCATAGGTTCCTTAACAGCTTGGTTAGTTTAAAAATCACTTTATCATCACCAACACTCAGAGTTAAAGACCCAGACTTGACATCAATGACAGCATCAGCAGTACACAAAAATGGCCTACCTTGAATAATAGGAATATGAGCATCCTCATCCATATCTAACACCACAAAATCAACAGGAATATAGAATTTCCTAACCCTCATAGGAACGTCCTCTAAAACACCTAGAGGGTATTCTATAGAACGATCAGCCGTCTGTAAAGTGATTTGTGAGCATTTAAGTGCTCCCATATTCAGTTTCGTATAAACAGATAATGGCATAATAGAAACAGAAGCACCTAAATCACACAAAGCTTTATCAATAAAAATAGGTCCAAGATGGCATGGTATAGAAAAACTACCAGGATCTTTCAACTTTGGTGGGTTATTTTGAATAAAAGCACTACACTCTTCAGTAAGAGCGACACGTTCTACCCCACCAAAGTCTCTTTTCTTAGTTATCATATCTTTCAGAAAATTGGCATAAACAGGCACTTGGGTAATTAAATCTGTGAATGGAATCGTTACCTCAAGGTTCTTGACCATAGCCAAGAACTTACCAAACTGCTGATCGACCTTTGATTGTTGCATCCTGTGAGGAAAAGGTAGCCTTGGTGTAAAAGGCGTTTCAGAAACCTTCTCCTTTTTCTTCCTTGTCTGTTCAGCTTCTGCAGATAAGTCGACTTCAGACGTCGAATTCTTCCTTTTTCCTTCCTCTACCACCCTCTTCTTCCCCGCAGTTGGGGTAACCTCATCAAAGGGCAACGGAGGGGCATCATATGCAATGCCACTACGAAGAGTGATGGCATTCACATGTTCTCTCTGAATGGGTTGCCCTGGCAATTCTCCTTGACGCCTCTGAGCATTAGTGCTTGCTAACTGTGCAATTTGAGTCTCGAGAAGTTTGATGTGCTTCTCTTGGGCTCTTTGTGCTTCCTCATTAGCCCTTTGCATAGCAAGCATTTGTCGCTCTTGAGCTCTTTGCGCCTCCTCATTAGTATTTTGCATGCTCAACATTAGTTTCATCACTTCAGATATGGGAGGCTCTTGTGGGTTATTGTTTTGTGGAGGTGGGGTGGGAAAATTTTGTGGAGTTTGGAAGTTATTGTGGTTATGAAAGCTTTGTGATGGGGGTCTTTGAAAGTTTTGTGGGGTTTGATAGTAAGAGGGTTTGGGATGGTTTTGTGGAGGTGGAGGATGATGGATTTGTGGGTTTTGGTAGTTATGTGGAGGGGGAAAGGTTTGTGGTCTTTGTTGAAAGGCGTTTGCCTGCTCCATCTGAAGTTGACTGAACTGACAGTCATGCCCAAAGTGACCATGAACACCACATACCTCGCAGTAAGATGAGGTAATGGGTGCTACGGCAGACATAGCATTGATACTCAAAGGAGGTGCTGCTGAGGAAGAGGAACTGAAGGTTTTAATCTGCTGACTCAGCTTCGCTATCTGCGAAGTCAATAATGCAATGGCATCTACCTCCAGTACCTTCCTCGTGAGGCTTCGGGAAGTGGAATGATCATTGGCTGCGAGGTTTGATAGAAACTCATAGCCTACATCCACTTCCTTATCCAGAAAAACTCCTCCTGCAGACGAATCAACAATACTCTTCGTCTGAGGCTGCAGACCATTGTAGAATGTCTGCGTCAAGAATCATTTGTCCATGTTGTGGTGTGGACACTCTCTCTGTAAATCTCTAAACCTAGCCCACGCTTCCCGTAATGTTTCATCAGGCTCTTGGGAAAACGTGGCTTCTTTGTTTCCGATTTCTATTGTTTTAGTAGGTGGATAATATTCTCTTAGAAGCGCAGCAGATTTCTCACTCCATTATGTTTCTTTCACGTCGTTCAGCCATTTCTGGGCTCTATCTCTCAATGAAAACTCGAACGACATGACTTTGAGTTGATCTGGAGTGACACCGGCATGTTTAACGGTTCGACAAAGCTGTTGAAACTGCTGCAGATGATTTGTCGGGTCTTCAATAGGATGCCCACCAAACTGATTTTGCTGGACAATGCTGATGAGTCCAGGCTTAATTTCGAAATTTGCCGCAGCAATGGTGGGCATAGTAGGTCCACTGGAGAGACCATCTCGGTTGGGCACCCCATATGACTTCAGTGACTTTGACATAACTGAACTCAAGGTTTTTGTTCCAGAGGTGTTCAGCTGAACAGACTACTTTTCTTTCTGATTTTTCTTTCGGATCCGCCTGATTGTCCTAGTAAGATCGGGATCCGCTGGAATGGGGAAACTGTTTCTTTGAGACCTGGGCATACAAAAGAAACAAAAAGAAGCAGTAAAACGTACCTCAATTGGAACTTTGTTCCAATTGAGGTACAGAGAAGTAGACCAAATAATCAAATAAAAACATAGAAAACTAGCCGTCTCACCGGCAACGGCGCCAAAATTTGATAGGATTTAGTCGTATCACCTAATCAAAGATAAACCTACAGTCCTCTAACTATAGTAGTCAATGGAAGCAGGGTCGAATCCACAGGGAGACAGAGTTTCTAAATTAATATTCAATCAATTAGCTACTTCAGACGAAATCAAGGAATAATTAACTGAACTAATAATTAAGCTAAGGAAAACAAATCAAACCGAGGATTTAACTATGGAATAAAAACCTAGGGTATTAGGTCGGTCCACCATGCTTATACCAATCAAACAAGGTCAATTACTATCAAAACCTAAGTCAAAAGTCGAGGGATTAGAGCATGTGTTGAGCTATGGTTAAGACTCAACGCTCATAGTTCACCATACGCCGCATGTTCACTAACGTAATCAGAACTACTGATGTGTCCTAGGCCTCTAGTCGTAAGACGGATCTGTGCAAACAACTATTAACCACAAGCAATCAATGAAATTGTACACTAACATTAATCACTAATTAAGAACAAACCACATCACAATCACCCTAATCAAGCCCTATAAATTGATAGAAATCTAAATAACAATCATGGTATAAACATGGCTTCCCTATCTAACACCCGAGAAAGAGAACTACTCACTCATAATCGAATTAACAACAACAAATCTAATATGAAACCCTAATAATTGCATCATGAATAATTAAATACTTAATCTAAGCAATTAAGAATAATAAAAGAGATTAGGGTAAAGAAGAATACCAAATGACAGAAAGCAGGAACTTTTATTGAAATCGAATAGGTTCAATCACCTTTAATCTAATCTAAAGTGTTTAAACTAAGCTAAGAACAATGAGAGATAAAACTAGAGTTTAAAGCTAATAAAAGGATGTAAAAAGATGTCTCTAAAATAATGAGGAAAAGGTATTTATAATACCCCCTCAAGTCTAACTAAACACGGAAATTAAAAGACGAAATCCGCGAGAAAATGAACGGGAACCGATCGGGCACAGGGCCACCCGATCGGGCCCATAGTAAGATATTTTCGCCCTTTTGTTTCTCGCCACAAGACAGCAACAGCGCAGTATGGTGTGAGATTTTGGGCCCACCCGATCGGACCCTAGGACACCACCCGATCGGGCCTGGCGACAATTTGGCCAACCAAGTTCCCCTCACACGCAGCAACAAAATGGGACCTACGGGCTCTCCACCCGATCGGGTCGGGCAGGGGTTGCCTGATCGGGTCTGGGCACATGGGTCCTCGCCCGATCTGATCGGGCACGTCTTGCCCGATTGGGTCCGCAACTTTTGTACCCGATCAATACATCTTCGCCCGATCGGGCTATTTTTGCCCGATCAGGGTACGAAAATCTCCTTTTTGACTCTTTGGCTCTCTATTCTTCACGTTTAGAGGTCTTGGGACCTCTTAAACTACCCATAAAGCTCGTGAGCCATCCTACGTGCCTCGTAACATCTCGTAAAGCCGTGGTTGCTTCCAAATGGCTCGGGAATAAGGAGAAAACTCCCTAAAACCTACAATTCAACACTAAAACACAAAACCACAACTATATACAATAATTAGCACAAAATAGCTCCCAAGAGCTCCAATGATGCACAAATCAGCTTGTAAATAAGGGAGAATACTCTATATAAATACTTGATATCATTAGGCCAAAAATAAGATTTCAGCCCCAACGAACAAAGAAACGACGCAAAAATTTGGACGTCAATATTTTCTGCTTCTGAGCTCACGAACCCCTTAAAAATGGTAAAAAAACATGTTAGGCTTTGGAATCGCTCACAAATGTTATCCGAGCTAGGAGTTAGGCCAAAAATACGATTTGGGCCCCCACGAACAAAGAACGGACGCGAAAAATCGGACTTCAAAATTTTCAGCTTTTGAGCGCTCGAAACACTTAGAAATGGTAATAAAACATGTCAAGCTTTGGAATCGCTCAAAAAAATTATCCGAGCTAGGAGTTAGGCCAAAAATATGATTTTGGCCCCCACGAACAAAGAAACAATGCGAAAAATCAAACTTCGATATTTTCAGCTTCTAAGCTCACGAACCCCTTAAAAATGGTAGAAAAAAAACATGTCAGGCTTTGGTATCGCTCCCAAATGTTATCCGAGCTAGGAGTGAGGCCAAAAATACGATTTGGGCCCCCACAAACAATTAACCGACGTAAAAAATTGACTTCGATATTTTCAGCTTCAGAGCGCTCGAACCCTTTAAAAATGGTAAAAAAAAACATGTCAGGCTTTGGAATCGCTCAAAAATGTTATCCGAGCTAGGAGTTAGGCCTAAAATACAATATGATCCCCCACGAACAAAAACCGACGCGAAAAACCGGACTTCATATTTTCCGTTTCGGAGCACTCGAACCCCTTAAAAATGGTAAATAAAACATGTCAGGCTTTTTAATCGCACACAAATGTTATCCGAGCTAAGAGTTAGGCCAAAAATACTATTTAGGCCCCCACGATCAATTAACAGACGGAAAAATCGGATTTCAAAATTTTCAGGTTCTTAGCGCTCGAACCCTTTAGAAATGGTAAAAAAACATGTCAGGCTTTGGAATCGCTCAAAAATATTATCTGAGCTAGGAGTTAGGCCAAAAATACGATTTCAGCCACAACGAACAAAGAAACGACGCGAAAAATTGGACTTCAATGTTTTCAGGTTCTGAGCTCACCAACCCCCTAAAAATGGTAAAATAAAAACATGTTAGGCTTTCGATTCGCTCACAAATGTTATCTGAGCTAGGAATTAGGCCAAAAATACGATTTGGGCCCCCACGAACAAAGAACCAACGAGAAAAATCGGAATCCAAATTTCCAGCTTCTGAGCTCACGAACCCCTTAAAAATGGTAAAAAAAACATGTCAGGCTTTGGAATCGCTCACAAATGTTATCCGAGCTTGGAGTTAGGCCAAAAATACGATTTGGGCCCCCACGAATAAAGAACCAACGCGAAAATTTGTCTTCGATATTTTCAGCTTCTGAGATCACGAACCCCTTAAAAATGGTAAAAAAAAAACATGTCAGGCTGTGAAATCGCTCAAAAATGTTATCCGAGCTAAGACTTAGGCGAAAAATACGATTTGGGACCCCACGAACAATTAACCGACGCGAAAAATCGGACTTTAATATTTTAAGTTTCTGCGCACTCAAACCCCTTAGAAATGGTAAAAAAAAACATGTCAAGATTTAGAATCGCTCAAAAATTTTATCCGAGCTAAGAGTTAGGCCAAAAATACTATTTGGGTCCCCACGATCAATTAACGGACGCGAAAAATAGGACTTCAAACTTTTAAGCTTCTGAGCACTCGAACCCCTTAGAAATGGTTAAAAAATATGTCAGGCATTGAAATCGCTCAAAAAAATTATCCGAGCCTTAGGCCAAAAATACGATTTTGGCCCCCACAAACAAACAAATAATGCGAAAAATCGGACTTCAATATTTTCAGCTTCTGAGCTCACGAACCCCTTAAAAATGGTAAAAAAAACACATGTCAGGCTTTGGTGTCGCTCACAAATGTTATCCGAGCTAGGAGTTAAGCCAAAAATACGATTTGGGCCCCCACGAACAATTAACCGACGCGAAAATTTCACTGCGATATTTTCAGCTTCTGAGCGCTAGAACCCCTTAAAAATGGTAAAAAAAACATGTCACGCTTTGGAATCGCTCAAAAATGTTATCCGAGCTAGGAGTTAGGCCTAAAAAACAATATGGTAAAAAAACGCGGAAATTTGACATCGATATTTTCAGCTTCTGAGATCACGAAACCCTTAAAAATGGTACAAAAAAACATGTCAGGCTTTTTAATCGCTTAGAAATGTTATCCGAGCTAAGAGTTAGGCCAAAAATACTATTTAGGCCCCCACGATCAATTAACCGACGCGAAAAATCGGACTTCGATATTTTATGTTTCTGCGCACTCAAACCCCTTAGTAATGGTAAAAAAACATGTCAAGATTTAGAATCGCTCAAAAATTTTATCCGAGCTAAGAGTTAGGCCAAAAATACTATTTGGGTCCCCACGATCAATTAACCGACGCGAAAAATAGGACTTCAAAATTTTAAGCTTCTGAGCGCTCGAACCCCTTAGAAATGGTAAAAAAAATATGTCAGGCTTTAGAATCTCTCAAAATATTATCCGAGCTAGGAGTTAAACCAAAAATAAGATTTCAGCCCCAACGAACAAAGAAACGACGCGAAAAATTGGACTTCAATATTTTCAGCTTCTAAGCTCACGAACCCCTTAAAAATGGTAGAAAAAACACGTTAGACTTTGGAATCGCTCACAAATGTTTTCCGAGCTAGGAGTTAGGCCAAAAATATGATTTGGGCCCCCACGAATAAAGAACAGACGCGAAAAATCGGACTTCAAAATTTTCAGCTTTTGAGCGCTCGAAACCCTTAGAAATGGTAATAAAACATGTCACGCTTTGAAATCGCTCAAAAAAATTATCCGAGCCTTAGGCAAAAAATACGATTTTGGCCCCCACGAACAAAGAAATAATGCGAAAAATCGGACTTCGATATTTTCAGCTTCTGACCTCACGAACCCCTTAAAAATGGTAAAAAAAACATGTCAGGCTTTGGTGTCGCACACAAATGTTATCCGAGCTAGGAGTTAAGCCAAAAACACTATTTGGGTCCCCACGATCAATTAACCGACGCGAAAAATAGGACTTCAAAATTTTCAGCTTCTGAGCGCTTGAACCCCTTAGAAATGGTAAAAAAATATGTCCGGCTTTAGAATCGCTCGAAATATTTTCCAAGCTAGGAGTTAGGCCAAAAAAAAGATTTCAGCCCCAACGAACAAAGAAACGACGCAAAAAATTGGACTTCAATATTTTCAGCTTCTGAGCTCACGAACCCCTTAAAAATGGTAGAAAAAACATGTTAGGCTTTGGAATCGCTCACAAATGTTATCCGAGCTAGGAGTTAGGCCAAAAATACGATTTGGGCCCCCACGAATAAGGAACGGACGGAAAAATCGGACTTCAAAATTTTCAGCTTTTTAGCGCTCGAAACCCTTAGAAATTGTAATAAAACATGTCAGGCTTTGAAATCGCTCAAAAAAATTATCCGAGCCTTAGGCCGAAAATACGATTTTGGCCCCCACGAACAAAGAAGTAATACGAAAAATCGGACTTCAATATTTTCAGCTTCTGAGCTCACGAAACCCTTAAAAATGGTAAAAAAAAACATGTCAGGCTTCGGTGTCGCTCACAAATGTTATCCGAGCTAGGAGTTAAGACAAAAATACGATTTGGGCCCCCACGAACAATTAACCGACGCGAAAATTTGACTGCGATATTTTCAACTTCTGAGCGCTCGAACCCCTTAAAAATGGTAAAAAAAAACATGTCACGCTTTTGAATCGCTCAAAAATGTTATCCGAGCTAGGAGTTAGGCCTAAAATACAATATGGGCCCCCACGAACAAAGAACAAACGCGGAAATTTGACTTCGAAATTTTCAGCTTCTGAGATCACGAACCCCTTAAAAATGGTACAAAAAAACATGTCAGGCTTTTTAATCGCTCATAAATGTTATCCGAGCTAAGAGTTAGGCCAAAAATACTATTTAGGCCCCAACGATCAATTAACCGACACGAAAAATAGGACTTCGATATTTTAAGTTTCTGCGTACTCAAACCCCTTAGAAATGGTAAAAAAACATGTCAAGATTTAGAATCGCTAAAAAATTTTATCCGAGCTAAGAGTTAGGCCAAAAATACTTTTTGGGTCCCCACGATCAATTAACCGACGCGAAAAATAGGATTTCAAAATTTCCAGCTTCTGAGCGCTCGAACCCCTTAGAAATGGTAAAAAAATATGTCACGCTTTAGAATCGCTCAAAATATTATCCGAGCTAGGAGTTAGGCCAAAAATAAGATTTCAGCCCCAACGAACAAAGAAACGACGCGAAAAATTGGACTTCAATATTTTCAGCTTCTGAGCTCACGAACCCCTTAAAAATGGTAGAAAAAACATGTTAGGCTTTGGAATCGCTCACAAATGTTATCCGAGCTAGGAGTTAGGCCAAAAATACGATTTGGGCCCCCACGAATAAAGAACGGACGCGAAAAATCGGACTTAAAAATTTTCAGCTTTTGAGCTCACGAACCCCTTAAAAATGGTAGGAAAAACATGTTAGGCTTTGGAATCGCTCACAAATGTTATCCGAGCTAGGAGTTAGGCCAAACATACGATTTGGGCCCCCACGAATAAAGAACGGATGCGAAAAATCCGACTTCAAAATTTTCAGCTTTTGAGCGCTCGAAACCCTTAGAAATGGTAATAAAACATGTCAGGCTTTGAAATCGCTCAAAAAAATTATCCGAGCCTTAGGCCAAAAATACGATTTTGGCCCCCACGAACAAAGAAATAATACGAAAAATCGGACTTCAATATTTTCACCTTCTGACCTCACGAACCCCTTAAAAATGGTAAAAAAAAACATGTCAGGCTTTGGTGTCGCTCACAAATGTTATCTGAGCTAGGAGTTAAGCCAAAAATACGATTTGGGCCCCCACGAACAATTAACCGACGCGAAAATTTGACTGCGATATATTCAGCTTCTGAGCGCTCGAACCCCTTAAAAATGTTAAAAAAAAAACATGTCACGCTTTGGAATCGCTCAAAAATGTTATCCGAGCTAGGAGTTAATCCTAAATACAATATGGGCCCCCACGAACAAAGAACAAACGCGAAAATTTGACTTCGATATTTTCAGCTTCTGAGATCACGAACCCCTTAAAAATGGTAAAAAAAAAACATGTCAGGCTTTTTAATCGCTCACAAATGTTATCCGAGCTAAGAGTTAGGCCAAAAATACTATTTAGGCCCCCACGATCAATTAACCGACGCGAAATATCGGACTTTGATATTTTAAGTTTCTGCGCACTCAAACCCCTTAGAAATGGTAAAAAAAACATGTCAAGATTTAGAATCGCTCAAAAATTTTATCCGAGCTAAGAGTTAGGCCAAAAATACTATTTGGGTCCCCACGATCAATTAACCGACGCGAAAAATAGGACTTCAAAATTTTCAGCTTCTGAGCGCTCGAACCCCTTAGAAATGGGAAAAAAATATGCCAGGCTTTAGAATAACTCGATATATTTTCCGAGCTAGGAGTTAGGCCAAAATAAAGATTTCAGCCCAAACGAACAAAGAAACGACGCAAAAAATTGGACTTCAATATTTTCAGCTTCTGAGCTCACGAACCCCTTAAAAATGGTAGAAAAAACATGTTAGGCTTTGGAATCGCTCACAAATGTTATCCGAGCTAGGAGTTAGGCCAAAAATACAATTTGGGCCCCCACGAATAAAGAACGGACGCGAAAAATCGGACTTCACAATTTTTTGCTTTTCAGCGCTCGAAACCCTTAGAAATGGTAATAAAACATGTCAGGCTTTGAAATCGCTCAAAAAAATTATCCGAGCCTTAGGCCAAAAATACGATTTTGGCCCCCACGAACAAAGAAATAATGCGAAAAATCGGACTCCAATATTTTCAGCTTCTGAGCTCACGAACCCCTTAAAAATGGTAAAAAAAAACATGTCAGGCTTTGGTGTCGCTCACAAATGTTATCCGAGCTAGGAGTTAAGCCAAAAATACGATTTGGGCCCCCACGAACAATTAACCGACGAGAAAATTTGACTGCGATATTTTCAGCTTCTGAGCGCTCGAACCCCTTAAAAATGGTTAAAAAAAACATTGCACGCTTTGGAATCGCTCAAAAATGTTATCTGAGTAAGGAGTTAGGCCTAAAATACAATATGGGCACCCACGAACAAAGAACAAACGCGAAAATTTGATTTCGATATTTTCAGCTTCTGAGATCAAGAACCCCTTAAAATATGTAAAAATAAACTTGTCAGGCTTTTTAATCGCTCAAAAATGTTATCCGAGCTAAGAGTTAGGCCAAAAATACTATTTAGGCCCCCACGATCAATTAACCGACGCGAAAAATCGAACTTCGATATTTTAAGTTTCTGCGCACTCAAACCCCTTAGAAATGTAAAAAAACATTTCATGATTTAGAATCGCTCAAATATTTTATCCGAGCTAAGAGTTAGGCCAAAAATACTATTTGGGTCCCCACGATCAATTAACCGACGCGAAAAATAAGACTTCAAAATTTTCAGCTTCTGAGCGCTCGAACCCCTTAGAAATGGTAAAAAAATTTTCAGGCTTTAGAATCGCTCAAAAAATTTTCCGAGTTAGGAGTTAGGCCAAAAATAAGATTTCAGCCCCAACGAACAAAGAAACGACGCAAAAAATTGGACTTCAATATTTTAAGCTTCTGAGCTCACGAACCCCTTAAAAATGGAAGAAAAAACATGTTAGGCTTTGGAATCGCTCACAAATGTTATCCGAGCTAGGAGTTAGGCCAAAAATACGATTTGGGCCCCCACGAATAAAGAACGGACGCGAAAAATCGGACTTCACAATTTTCAGCTTTTGAGCGCTCGAAACCCTTAGAAATGGTAATAAAACATGTCAGGCTTTGAAATCGCTCAAAAAAATTATCCGAGCCTTAGGCCAAAAATACGATTTTGGCCCCCACGAACAAAGAAATAATGAGAAAAATCGGACTTCAATATTTTCAGCTTCTGAGCTCACGAACCCCTTAAAAATGGTAAAAAAAAACATGTCAAGCTTTGGTGTCGCTCACAAATGTTATCCGAGCTAGGAATTAAGCCAAAAATACGATTTGGGCCCCAAGGAACAATTAACCGACGCGAAAATTTGACTGCGATATTTTCAGTTTTTTGCGCTCGAACCCCTTAAAATGGTTAAAAAAAACATGTCACGCTTCGGAATCCCTCAAAAATGTTATCCGAGCTAGGAGTTAGGCCTAAAATACAATATCGGCCCCCACGAACAAAGAACAAACGCGAAAATTTGACTTCGATATTTTCAACTTCTTAGATCACGAACCCCTGAAAAATGGTATAAAAAAACAAGTCAGGCTTTTTAATCGCTCACAAATGTTATCCGAGCTAAGAGTTAGGCCAAAAATACTATTTAGGCCCCCACGATCAATTAACCGACGCAAAAAATCTGACTTCGATATTTTAAGGTTCTGCGCACTCAAACCCCTTAGAAATAGTAAGAAAACATGTCAAGATTTAGAATCGCTCAAAAATTTTATCCGAGCTAAGAGTTAGGCCAAAATACTATTTGGGTCCCCACGATCAATTAACCGACGCGAAAAATAGGACTTCAAAATTTTCAGCTTCTGAGCGCTCGAACCCCTTAGAAATGGTAAAAAAATATGTCAGGCTTTAGAATCGCTGAAAATATTTTCCGAGCTAGGAGTTAGGCCAAAAATAAGATTTCAGCCCCAACGAACAAAGAAACGACGCAAAAAATTGGACTTCAATATATTCAGCTTCTGAGCTCACGAACCCCTTAAAATGGTAGAAAAAACATGTTAGGCTTTGGAATCGCTCACAAATGTTATCCGAGCTAGGAGTTAGACCAAAAATACGATTTGTGTCCCCACGAATAAAGAACGGACGCGAAAAATCGGACTTCAAAATTTTCAGCTTTTGAGCGCTCGAAACCCTTAGAAATGGTAATAAAACATGTCAGGCTTTGAAATCGCTCAAAAACATAATCCGAGCCTTAGGCCAAAAATACGATTTTGGCCCCCACGAAAAAGAACTAATGCGAAAAATCGGACTTCGATATTTTCAGTTTCTGAGCTCTCGAACCCCTTAAAAATGGTAAAAAAAAACATGTCAGGCTTTGGTGTCGCTCACAAATGTTATCCGAGCTAGGAGTTAAGCCCAAAATACGATTTGGGCCCCCACGAACAATTAACCGACGCGAAAATTTGACTGCTATATTTTCAGCTTCTGAGCGCTCGAACCCCTTAAAAATGGTATAAAAAAAAACATGTCACGCTTTTGAATCGCTCAAAAATGTTATCCGAGCTAGGAGTTAGGCCTAAAATACAATATGGGCCCCCACGAACAAAGAACAAACGCGAAAATTTGACTTCGATATTTTCAGCTTCTGAGATAACGAACCCCTTAAAAATGGTAAAAAAAAAACATGTCAGGCTTTTTAATCGCTCACAAATGTTATTCGAGCTAAGAGTTAGGCCAAAAATACTATTTAAGCCCCCACGATCAATTAACCGACGCGAAAAATCGGACTTCGATATTTTAAGTTTCTGCGCACTCAAACCCCTAAGAAATGGTAAAAAAACATGTCAAGATTTAGAATCGCTCAAAAATTTTATCCGAGCTAAGAGTTAGGCCAAAAATACTATTTGGGTCCCCACGATCAATTAACCGACGCGAAAAATAGGAATTCAAAATTTTCAGCTCCTGAGCGTTCGAACCCCTTAGAAATGGTAAAAAAATATGTCAAGCTTTAGAATCGCTCAAAATATTTTCCGAGCTAGGAGTTAGGCCAAAAATAAGATTTCAGCCCCAACGAACAAAGAAACGACGCGAAAAATTAGACTTCAATATTTTCAGCTTCTGAGCTCACGACCCCTTAAAAATGGTAGAAAAAACATGTTAGGCTTTGGAATCGCTCACAAATGTTATCCGAGCTAGGAGTTAGGCCAAAAATACGATTTGGGCCCCCACGAATAAAGAACGGACGCGAAAAATCGGACTTCGAAATTTTCAGCTTTTGAGCGCTCGAAACCCTTAGAAATGGTAATAAAACATGTCAGGCTTTGAAATCTCTCAAAAAAATTATCCGAGCCTTAGGCCAAAAATACGATTTTGGCCCTCACGAACAAAGAACTAATGCGCAAAATAGGACTTCAATATTTTCAGCTTCTGAGCTTACGAACCCCTTAAAAATGGTAAAAAAAAAACATGTCAAGCTTTTGTGTCGCACACAAATGTTATCCGAGCTAGGAGTTAAGCCAAAAATACGATTTGGGCCCCCACGAACAATTAACCGACGCGAAAATTTGACTGCGATATTTTTAGCTTCGAGCGCTCGAACCCCTTAAAAATGGTAAAAAAAAACATGTCACGTTTTGGAATCTCTCAAAAATGTTATCCGAGCTAGGAGTTAGGCCTAAAATACAATATGGGCCCCCACGAACAAAGAACAAACGCGAAAATTTGACTTCGATATTTTCAACTTCTGAGATCACGAACCCCTTAAAAATGGTAAAAAAAAACATGTCAGGCTTTTTAATCGCTCACAAATGTTATCCGAGCTAAGAGTTAGGCCAAAAATACTATTTAGGCCCCCACGATCAATTAACCAACGCGAAAAATCGGACTTCGATATTTTAAGTTTCTGCGCACTCAAACACCTTAGAAATGGTAAAAAAAAACATGTCAAGATTTAGAATCGCTCAAAAATTTTATCCGAGCTAAGAGTTAGGCCAAAAATACTATTTGGGTCCCCACGATCAATTAACCGACGCGAAAAATAGGACTTCAAAATTTTCAGCTCCTGAGCGTTCGAACCCCTTAGAAATGGTAAAAAAATATGTCAAGCTTTAGAATCGCTCAAAATATTTTCCGAGCTAGGAGTTAGGCCAAAAATAAGATTTCAGCCCCAACGAATAAATAAACGACACGAAAAATTGGACTTAAATATTTTCAGCTTCTGAGCTCACGAACCCCTTAAAAATAGTAGAAAAAACATGTTAGGCTTTGGAATCGCTCACACATGTTATTAGAGCTAGGAGTTAGGCCAAAAATACGATTTGGGCCCCCACGAATAAAGAACGGACGCGAAAAATCGGACTTCAAAATTTTCAGCTTTTGAGCGCTCGAAACCCTTAGAAATGGTAATAAAACATGTCAGGCTTTGAATCGCTCAAAAAAATTATCCGAGCCTTAGGCCAAAAATACGATTTTGGCCCCCACGAACAAAGAAATAATGAGGAAAATCGGAAGTCAATACTTTCAGCTTCGAGCTCACGAACCCCTTAAAAATGGTAAAAAAAAACATGTCAGACTTTGGTGTCGCTCACAAATGTTATCCGAGCTAGGAGTTAAGCCAAAAATACGATTTGGTCCCCCACGAACAATTAACCGACGCGAAAATTTGACTGCGATATTTTCAGCTTTCGAGCGCTCGAACCACTTAAAAATGGTAAAAAAAAAATGTCACGCTTTGGAATCGCTCAAAAAAGTTATCCGAGCTAGGAGTTAGGCCTAAAATACAATATGGGCCCCCACGAACAAAGAACAAACGCGAAAATTTGACTTCGATATTTTCAACTTCTGAGATCACGAACCCCTTAAAAATGGTAAAAAAAAAACATGTCAGGCTTTTTAATCGCTCACAAATGTTATCCGAGCTAAGACTTAGGCCAAAAATACTATTTAAGCCCCCACGATCAATTAACCGACGCGAAAAATCGGACTTCGATATTTTAAGTTTCTGCGCACTCAAACCCCTAAGAAATGGTAAATTAACATGTCAAGATTTAGAATCGTTCAAAAAATTTATCCGAGCTAAGAGTTAGGCCAAAAATACTATTTGGGTCCCCACGATCAATTAACCGACGCGAAAAATAGGACTTCAAAATTTTCAGCTCCTGAGCGTTCGAACCCCTTAGAAATGGTAAAAAAATATGTCAAGCTTTAGAATCGCTCAAAATATTTTCCGAGCTAGGAGTTAGGCCAAAAATAAGATTTCAGCCCCAACGAACAAAGAAACGACGCGAAAAATTAGACTTCAATATTTTCAGCTTCTGAGCTCACGAACCCCTTAAAAATGGTAGAAAAAACATGTTAGGCTTTGGAATCGCTCACAAATGTTTTCCGAGCTAGGAGTTAGGCCAAAAATACGATTTGGGCCCCCTCGAATAAAGAACGGAAGCGAAAAATCGGACTTCAAAATTTTCAGGTTTTGAGCGCTCGAAACCCTTAGAAATAGTAATAAAACATGTCAGGCTTTGAAATCCCTCAAAAAAATTATACGAGCCTTAGGCCAAAAATACGATTTTGGCCCTCACGAACAAAGAAATAATGCGAAAAATAGGACTTCAATATTTTCAGCTTCTGAGCTCAAGAAACCCTTAAAAATGGTAAAAAAAAAACATGTCAGGCTTTTGTGTCGCTCACAAATGTTATCCGAGCTAGGAGTTAAGCCAAAAATACGATTTGGGCCCCCACGAACAATTAACCGACGCCAAAATTTGACTGCGATATTTTCAGCTTTCGAGCGCTCGAACCCCTTCAAAATGGTAAAAAAAAACATGTCACGCTTTGGAATCGCTCAAAAATGTTATCCGAGCTAGGAGTTAGGCCTAAAATACAATATGGGCCCCCACGAACAAAGAACAAACGCGAAAATTTGACTTCGATATTTTCAACTTCTGAGATCACGAACCCCTTAAAAATGGTTAAAAAAAAAAACATGTCAGGCTTTTTAATCGCTCACAAATGTTATCCGAGCTAAGAGTTAGGCCAAAAATACTATTTAGGCCCCCACGATCAATTAACCAACGCGAAAAATCGGACTTCGATATTTTAAGTTTCTGCGCACTCAAACACCTTAGAAATGGTAAAAAAAACATGTCAAGATTTAGAATCGCTCAAAAATTTTATCCGAGCTAAGAGTTAGGCCAAAAATACTATTTGGGTCCCCACGATCAATTAACCGACGAGAAAAATAGGACTTCAAAATTTTCAGCTTCTGAGCGCTCGAACCCCTTAGAAATGGTAAAAAAATATGTCAGGCTTTAGAATCGCTCGAAATATTTTCCGAGCTAGGAGTTAGGCCAAAAATAAGATTTCAGCCCCAACGAACAAAGAAACGACGCGAAAAATTGGACTTCAATATTTTATGCTTCTGAGCTCACGAACCCCTTAAAAATAGTAGAAAAAACATGTTAGGCTTTGGAATCGCTCACACATGTTATTAGAGCTAGGAGTTAGGCCAAAAATACGATTTGGGCCCCCACGAATAAAGAACGGACGCGAAAAATCGGACTTCAAAATTTTCAGCTTTTGAGCGCTCGAAACCCTTAGAAATGGTAATAAAACATGTCAGGCTTTGAAATCGCTCAAAAAAATTATCCGAGCCTTAGGCCAAAAATACGATTTTGGCCCCCACGAACAAAGAAATAATGAGGAAAATCGGAAGTCAATACTTTCAGCTTCTGAGCTCACGAACCCCTTAAAAATGGTAAAAAAAAACATGTCAGGCTTTGGTGTCGCTCACAAATGTTATCCGAGCTAGGACTTAAGCCAAAAATACGATTTGGGCCCCCACGAACAATTAACCGACGCGAAAATTTGACTGTGATATTTTCAGCTTTCGAGCGCTCGAACCCCTTAAAAATGGTAAAAAAAAACATGTCACGCTTTGGAATCGCTCAAAAATGTTATCCGAGCTAGGAGTTAGGCCTAAAATACAATATGGGCCCCCACGAACAAAGAACAAACGCGAAAATTTGACTTCGATATTTTCAACTTCTGAGATCACGAACCCCTTAAAAATGGTAAAAAAAAAAACATGTCAGGCTTTTTAATCGCTCACAAATGTTATCCGAGCTAAGAGTTAGGCCAAAAATACTATTTAGGCCCCCACGATCAATTAACCGACGCGAAAAATCGGACTTCGATATTTTAAGTTTCTGCGCACTCAAACACCTTAGAAATGGTAAAAAAAACATGTCAAGATTTAGAATCGCTCAAAAATTTTATCCGAGCTAACAGTTAGGCCAAAAATACTATTTGGGTCCCCACGATCAATTAACCGACGCGAAAAATAGGACTTCAAAATTTTCAGCTTCTGAGCGCTCGAACCCCTTAGAAATGGTAAAAAAATATGTCAGGCTTTAGAATCGCTCGAAATATTTTCCGAGCTAGGAGTTAGGCCAAAAATAAGATTTCAGCCCCAACGAATAAATAAACGACGCGAAAAATTGGACTTAAATATTTTCAGCTTCTGAGCTCACGAACCCCTTAAAAATAGTAGAAAAAACATGTTAGGCTTTGGAATCGCTCACACATGTTATTAGAGCTAGGAGTTAGGCCAAAAATACGATTTGGGCCCCCACGAATAAAGAACGGACGCGAAAAATCGGACTTCGAAATTTTCAGCTTTTGAGCGCTCGAAACCCTTAGAAATGGTAATAAAACATGTCAGGCTTTGAAATCTCTCAAAAAAATTATCCGAGCCTTAGGCCAAAAATACGATTTTGGCCCCCACGAACAAAGAAATAATGAGGAAAATCGGAAGTCAATACTTTCAGCTTCTGAGCTCACGAACCCCTTAAAAATGGTAAAAAAAAACATGTCAGGCTTTGGTGTCGCTCACAAATGTTATCCGAGCTAGGAGTTAAGCCAAAAATACGATTTGGTCCCCCACGAACAATTAACCGACGCGAAAATTTGACTGCGATATTTTCAGCTTTCGAGCGCTCGAACCACTTAAAAATGGTAAAAAAAAAACATGTCACGCTTTGGAATCGCTCAAAAAATTTATCCGAGCTAGGAGTTAGGCCTAAAATACAATATGGGCCCCCACGAACAAAGAACAAACGCGAAAATTTGACTTCGATATTTTCAACTTCTGAGATCACGAACCCCTTAAAAATGGTAAAAAAAAAACATGTCAGGCTTTTTAATCGCTCACAAATGTTATCCGAGCTAAGACTTAGGCCAAAAATACTATTTAAGCCCCCACGATCAATTAACCGACGCGAAAAATCGGACTTCGATATTTTAAGTTTCTGCGCACTCAAACACCTTAGAAATGGTAAAAAAACATGTCAAGATTTAGAATCGCTCAAAAATTTTATCCGAGCTAAGAGTTAGGCCAAAAATACTATTTGGGTCCCCACGATCAATTAACCGACGCGAAAAATAGGACTTCAAAATTTTCAGCTTCTGAGCGCTCGAACCCCTTAGAAATGGTAAAAAAATATGTCAGGCTTTAGAATCGCTCGAAATATTTTCCGAGCTAGGAGTTAGGCCAAAAATAAGATTTCAGCCCCAACGAACAAAGAAACGACGCGAAAAATTGGACTTCAATATTTTATGCTTCTGAGTTCACGAACCCCTTAAAAATAGTAGAAAAAACATGTTAGGCTAAGGAATCGCTCACACATGTTATTAGAGCTAGGAGTTAGGCCAAAAATACGATTTGGGCCCCCACGAATAAAGAACAAACGCGAAAAATCGGACTTCAAAATTTTCAGCTTTTGAGCGCTCGAAACCCTTAGAAATGGTAATAAAACATGTCAGGCTTTGAAATCGCTCAAAAAAATTATCCGAGGCTTAGGCCAAAAATACTATTTTGGCCCTCACGAACAAACAAATAATGCGAAAAATAGGACTTCAATATTTTCAGCTTCTGAGCTCACAAACCCCTTAATAATGGTAAAAAAAAACATGTCAGGCTTTTGTGTCGCTCACAAATGTTATCCGAGCTAGGAGTTAAGCCAAAAATACGATTTGGGCCCCCACGAACAATTAACCGACGCGAAAATTTGACTGCGATATTTTCAGCTTTCGAGCGCTCGAACCCCTTAAAAATGGTAAAAAAAACATGTCACGCTTTGGAATCGCTCAAAAATGTTATCCGAGCTAGGTTTTAGGCTTAAAATACAATATGGGCCCCCACGAACAAAGAACAAACGCGAAAATTTGACTTCGATATTTTCAACTTCTGAGATCACGAACCCCTTAAAAATGGTAAAAAAAAAACATGTCAGGCTTTTTAATCGCTCACAAATGTTATCCGAGCTAAGAGTTAGGCCAAAAATACTATTTAGGCCCCCACGATCAATTAACCAACGCGAAAAATCGGACTTCGATATTTTAAGTTTCTGCGCACTCAAACACCTTAGAAATGGTAAAAAAAACATGTCAAGATTTAGAATCGCTCAAAAATTTTATCCGAGCTAAGAGTTAGGCCAAAAATACTATTTGGGTCCCCACGATCAATTAACCGACGAGAAAAATAGGACTTCAAAATTTTCAGCTTCTGAGCGCTCGAACCCCTTAGAAATGGTAAAAAAATATGTCGGGCTTTAGAATCGCTCGAAATATTTTCCGAGCTAGGAGTTAGGCCAAAAATAAGATTTCAGCCCCAACGAACAAAGAAACGACGCGAAAAATTGGACTTCAATATTTTATGCTTCTGAGTTCACGAACCCCTTAAAAATAGTAGAAAAAACATGTTAGGCTAAGGAATCGCTCACACATGTTATTAGAGCTAGGAGTTAGGCCAAAAATACGATTTGGGCCCCCACGAATAAAGAACAAACGCGAAAAATCGGACTTCAAAATTTTCAGCTTTTGAGCGCTCGAAACCCTTAGAAATGGTAATAAAACATGTCAGGCTTTGAAATCGCTCAAAAAAATTATCCGAGGCTTAGGCCAAAAATACTATTTTGGCCCTCACGAACAAACAAATAATGCGAAAAATAGGACTTCAATATTTTCAGCTTCTGAGCTCACAAACCCCTTAATAATGGTAAAAAAAAACATGTCAGGCTTTTGTGTCGCTCACAAATGTTATCCGAGCTAGGAGTTAAGCCAAAAATACGATTTGGGCCCCCACGAACAATTAACCGACGCGAAAATTTGACTGCGATATTTTCAGCTTTCGAGCGCTCGAACCCCTTAAAAATGGTAAAAAAAACATGTCACGCTTTGGAATCGCTCAAAAATGTTATCCGAGCTAGGTTTTAGGCTTAAAATACAATATGGGCCCCCACGAACAAAGAACAAACGCGAAAATTTGACTTCGATATTTTCAACTTCTGAGATCACGAACCCCTTAAAAATGGTAAAAAAAAACATGTCAGGCTTTTTAATCGCTCACAAATGTTATCCGAGCTAAGAGTTAGGCCAAAAATACTATTCAAGCCCCCACGATCAATTAACCGACGCGAAAAATCGGACTTCGATATTTTAAGTTTCTGCGCACTCAAACCCCTAAGAAATGGTAAAAAAATATGTCAAGATTTAGAATCGCTCAAAATTTTATCCGAGCTAAGAGTTAGGCCAAAAATACTATTTGGGTCCCCACGATCAATTAACCGACGCTTAAAATAGGATTTCAAAATTTTCAGCTCCTGAGCGTTCGAACTCCTTAGAAATGGTAAAAACATATGTCAGGCTTTAGAATCGCTCAAAATATTTTCCGAGCTAGGAGTTAGGCCAAAAATAAGATTTCAGCCCCAACGAACAAAGAAACGATGCGAAAAATTTGACTTCAATATTTTCAGCTTCTAAGCTCACGAACCCCTTAAAAATGGTAGAAAAAACATGTTAGGCTTTGGAATCGCTCACAAATGTTATCCGAGCTAGGAGTTAGGCCAAAAATACGATTTGGGCCCCCACGAATAAAGAACGGACGCGAAAAATCGGACTTAAAAATTTTCAGCTTTTGAGCTCACGAACCCCTTAAAAATGGTAGAAAAAACATGTTAGGCTTTGGAATCGCTCACAAATGTTATCCGAGCTAGGAGTTAGGCCAAAAATACGATTTGGGCCCACACGAATAAAGAACGGATGCGAAAAATCGGACTTCGAAATTTTCAGCTTTTGAGCGCTCGAAACCCTTAGAAATGGTAATAAAACATGTCAGGCTTTGAAATCGCACAAAAAAGTTATCCGAGCCTTAGGCCAAAAATACAATTTTGGCCCCCACGAACAAAGAAATAATGCGAAAAATCGTACTTCAATATTTTCAGCTTCTGAGCTCACGAACCCCTTAAAATGGTAAAAAAAAACATGTCAGGCTTTGGTGTCGCTCACAAATGTTATCCGAGCTATGAGTTAAGCCAAAAATACGATTTGGGCCCCCACGAACAATTAACCGACGCGAAAATTTTACTGCGATATTTTCTGCTTTTGAGCGCTCGAACCCCTTAAAAATGGTTTAAAAAAAACATTGCACGCTTTGGAATCGCTCAAAAATGTTATCTGAGCTAGGAGTTAGGCCTAAAATACAATATGGGCACCCACGAACAAAGAACAAACGCGAAAATTTGATTTCGATATTTTCAGCTTCTGAGATCAAGAACCCCATAAAATTGGTAAAAATAAACATGTCAGATTTTTAATCGCTCAAAAATGTTATCCGAGCTAAGAGTTAGGCCAAAAATACTATTTAGGCCCCCACGATCAATTTACCGACGCGAAAAATCGTCTTCGATATTTTAAGTTTCTGCGCACTCAAACCCCTAAGAAATGGTAAAAAAAAATGTCAAGATTTAGAATCGCTCAAAAATTTTATCCGAGCTAAGAGTTAGGCCAAAAATACTATTTTGGTCCCCACGATCAATAAACCGACTCGAAAAATAGGACTTAAAAATTTTCAACTTCTGAGCGCTCGAACCCCTTAGAAATGGTAAAAAAATATGTCAGGCTTTAGAATCGCTCAAAATATTTTCCGAGCTAAGAGTTAGGCCAAAAATAAGATTTCAACCCCAACGAACAAAGAAACGACGCAAAAATTGGACTTCCATATTTTCAGCTTCTGAGCTCACGAACCCCTCAAAATGGTAGAAAAAACATGTTAGGCTTTGGAATCGCGCACTAATGTTATCCGAGCTACGAGTTACACCAAAAATACGATTTTGGCCCTCACGAATAAAGAACGGACGCGAAAAATCGGACTTCAAAATTTTCAGATTTTGAGCGCTCGAAACCCTTAGAAATTGTAATAAAACATGTCGGGCTTTGAAATCGCTCAAAAAAATTATCCGAGCCTTAGGCCAAAAATACGATTTTAGCCCCCACGAACAAAGAAATAATGCGAAAAATCGGACTTCAATATTTTCAGCTTCTGAGCTCACGAACCCCTTTAAAATGGTAAAAAAAACATGTCAGGCTTTGGTGTCGCTCACAAATGTCATCCTAGCTAGGAGTTAAGCCAAAAATACGATTTGGGCCCCCACGAACAATTAACTGACGTGAAAATTTGACTGCGACATTTTCAGCTTCTTAGCGCTCGAACCCCTTAAAAATGGTAAAAAAAAAACATGTCACGCTTTGGAATCTCTCAAAAATGTTATCTGAGCTAGGAGCTAGGCCTAAAATACAATATGGGCCCCCACGAACAAAGAACAAACGCGAAAATTTGACTTCGATATTTTCAGCTTCTGAGATCACGAACCCCTTAAAAATGGTAAAAAAAAATATGTCAGGCTTTTTAATCGCTCACAAATTTTATCCGAGCTAAGATTTAGGCCAAAAATACTATTTAGGCCCCCACGATCAATTAACTGACGCGAAAAATCGGACTTCGATATTTTAAGTTTCTGCGCACTCAAAACCCTTAGAAATGGTAAAAAAAACTTTTCAAGATTTAGAATCGCTCAAAAATTTTATCCGAGCTAAGAGTTAGGCCAAAAATACTATTAGGGTCCCCACGATCAATTAATCGACGCGAAAAATAGGACTTCAAAATTTTCAGCTTCTGAGCGCTCGAACCCCTTAGAAATGGTAAAAAAATATGTCAGGCTTTAGAATCGCTCAAAATATTTTCCGAGCTAAGAGTTAGGCCAAAAATAAGATTTCAGCCCTAACGAACAAAGAAACGACGCAACAAATTGGACTTAAATATTTTCAGCTTCTGAGCTCACGAACCCCTTAAAATGGTAGAAAAAACATGTTAGGCTTTGGAATCGGTCACAAATGTTATCCGAGCTAGGAGTTAGACCAAAAATACGATTTGGGCCCCCATCAATAAAGAACGGACGCGAAAAATCAGACTTCAAAATTTTCAGCTTTTGAGCGCTCGAAACCCTTAGAAATTGTAATAAAACATGTCAGGCTTTGAAATCGCTCAAAAAAATTATCCGAGCCTTAGGCCAAAAATACGATTTTGGCCCCCACGAACAAAGAAATAATGCGAAAAATCGGACTTCAATCTTTTCAGCTTCTTAGCTCACGAACCCCTTAAAAATGGTAAAAAAAAACATGTCAGGCTTTGGTGTCGCTCACAAATGTTATCCGAGCTAGGAGTTAAGACAAAAATACGATTTGGGCCCCCACGAACAATTAACCGACGCGAAAATTTTAATGCGATATTTTCAGCTTCTGAGCGCTCGAACCCCTTAAAAATGGTAAAAAAAAACATGTCACGCTTTGGAATCGCTCAAAAATGTTATCCGAGATAGGAGTTAGGCCTAAAATACAATATGGGCCCCCACGAACAAAGAACAAACGCGAAAATTTGACCTCGATATTTTCAGCTTCTGAGATCACGAACCCCTTAAAAATGGTAAAAAAAATGTCAGGCTTTTTAATCGCTCACAAATGTTATCCGAGCTAAGATTTAGGCCAAAAATACTATTTGGGTCCCCACGATCAATTAACCGACGCGAAAAATAGGACTTTATAATTTTCAGCTTCTGAGCGCTCGAACCCCTTAGAAATGGTAAAAAAATATGTCAGGCTTTAGAATCGCTAAAAATATTATCCGAGCTAGGAGTTAGGCCAAAAATAAGATTTCAGCCCCAACGAACAAAGAACCGATGCGAAAAATTGGACTTCAATATTTTCAGTTTTTGAGCTCACGAACCCCTTAAAAATGGTAGAAAAAACATGTTAGGCTTTGGAATCGCTCACAAATGTTATCCGAGCTAGTTGTTAGGCCAAAAATACGATTTGAGCCCCCACGAATAAAGAACGGATGCGAAAAATCGGACTTCAAAATTTTCAGCTTTTGAGCGCTCGAAACCCTTAGAAATGGTAATAAAACATGTCAGGCTTTTAAATCGCTCAAAAAAATTATACGAGCCTTAGGCCAAAAATACGATTTTGGCCCCCACGATTAAAGAAATAATGCGAAAAATCGGACTTTAATATATTCAGCTTCTGAGCTCACGAACCCCTTAAAAATGGTAAAAAAAAAACATGCCAGGCTTTGGTGTCGCTCACAAATGTTATCTGAGCTAGGAGTTAAGCCAAAAATACGATTTGGGCCCCCACGAACAATTAACCGACGCGAAAATTTGACTGCGATATTTTCAGCTTCTGAGCGCTCGAAGCCCTTAAAAATGGTAAAAAAAAACATGTCAAGCTTTGGAATCGCTCAAAAATGTTATCCGAGCTAGGAGTTAGGCCTAAAATACAATATGGCCCCCCACGAACAAAGGACAAACGCGAAAATTTGACTTCGATATTTTCAGCTTCTGAGCTCACGTACCCCTTAAAAATGGTAAAAAAACATGTCAAGATTTAGAATCGCTCAAAAATTTTATCCGAGCTAAGAGTTAGGCCAAAAATACTATTTGGGTCCCCACGATCAATTAACCGACGCGAAAAATAGGACTTTATAATTTTCAGCTTCTGAGCGCTCGAACCCCTTAGAAATGGTAAAAAAATATGTCAGGCTTTAGAATCGCTAAAAATATTATCCGAGCTAGGAGTTAGGCCAAAAATAAGATTTCAGCCCCAACGAACAAAGAACCGATGCGAAAAATTGGACTTCAATATTTTCAGTTTTTGAGCTCACGAACCCCTTAAAAATGGTAGAAAAAACATGTTAGGCTTTGGAATCGCTCACAAATGTTATCCGAGCTAGTTGTTAGGCCAAAAATACGATTTGAGCCCCCACGAATAAAGAACGGATGCGAAAAATCGGACTTCAAAATTTTCAGCTTTTGAGCGCTCGAAACCCTTAGAAATGGTAATAAAACATGTAAGGCTTTGAAACCGCTCAAAAAAATTACCCGAGCCTTAGGCCAAAAATACGATTTTGGCCCCCACGAACAAAGAAATAATGCGAAAAATAGGACTTCAATATTTTCAGCTTCTGAGCTCACGAACCCCTTAAAAATGGTAAAAAAAACATGTCAGGCTTTGGTGTCACTCACAAATGCTATCCGAGATAGTAGTTAAGCCAAAAATACGATTTGAGCCCCCACGAACAATTAACCGACGCAAAAATTTGAGTGCGATATTTTCAGCTTCTGAGCGCTCGAACCCCTTAAAAATGGTAAAAAAAAAAATGTCACGCTTTGGAATCGCTCAAAAATGTTATCCGAGCTAGGAGTTAGGCCTAGAATAAATTTGGGCCCCCACGAACAAAGAACAAACGCGAAAATTTGACTTCGATATTTTCAGCTTCTGAGTTCACGAACCCCTTAAAAATGGTATAAAAAAAAACATGTCAGGCTTTTTAATCGCTCACAAATGTTATCCGAGCTAAGAGTTAGGGCAAAAATACTATTTAGGCCCCCACGATAAATTAACCGACGCGAAAAATCGGACTTCGATATTTTAAGTTTCTGCACACTCAAACCCCTTAGAAATGGGAAAAAAACATGTCAAGATTTAGACTCGCTCAAAAATTTTATCCGAGCTAAGAGTTAGGCCAAAAATACTATTTTGGTCCCCACGACCAATTAACCGACGCGAAAAATAGGACTTCATAATTTTCAGCTTCTGAGCGCTCGAACCCCTTAGAAATGGTAAAAAATATGTCATTCTTTAGAATCGCTCAAAATATTATCCGAGCTAGGAGTTAGGCCAAAAATAAGATTTCAGCCCCAACGAACAAAGAAACGACGCGAAAAATTGGACTTCAATATTTTCAGTTTCGGAGCTCACGAACCCCTTAAAAATGGTAGAAAAAACATGTTACGCTTTGGAATTGGTCACAAATGTTATCCGAGCTAGGAGTTAGGCCAAAAATACGATTTGGGTCCCCACGAATAAAGGACGGACGCGAAAAATCGGACTTCAAAATTTACAGCTTTTGAGCGCTCGAAACCCTTAGAAATGGTAATAAAACATGTCAGGCTTTGAAATCGCTAAAAAAAATTATCCGAGCTAGGAGTTAGGCCAAAAATACGATTTTGGCCCCCACAAACAAAGAAATAATGCGAAAAATCGGACTTCAATATTTTCAGCTTCTGAGCTCACGAACCCCTTAAAAATGGTAAAAAAAAACATGTCAGGCTTTGGTGTCGCTAACAAATGTTATCCGAGCTAGGAGTTAAGCCAAAAATACGATTTGGGCCCCCACGAACAATTAACCGACACGAAAATTTGACTGCGATATTTTTAGCTTCGAGCTCTCGAACCCCTTAAAAATGGTAAAAAAAATAAACATGTCACGCTTTGGAATCGCTCAAAAATGTTATTCGAGCTAGGAGTTAGGCCTAAAATACAATATGGGCCCCCACGAACAAAGAACAAACGCGAAAATTTGACTGCGATATTTTCAGCTTCTGAGATCACGAACCCCTTAAAAATGGTAAAAAAAAAACATGTCAGGCTTTTTAATCGCACACAAATGTTATCCGAGCTAAGAGTTATGCCAAAAATACTATTTAGGCCCCCACGATCAATTAACCGACGGGAAAAATCGGACTTCGATATTTTAAGTTTCTGCGCACTCAAACCCCTTAGAAATGGTAAAAAAACATGTCAAGATTTACAATCGCTCAAAAATTTTATCCGAGCTAAGAGTTAGGCCAAATATACTATTTGGGTCCCCACGATCAATTAACCGACGCGAAAAATAGGACTTCAAAATTTTCAGCTTCTGAGCGCTCGAACCCCTTAGAAATGGTAAAAAAATATGTCAGGCTTTAGAATCGCTCAAAATATTTTCCGAGCTAAGAGTTAGGCCAAAAATAAGATTTCAGCCCTAACGAACAAAGAAACGACGCAACAAATTGGACTTAAATATTTTCAGCTTCTGAGCTCACGAACCCCTTAAAATGGTAGAAAAAACATGTTAGGCTTTGGAATCGGTCACAAATGTTATCCGAGCTAGGAGTTAGACCAAAAATACGATTTGGGCCCCCATCAATAAAGAACGGACGCGAAAAATCAGACTTCAAAATTTTCAGCTTTTGAGCGCTCGAAACCCTTAGAAATTGTAATAAAACATGTCAGGCTTTGAAATCGCTCAAAAAAATTATCCGAGCCTTAGGCCAAAAATACGATTTTGGCCCCCACGAACAAAGAAATAATGCGAAAAATCGGACTTCAATCTTTTCAGCTTCTTAGCTCACGAACCCCTTAAAAATGGTAAAAAAAAACATGTCAGGCTTTGGTGTCGCTCACAAATGTTATCCGAGCTAGGAGTTAAGACAAAAATACGATTTGGGCCCCCACGAACAATTAACCGACGCGAAAATTTTAATGCGATATTTTCAGCTTCTGAGCGCTCGAACCCCTTAAAAATGGTAAAAAAAAACATGTCACGCTTTGGAATCGCTCAAAAATGTTATCCGAGATAGGAGTTAGGCCTAAAATACAATATGGGCCCCCACGAACAAAGAACAAACGCGAAAATTTGACCTCGATATTTTCAGCTTCTGAGATCACGAACCCCTTAAAAATGGTAAAAAAAAAATGTCAGGCTTTTTAATCGCTCACAAATGTTATCCGAGCTAAGATTTAGGCCAAAAATACTATTTGGGTCCCCACGATCAATTAACCGACGCGAAAAATAGGACTTCAAAATTTTCAGCTTCTGAGCGCTCGAACCCCTAAGAAATGGTAAAAAAATATGTCAGGCTTTAGAATCGCTCAAAATATTATCCGAGCTAAGAGTTAGGCCAAAAATAAGATTTCAGCCCCAACGAACAAAGAAACAACGCGAAAAATTGGACTTCAATATTTTGAGCTTCTGAGCTAACGATCCCCTTAAAAATGGTAGAAAAAACATGTGAGGCTTTGGAATCTCTCACAAATGTTATCCGAGCTAGAAGTTAGGCCAA
Source organism: Patellifolia procumbens (assembly GCA_947645195.1). Lineage (NCBI taxonomy): Eukaryota > Viridiplantae > Streptophyta > Magnoliopsida > Caryophyllales > Amaranthaceae > Patellifolia > Patellifolia procumbens. Next base: position 84,112 of record CANSGD010000463.1, read on the forward strand.
AAATACGATTTGGGCCCCCACGAATAAAGAACGGACGCGAAAAATCGGACTTCAAAATTTTCAGCTTTTGAGCGCTCGAAACCCTTAGAAATGGTAATAAAACATGTCAGGCTTTTAAATCGCTCAAAAAAATTATACGAGCCTTAGGCCAAAAATACGATTTTGGCCCCCACGATTAAAGAAATAATGCGAAAAATCGGACTTTAATATATTCAGCTTCTGAGCTCACGAACCCCTTAAAAATGGTAAAAAAAAACATGCCAGGCTTTGGTGTCGCTCACAAATGTTATCTGAGCTAGGAGTTAAGCCAAAAATACGATTTGGGCCCCCACGAACAATTAACCGACGCGAAAATTTGACTGCGATATTTTCAGCTTCTGAGCGCTCGAAGCCCTTAAAAATGGTAAAAAAACATGTCAAGCTTTGGAATCGCTCAAAAATGTTATCCGAGCTAGGAGTTAGGCCTAGAATAAATTTGGGCCCCCACGAACAAAGAACAAACGCGAAAATTTGACTTCGATATTTTCAGCTTCTGAGTTCACGAACCCCTTAAAAATGGTATAAAAAAAAACATGTCAGGCTTTTTAATCGCTCACAAATGTTATCCGAGCTAAGAGTTAGGGCAAAAATACTATTTAGGCCCCCACGATAAATTAACCGACGCGAAAAATCGGACTTCGATATTTTAAGTTTCTGCACACTCAAACCCCTTAGAAATGGGAAAAAAACATGTCAAGATTTAGACTCGCTCAAAAATTTTATCCGAGCTAAGAGTTAGGCCAAAAATACTATTTTGGTCCCCACGACCAATTAACCGACGCGAAAAATAGGACTTCATAATTTTCAGCTTCTGAGCGCTCGAACCCCTTAGAAATGGTAAAAAATATGTCATTCTTTAGAATCGCTCAAAATATTATCCGAGCTAGGAGTTAGGCCAAAAATAAGATTTCAGCCCCAACGAACAAAGAAACGACGCGAAAAATTGGACTTCAATATTTTCAGTTTCGGAGCTCACGAACCCCTTAAAAATGGTAGAAAAAACATGTTACGCTTTGGAATTGGTCACAAATGTTATCCGAGCTAGGAGTTAGGCCAAAAATACGATTTGGGTCCCCACGAATAAAGGACGGACGCGAAAAATCGGACTTCAAAATTTACAGCTTTTGAGCGCTCGAAACCCTTAGAAATGGTAATAAAACATGTCAGGCTTTGAAATCGCTAAAAAAAATTATCCGAGCTAGGAGTTAGGCCAAAAATACGATTTTGGCCCCCACAAACAAAGAAATAATGCGAAAAATCGGACTTCAATATTTTCAGCTTCTGAGCTCACGAACCCCTTAAAAATGGTAAAAAAAAACATGTCAGGCTTTTGTGTCGCTCACAAATGTTTTCCGAGATAGGAGTTAAGCCAAAAATACGATTTTGTCCCCCACAAACAATTAACTGACGCGAAAATTTGACTGCGATATTTTCAGCTTCTGAGCGCTGAAACCCCTTAAAAATGGTAAAAAAAAAACATGTCACGCTTTGGAATCGCTCAAAAATGTTATCCGAGATAGGAGTTAGGCCTTAAATACAATATGGGCCCCCACGAACAAAGAACAAACGCGAAAATTTGACCTCGATATTTTCAGCTTCTGAGATCACGAACTCCTTAAAAATGTTTAAAAAAAAACATGTCAGGCTTTTTAATCGCTCACAAATGTTATCCGAGCTAAGATTTAGGCCAAAAATACTATTTGGGTCCCCACGATCAATTAACCGACGCGAAAAATAGGACTTCAAAATTTTCAGTTTCTGAGCGCTCGAACCCCTTAGAAATGGTAATAAAACATGTCAGGCTTTGAAATCGCTCAAAAAAATTATCCGAGCCTTAGGCCAAAAATATGATTTTGGCCCCTACGAACAAAGAAATAATGCGAAAAATCGGACTTCAATATTTTCAGCTTCTGAGCTCACGAACCCCTTAAAAATGGTAAAAAAAAACATGTCAGGCTTTGGTGTCGCTAACAAATGTTATCCGAGCTAGGAGTTAAGCCAAAAATACGATTTGGGCCCCCACGAACAATTAACCGACACGAAAATTTGACTGCGATATTTTTAGCTTCTGAGCTCTCGAACCCCTTAAAAATGGTAAAAAAAATAAACATGTCACGCTTTGGAATCGCTCAAAAATGTTATTCGAGCTAGGAGTTAGGCCTAAAATACAATATGGGCCCCCACGAACAAAGAACAAACGCGAAAATTTGACTGCGATATTTTCAGCTTCTGAGATCACGAACCCCTTAAAAATGGTAAAAAAAAAACATGTCAGGCTTTTTAATCGCACACAAATGTTATCCGAGCTAAGAGTTATGCCAAAAATACTATTTAGGCCCCCACGATCAATTAACCGACGGGAAAAATCGGACTTCGATATTTTAAGTTTCTGCGCACTCAAACCCCTTAGAAATGGTAAAAAAACATGTCAAGATTTACAATCGCTCAAAAATTTTATCCGAGCTAAGAGTTAGGCCAAATATACTATTTGGGTCCCCACGATCAATTAACCGACGCGAAAAATAGGACTTCAAAATTTTCAGCTTCTGAGAGCTCGAACCCCTTAGAAATGGTAAAAAAAATATGTCAGGCTTTAGAATCGCTCAAAATATTATCCGAGCTAGGAGTTAGGCCAAAAATAGGATTTCAGCCCCAACGAACAAAGAAACGACGCGAAAAATTGGACTTCAATATTTTCAGCTTCTGAGCTCACGAACCCCTTAAAAATGGTAGAAAAAACATGTTAGGCTTTGGAATCGCTCACAAATGTTATCCGAGCTAGAAGTTAGGCAAAAAATACGATTTGGTCCCCCACGAATAAAGAACGGGACGCGAAAAATCGGACTTCAAAATTTTCAGCTTTTGAGCGCTCGAAACCCTTAGAAATGGTAATAAAACATGTCAGGCTTTGAAATCGCTCAAAAAAATTATCTGACCCTTAGGCCAAAAATACGATTTTGTCCCCCACGAACAAAGAAATAATGCGAAAAATCGGACTTCAATATTTTCAGCTTCTGAGCTGACGAACCCCTTAAAAATGGTATAAAAAAAAACATGTCAGGCTTTGGTGTCGCTCACAAATGTTATGCGATCTAGGAGTTAAGCCAAAAATACGATTTTGGCCCCCACGAACAATTAACCGACGGGAAAATTAGACTGCGACATTTTCAGCTTCTGAGCGCTCGAACCCCTTAAAAATGGTAAAAAAAAATAACATGTCACGCTTTTGGATCGCTCAAAAATGTTATCCGAGCTAGGAGTTAGGCCTAAAATACAATATGGGCCCCCACGAACAAAGAACAAACGCGAAAATTTGACTTCGATATTTTCAGCTTCTGAGATCACGAACTCCTTAAAAATGTTTAAAAAAAAACATGTCAGGCTTTTTAATCGCTCACAAATGTTATCCGAGCTAAGAGTTAGGCCAAAAATACTATTTAGGCCCCCACGATCAATTAACCGACGCGAAAAATCGGACTTCAAAATTTTCAGGTTCTTAGCGCTCGAACCCCTTAGAAATGGTAAAAAAAACATGTCAGGCTTTGGAATCGCTCAAAATATTATCTGAGCTAGGAGTTAGAACAAAAATACGATTTCAGCCACAACGAACAAAGAAACGACGCGAAAAATTGGACTTCAATATTTTCAGGTTCTGAGCTCACGAACTCCTTAAAAATGGTAGAAAAAACATGTTAGGCTTTGGAATCGCTCACGAATGTTATCTGAGCTAGGAGTTAGGCCAAAAATACGATTTGGGCCCCCACGAACAAAGAACCAACGAGAAAAATCGGAATTCAAATTTTCAGCTTCTGAGCTCACGAACCCCTTAAAAATGGTAAAAAAAAACATGTCAGGCTTTGGAATCGCTCACAAATGTTATCCAAGCTTGGAGTTAGGTCAAAAATACGATTTGGGCCCCCACAAACAAAGAACCAACGCGAAAATTTGACTTCGATATTTTCAGCTTCTGAGATCATGATATGAATGTGACTCGAATGAGAAGTAACATCCAAGAACTCCAAAGCAATGAACTTAAATTTTAATCCAAGTCCGATTTTTTTTGTATTTTTTGTGGATATGATAATTAAAACAAATACAACTGAATGATTTAATTAACTCTTAACCTCACTCAAACCACTCCTGGAATTAAGTAGATTAAACACTCAATAATAATCACTACTGAAAATTATTAAATGGCCGAATATAATTGTGCAAAACAATTAAACTCTTTACGAAATTTCAACTAAAAAATAATATCTTCTTTTATTGAAAATATGCACGCCTATTTATACTAGACTACTCCTAGTATAATCAGGAAACCAAATTCTATCTAGAAAGCATTTAAAAACTAATCCCTAGAATTTAGGAAAAGATAAAGATAAAAATAAGGAAGATAATCTAATAACATATGATAGGGATTTCGGCCCTTTTTATCTTATTTACACGCCTATCTCTTCCAAGGTACAAGGAACAAGATCACAAGCTCTCATGGATGCACAAATCCCTTTTCCAAACAATATTTGAAATGTATCATGATTCTCTCGATGGACCACCTTCAATGGACCTTCTTCAATGGCTTCATGCTTCCCCTTTAGATTGTTGAACACCTTTTGGGCATTCAAACTTAAAAACACATAATCACTAACCTCAAAGGGAGGTTTCTTTCTCAAACTCAATATGGCAGCACGCCTCTCCTTCTTGTTTTGATGTAGCATGTTGCTCAAGTCCTTTGACACCTCTCGAATAGTTGAATCTCCTTTCTTCTTGGACATGATTTCTTTGGGAGTTAATGGTTGTAAGCGCACTCTCCTCGAACCCACCAAAACTGAATAGACATTTGTGTCCCCTTCATGGATAACTTTCCTATCAAATTGCCATGGTCTTCCAAGCAAAAGGTGACAAGCACTCATGGGAAGTACATCACACCATAGCTCATCTTTGTAGCTTCCAACAGAGAACGAAATCAAAGCTTGTTTAGTCACATTTTGTCCAGTTTTTTTATCAAGCCAACTCAACTTATAGGGTAGTGGATGTTCCCTAGTAAGAAGATTTAACTTGTCTAACACATCATAAGAAACAACGTTAGTGAAAGAACCACTATCAATAATTACATTACAAGTATTATCACCTACTTTGCAACGTGTATGAAATAAATTCTCTCGTTGTTCTTGATTAGGAGGACAATCAACATGTAAGACTTTCCTAACAACACCAATCAGTTTTGAGTCATCCTCCGCAAAGGCATCCTCTTCTTCTTCCTCCACATTCTCTTCCTCGGCAATGAACTCATAAACCTCTTCTTCTTCAAGCATGGTGTGGTATTGTCTCAAACTAAGTGCTCGTTTGCTAGGACATTCACTTGCTATGTGACCCTTACCTTGACATTTGAAGCACTTTCTCCTATTCTCGAACTCTTCTCTTGGAACAAAGACCTTCTGTTTTTCGATCATCTTCTCTTCCTTAGGCGAAAATGGTGAAATTTTATCCCCTCCCCCAAGAAAAGATGAAGAACCCTCATTGCTTTCCCTAGAGCCAAGCTTGAAACCATTGTTAGGTTTCGATCTTCCCTTGTTTCTAGCCTCAAATTTCAAGGCTAACTTACAAACATCCTCAAAGGTGACATAGTGAGCCACTTCTCCTTGATCCGCAATTTGCCTTGCCAAGCCTTTGATGTACCTTGCGATCTTCAAAGCCTCCTTTTCCTGCATATCACAAACTAGGCACAATCTATCGAATTCTCGTGTGTAATCAGCCACACTAAGAGTCTCTTGCATCAAAGATGTGAGCTTTAAGTATTGCTCTTGCTCATACTCTCTAGGAAGAAATTTGGCTCTCAATTTCTTCCTCAAACTAGTCCAAGTGTTCACTTGTTCTTTTCCATCTCTCTTTCTTTGAGCTTTGAACCCTTCCAACCATAAAGATGCATACTTGGTCAATTTCATGGTAGCAAGTTTGTATCTTTTTCGATCATCATACTCCTTATAGTCAAATATTCTGTCAATTTGCCTAACCCAATCAAGAAACACCTCTGGATCCGAATCTCCTGCAAATTCGGGTAGGTCTAGTTTCAACCCTCTATCATCATCAATGGGACGTGGTTGATAACTTTGTTTTTCAGATTCCTCATCGGATTCCCCAGGCCACATATGATTTTGTTTTTTCATAACAATGGAAGTTAAAGCATTAACCTGTTTTTGGGCCTCATGTCTATAATCTTCAAAAGCATCCATCTTAAGACTAAGATTATTAAGTATTTTAAGGATTTCAGATGATTGTCCCATGATTTGGGACCAAAAACGTACTCTAAAACTGTCCACAAAACCCAGAAAACTGATCCAACTTGGAAAATACAATGCAGTTGCTACACTTCGTTAAAAATTATGAAAATTTAACACAATAAAATTATGGATGTTAGGAAACATCTCCCATTGGAATTACTCAAAAATACGAAGTATCTTATTCGCAGTTTAATTTTCAATTCAGTCGCGCCAGATTCTCACCAAATCTGCACGTTCCACAAAAACAGTCTCGAAACTATATCAAATGAACTCCAACTTCTATGAAATTTTAGGACAGTAAACTAGACTTGAGATAGACCAGTTTAGGCTCAAGAAACTCCTAAAAAGACGTTTTCAATTGGGAGAACGAGTTGAAATAAAGCGTACCAGAAAACTGTTTTTACCCGGATGAACAGAACAACCAAGAACCTTCCCTTACTCGTCCAGCTCTGATACCACTTGATATGAATGTGACTCCAATGAGAAGTAACATCCAAGATCTCCAAAGCAATGAACTTAAATTTTAATCTAAGTCCGATTTTTTTTGTATTTTTTGTGGATATGATAATTAAAACAAACACTCCTGAATGTTTTAGTTAACTCTTAACCTCACTCAAACCACTCCTGGAATTAAGTAGATTAAACACTCAATAATAATCACTCCTGAAAATTATTAAATGGCCGAATATAATTGTGCAAAACAATTAAACTCTTTACGAAATTTCAACTCAGATTTAATCTCTTCTTTTATTGAAAATATGCACGCCTATTTATACTAGACTACTCCTAGTATAATCAGGAAACCAAATTCTATCTAGAAAGCATTTAAAAACTAATCCCTAGAATTTAGGAAAAGATAAAGATAAAAATAAGGAACATAATCTAATAAGATATGATAGGGATTTCGGCCCTTTCTATCTTATTTACATGCCTATCTCTTCCTTATCCCTTAGCTAAATCAATTCTTATCAAAAAGGAATTACAACTCAACTAGGACTCCTAAATAGAACCGAAAATTAGTAGAAATTTCGGCCCTTTATTTTGATGAAAATAAATGACTTAATTAAAATAACTAACTATGACCTTATTAACTAGAAAACAATAAAGAAAGGTTAGAGAAGGACTATGCATGATTGAATCCGCATCAGATCATGAAACCCTTAAAGATAGTAAAAAAAACATGTCAGGCTTTGGAATCGCTCAAAAATGTTATCCGAGCTAGGAGTTAGGCCTAAAATACGATTTGGGCCCCCATGAACAAAGAACCGACACGAAAAATCGGACTGTAAAATTTTTAGCTTCTGAGTGCTCGAACCCCTTAGAAATGGTAAAAAAAACATGTCAGGCTTTGGAATCGCTTAAAAATGTTATCCGAGCTAGGAGTTAGGCCAAAAATACGATTTGGGCCCCCACGAACTAAGAACCGAAGCGAAAAATCGGATTTCAATATTTTAAGTTTCTGAGCGCATGAACCCCTTAAAAATGGTAAAAAAAAACATGTCAGGCATTGGAATCGCTCAAAAATGTTATCCGAGCTAAGAGTTAGACCAAAAATACGATTTGGGACCCCACGAACAATTAACCGACACGAAAAATCGGACTTCAATATTTTCAGTTTCTGAGCGCTCGAACCCCTTAGAAATGGTAAAAAAAACATGTCAAGATTTAGAATCGCTCAAAAATTTTATCCGAGATAAGAGTTAGGCCAAAAATACTATTTGGGCCCCCACGATCAATTAAACGACGCGTAAATTCGGACTTCAAAATCTTCATCTTCTGAGCGCTCGAACCCCTTAGAAATGGTAAAAAAATATGTCATGCTTTAGAATCGCTCAAAATATTATCCGAGCTAGGAGTTAGGCCAAAAATAAGATTTCAGCCCCAAAGAACAAAGAAACGACGCGAAAAATTGGACTTCAATATTTTCAGCTTCTGAGCTCACGAACCCCTTAAAAATGGTAAAAAAAACATGTTAGGCTTTGGAATCGCTCACAAATGTTATCCGAGATAGGAGTTAGGCCAAAAATATGATTTGGGCCCCCACGAACAAAGAACCGATTCCAAAAATTGGTCTTCAAAATTTTCAGCTTCTTAGCGCTCGAAACCTTTAGAAATGTTTAAAAAACACATATCAGGCTTAGGAGTCGCTCAAAAATGTTATCCGAACTAGGAGTTAGGCCAAAAATACGATTTGAGCCCCCACGAACCAAGGACCGACGCGAAAAATCGGACTTCAAAATTTTTAACTTCTGAGCGGTCGAACCCCTTAGAAATGGTAAAAAAACATGTCAGGCTTTGGAATCGCTCAAAAATGTTATCCGAGCAAGGAGTTAGGCCTAAAATACGAATTGGGCCCCCACGAACAAAAAACCTACGCGAAAAATCGGACTTCAAAATATTTAGCTTTTGAGCGCTCGAACCCCTTCAAAATTGTAAATAAACATGTCAGGTTTATGAATCGCTCAAAAATGTTATCCTAGCTTGGAGTTAGGCAAAAAATACGATTTGAGCCCCCACGAACGAAGAACAAACACGAAAATTTGACTTCAATATTTTCAGCTTCTGAGAACATGAACCCCTTAAAAATGGTAAAAAAAAACCATGTCAGGCTTTGGAATCGCTCAAAAATGTTATCCGAGTTAGGAGTTAGGCCTAAAATACGATTTGGGCCCCTATGAACAAAGAACCGACGCGAAAAATAGGATTTCCAAATTTTTAGCTTTTGAGTGCTCGAACCCCGTAGAAATGGTAAAAAAACATGTCAGTCTTTGGAATCTCTCAAAAATGTTATCCGGGATAGGAGTTAGGCCAAAAATACAATTTGGGCCCCCACGAACAAAGAACCGATGCGAAAAATCGGACTTCAATATTTTCAGTTGGTGGTCGCTCGAACCCCTTAAAATGGTAAAAAGACATGTCAGGCTTTGGAATCACTCAAAAATGTTATCCGAGCTAAGAGTTAGGCCAAAAATACGATTCGGGACCCCATGAACAATTAACCGGCGCGAAAAATCGGACTGCAAAATTTTCCGCTTCTTAGCGTTCGAACCGCTTAGAAATGGTAAAAATAACATGTCAGACTTTGGAATCGCTCAATAATATTATCCGAGCAAGAATTAGGCCCAAAATACGATTTGGACCCCCACGAACAAAGAACCAACGCGAAAAATTGGACTTCAATATTTTCAGCTTCTGAGATCACGAACCCCTTAAAAATGGTAAAAAACAATGTCAGGCTTTGGAATCGCTCAAAAATGTTATCCGAGCTAGGAATAAGGCCTAAAATACGATTTGGGCCCCCACGAATAAAGACCTGACGCAAAAAATCTGGCTTCAAAATTTTTAGCTTCTAAACTCTTTAGAAATGGTAAAAAAACATGTCAGGCATTGAAATCGCTCAAGAATGTTATTTGAGCTAGGAGTTAGGCCTAAAATACGATTTGGGCACCCACGAACAAAGAACCGACGCCAAAAATTGGACTTCAAAATTTTCAGCTTCTGAGGTCCATAACCCCTTAGAAATGGTAAAAAAAACATGTCAGGCTTTGAAATCGCTCAAAAATGATATCCGAGCCAGGAGTTAGGCAAAAAATACGATTTGGGCCCCAACAAACAAAGAACTAACGTGAAAAATCGGACTTCGATATTTTCAGCTTCTAAGATCACAAATCACTTAAAAATGGTAAAACCACATGTCAGGCTTTGGAATCGCTCAAAAATGTTATCCAAGATAAGAGTTAGGCCTAAAATACGATTTGGGCCCCCACGAACAAAGAACCGACGCGAAAAATTAGACTTTAAAATTTTTATCTTCTGAGCGCTCGAACCCCTTACAAATGGTAAAAAACATGTCAGTCTTTGGAATCGCTAAACAATGTTATCCGAGCTAGGAGTTAGGCAAAAAATACTATTTGGGCCCCCACAAACAAAGAACCGACGCGAAACATCAGACTTAAACATTCTCAGTTTCTGAGCAATGGAACCGGTTAGAAATGGTAAAAAAACATGTCATGCTTTGGAATCGATCAAAAATGTTATCCGAGGTAAGAGTTAGGCCAAAAATACGATTTGGGCCTGCACGAACAATTAACAGACGGGAAAAATCGGACTTCAAAATTTTCAGCTTCTGAAAGCTCGAACCCCTTAGAAATGGTAAAAAAAAACATGTCAGGCTTTGGAATCGCTCAAAAATATTATCCGACCCAGGAGTTAGGCCAAAAATATGATTTGGACCCTCACGAACAAAGGACCAACGCAAAAAATCGGACTTTAATATTTTAAGCTTCTGAGATCACAAACCCCCTAAAATTGGTATGAAAAAAACCATGTCAGGCTTTGGAATCGCTCAAAATGTTATCCGAGCTAGGAGTTACGCCAAAAATACGATTTGGGCCCCACGAACAAGAACCGACGCGAAAAATCGGACTTCAAAATTTTTAGCTTCCGAGCGCTCGAACCCCTTAGAAATGGTAAAAAAAACCACATCAAGATTTGTAATCGCTCAAAAATGTTATCCGAGTTAGGAGTTAGGGCAAAAATACTATTTGCGCCCCACGAACAATTAACTGCTGCGAAAAATCAGACTTCAATATTTTCAGCTTCTGAACTTGAGAACCCGTTAAAAATGGTAAAAAAATGTAAGGCTTTGGATTGGCGCAAAAATGTTATCCGACTTAGGATTTAGGCCAAATAAAGATTTGGCCCCCACGAACAAAGAACTAACGCGAAAAATCGGACTTTAAAATTTTGAGCTTCTGAGCGCCCGAACCCCTTAGAAATGGTAAAAAAACATGTCAGGCTTTGGAATCGCTCAAAAATGTTATCCGAGCTAGGAGTTGGGCCAAAAATATGATTTGGGCCCCCGGGAAAAAAAGACCCGACGCGAAAAATCAGACTTCAATATTTTCAATTTCTTAGCGCTCGAACCCCTTAGAAATGGTAAAAAAAACATATCAGGCTTTGGAATCGCTCACAAATGTTATGCGAGCTAAGAGTTAGACAAAAAATACGATTTGGGCCCCCACGAACAATTAACCGACGCGAAAAAAGGGACTTCAAACTTTTCAGCTTCTGAGCGCTCTAACCCCTTAGAAAAGGTTAAAAAAATATGTCAGGCTTTGGAATCACTCAAAAATATTATCCGAGCTAGGAGTTAGGCCAAAAAAAGACGATTTGGACCCCCACGAACAAAGGACCAACGCGAAAAATCGGACTTCAATATTTTCAGCTTCTGAAATCACGAACCCCTTAAAAATGGTTTAAATCCATGTCAGGCTTTGGAATCGCTCCAAAATTTTATCCGAGCTAGGAGTTAGTCCCAAAATACGATTTGGGCCCCCACGAACAAAGAACCGACACGAAAAATCGGACTTCAATATTTTCAGAATCTGAGCGCTCGAACCCCTTAAAAATGGTAAAAAGGCATGTTAGGCTTTGCAATCGCTCAAAAATGTTATTCGAGCTAAGAGTTAGACCAAAAATACGATTTGGGCCCCCACGAACAATTAACCGACGTGAAATATCGGAATTCAAAATTTTCAGCTTCTGAGCGCTCGAACCCTATAGAAATGGTAAAAAAATATGTCAGGCTTTGGAATCCCTCAAAAATATTATCCGAGTTCGGAGTTAGGCAAAAAATACGATTTGGACCCCCACGAACAAAGAACCAACGCGAAAAATCTATCTAATTAGGGTTGGAAAGTCTATCCTCTTGCTTGCTCTATCATTATGGACGCCCCTCCCTTCATTTCCCTTGATTTCCTCACTTATCCCTTAAAAGTAGGAAACCAAACCCTAAAATGATAAGGTTTGGCGCCTAGGATGGACTTTTGGAGGGAAAATGATTCATTTTCCTTGGTCTTCTATGCTTGGGCGCCATTTTGAGGAAATGATATAGTTTCCTTGCTCTCCTTAGCTTTGCACGCCCATTTTAAGGAAAAGCTAGAGATTCCTTCCTATCTTTGCTCTTGGTTTATCTTCTAGGAAACTTCCTTTGAGATAGGCACCATTTTGCTGCATTTTAGCTCTTTATTCGTCCCATATGTATTATACAACCCTAATGGACTCTCTAATTAACATAAATGAAATTACAACTCAACTAATACTATCCTAGTTAATTTAATATGACATTAAATTAACCAATAGTTTATTTTATTACCCTAGACTACCTAATAAAGCAATTAAAGATAGTAACTTAGCTAATAATTAATTAACTAAGCTAAGGACACTTTTAAAGGACTCAATGGACTTAAGGGAATTCAGAACATCCCTTAAAACACAAGAAACCATGTTCTTGGTCTTAGGATCAATGGAACTACATGAACCTCCATCATCATCTTTTTTAAATCTCAAAACTAACCATAACCAATAATTAAATAGACTTATTAAGAACCTTAGATTGATTAGGTTAGAGTAGCCAGATACATCATAACTCCTAGCTCGAATAACATTTTTGAGCGATTCCAAAGCCTGACATGTTTTTTTTACTATTTTGAAAGGGTTCGTGATCTCAGTAGTTGAAAATATCGAAGTCCGATTTTTCGCGTTTGTTCATTGTTCGTGGGGGCCCAAATCGTATTTTTGGCCTAACTCCTAGCTCGGATAACATTTTTGAGCGATTCCAAATCCTTACATTTTTTTTTACCATTTTAAAGGGGTTTATGATCTCAGAAGCTGAAAATATCGAAGTCTCATTTTTCGCGTTTGTTCTTTGTTCGTGTGGGCCCAAATCGTATTTTTGGCCTAACTCCTAGCTCGGATAGCATTTTTGAGCGATTCCAAAGCCTGACATGTTTATTTACCATTTCTAAGGGGTTCTAGCGCTCTGAAGCTAAAAATTTTGAATTCCGATTTTTCGCTTCGGTTCTTTGTTTGTGGGGGCCCAAATTGTATTTTAAGCCTAACTCGTAGCTCGGATAAAATTTTTGAGCTATTCCAAAGCCTGACATGTTTTTTTTACCATTTTTAAGGGGTTCGTGATCTCAGAAGCTGAAAATATCGATGTCCGATTTTTCATGTTCGTTCTATGTTCGTGGGGGCCCAAATCGTATTTTAGGCCTAACTCCTAATTTGCATAACATTTTTGAGCGATTCCAAAGCCTGACATGTTTTTTTTACCATTTTTAAGGGGTTCATGATCTCATAAGCTGAAAAAATCGAAGGCCGATTTTTCGCGTTGGTTCTTTGTTCGTGGAGGCCCAAATCGTATTTTTTTCCTAACTCCTAGCTCGTTTAACATTTTTGAGCGATTCCAAACGTGACATGTTTTTTTACCATTTTTAAAGGGTTTGTGATCTCAGAAGTTGAAAATATCAAAGTCCGATTTTTCGCGTTTGTTTTTTGTTCGTGGGGGCCCAATTCGTATTTTTGGCCTAACTCCTAGCTCGGATAACATTTTTGAGCGATTCCAAATCCTGACATGTTTTTTAACCATTTTTGAGGGGTTTGTGATCTCGGAAGCTGAAAATATTGAAGTCCGATTTTTCGCGTTTGTTCTTTGTTCGTGGGGGCCCAAATCGTATTTTTGGCCTAACTCCTAGCTCGGATAGCATTTTTGAGCGATTCCAAAGCCTGACATGTTTATTTTACCATTTCTAAGAGGTTCGAGCGCTCTGAAGCTAAAAATTTGAAGTTCGATTTTTCGCGTCGGTTCTTCGTTTGTGGGGGCCCAAATTGTATTTTAGGCCTAACTCGTAGCTCAAATAACAATTTTGAGCGATTCCAAAGCCTGACATGTTTTTTTTTACCATTTTTAAGGGGTTCGGGATCTAAGAAGCTGAAAATATCGAAGTCCGATTTTTCGTCTTCGTTCTATGTTCGTGGGGGCCCAAATCGTATTTTTGGCCTAACTCCTAATTTGGATAATATTTTTGAGCGATTCCAAAGCCTGACATGTTTTTTTTACCATTTTTAAGGGGTTTGTGATCTTAGAAGCTGAAAATATCGAAGGCCGATTTTTCGCGTTGTTTATTTGTTCGTGGGGGCCTAAATCGTATTTTTTTTCCTAACTCCTAGCTCGTATAACATTTTTGAGCATTCCAAAGCCTGATATGTTTTTTTACCATTTCTAAGGGGTTCGAGCGCTCAGAAGCTAAAAATTTTGAAGTCTGATTTTTCGCGTCGGTTCTTTATTTGTGGGTGCCCAAATTGTATTTTAGGCCTAACTCGTAGCTCGAATAACATTTTTGAGCGATTCCAAATCCTGACATGTTTTTTGTACCATTTTTAAGGGGTTCATGATCTTAGAAGCTGAAAATATCGAAGTCCGATTTTTCGTGTTCGTTCTATGTTCGTTGATGTGGATTCAATCATGCATAGTCCTTCTCTACTCTATCTTTATTGCTTTTAAGAGTCTTAGTTAATTTTGTTTAGTATTTAAATTCAGCATTTTATTTTCTGTTAATAATAGCCGAAAATATTGTTTGTAATTTCGGTTATTAAGAGTCCTTATTCTAGTAGTAGTTGAGTTGTAATCCATTTTTGATAAGATTTGATTAGTTAAGGGATAAGGGAAGATATAGGCATGTAAATAAGATAGGAAGGGCCGAAATCCCTATCCTAATCTTATTAGATTATCTTCCTTATCTTTATCTTTATCTTTTCCTAGATTTTAGGGATTAGTTTTTAAATGCTTTCTAGATAGAATTTGGTTTTCCTGATTATACTAGAAGTAGTCTAGTATAAATAGGCGTTCATATTTAATGAGAAAGACACACATTGAATTGAAATTTCGGACTTTGTCTTTGTGAATTTGGATGTACCTCTTTCCAAGTTTTTATTGTTTTTAGAGAGTGAATCTAATTACAAGAGACTTAGTAATTAGGCGAGTGAAACCTAATTCTAAGCGAGGTTAATACAATTAGTGAGTGAAGCTAACTTGTTTAATCTCAATACTATCCCCCTAAATCGAGTGAAGCCCTAAATTTGTTTTAGAACCCTTAAAGAATCATAACTGAGTGAAGGTTGTGAGGACTTAAGCTTGAATCCATTCCAGATTCACATCAAATGGTATCAGAGCTAAAGGTTGTGTTTCGTGACCCATTGAAGCTATTTCGAAGCGCAAACAATCTGCCCAGTTTCGAACAGTTTTTACGGTAACTTTGAGCAACTCCTTCTCCTTGTATACAACGTCTATTTGAGAGTTTCTTGGCTCTAAATTGGGTGTTGTATTGTCTAGTTTTAGAATGGAAAGTTTCGTGATTTTAGGAATTCATTTACTATTTTTCCCGGAATTAAATTTCAACGTTGTCTGTTTTCGATCAATTCTGGCGCGACTGACTTGTTTGTTTTACTGCGACTTCGTTACTTGGAATTTTTGAGTGATTCCAATTGGGTTGGTTTGATAACATCTGAAATTTTCACCCAGTAAACTTTGGTTACATTTGGTTGAGAAACGTGTTTGCAGTTGTTAGAAACTTTCGATCTTATTTTCACCACAATGTCAGAATTGAAAAGAAAACTATGTGAGAATATGGCGCAGCTATTTGAGGAACTTAAAGAGTTAAATGTGAGAATGAGAGTTGTGGAGACTAAAAACACTGGAGATTCAGATTTTAGGGGTGTTTACAAGAGAGAAGTTGACATAAAACTTGGAGATCTTCCCGAGTTTGATGGCACTTTAGATCCGGAGATATACTTGGAGTGGGAACGAAAACTTGACAGAATTTTTGAACATAAGGGCATTGATGACCATCAAAGACTCAGTTATGCTGCCCTTAAGTTGTCTAGACTTGCTTCTCTTTGGTATGACAATATGCAGGCACAAAGAGAAAGAGATGACAAAGAAAAGATCGACTCATAGAACTTACTCAAACAAAAGATGCGAAAGCTGTTTGTTCCAAGAACTTACAAGCAAGATTTGTTCCACAAACTTAACACCTTGCAGCAAGGTAGTATGAACATTGAATGCTACATCAAAGAATTTGAAAGACTATATTTGGCATGTGATTGCAAGGATGTAGAGGAACAAAAGATGTCGAAGTTTCTTGTTGGTCTAGAGATGGATGTGCGTAACAAGGTAGAACTTCAACCCTACTTTTCTTTTGATGAGGTATGTGACTTGGCCGTCAAGGTTGAAAGGCAAATCAAGGCTAGCAAGGTAAAATCTACTAAACCTTATTCATCTCCTAAATTTGAAATTTCTAAACTAACTGAAAAGTTTGAAGTTTTGAATAAAGGAAAAGAGGTTTTAGATACTTTAAAGACAGATTTGACGCCTAAAATCCAACGTGTGAACAAAGATGAAATCAAATGTTTTAAGTGTCAAGGAAGAGGTCACTACAAATCCGAGTTCCCTAATAGAAGGTTAATGACTTCTAGAGTTTTCCTTGCCTTGGAAGAGGAGGATGCTAGGTATGCTTTGGCCATGAGGGAACAAAACGAGACTAGAGAAGATGATGATGATGACGTGGATGAGTTGAAAAATAAAGTGTTGATTGATCCCGCTCCCGATCATGAGACACTAGTGTTACGAAAACTTTTACATGTCCAAACCAATCCTCTTGATGATTTGGCCCAAAGAGAGAACTTGTTTCATACTAGGTGCTTAGTGAATGGTCGTAGTTTTTCGGTCATTGTGGATAATGGTTCATGTACTAATGCTTGTTCTCAAAAGATGGTGGATGCTTTACAACTTACTATTCGAAAACATGCTAGACCGTATAAGTTGAATTGGCTCACTAATGATGGGGGCGTGACTGTTGCAAAACAAGCATTAGTTTCTTTTACCATTGGCGATTTTCATGATGAAGTATGGTGTGATGTAGTTCCTATGGATGCATGTGCATTAATACTTGGACGTCCATGGCAATTTGATCGTGATGTTATTTATCTTGCCCAGAAAAATGTGGTGTCCGTTTTGCATAAAGGGGTACGAATGGGGCTACAACCTTTGCCTCCAAAGGGTCATGTTCCAAAATAAGAAAGCAAGGTGGTTCCACTTATTACTTGTGATGAAGTGAAGATGAATCGAAAACAAAGGAAGGAATAGCAAGAAGAACGTCTACTACAAGTATGGCAAAAACCTCCATTTGACATTGGAGATCATGTTTGGCTTTCCTTAAATGCACAAAAGCTTCACCATAATGCAAAGGGGAAACACGAGCCTATTGAAGAAGGTCCATTCAAGATTGTGCATAAGGAGAATTATGACACCTTCCAAATACTTCTTGGAAAAGGTGTATGTGCTTCTTTCAATGCTAATGACTTGGTTCCTTGTCATGATTTTGGAACTTGAGACAAGTTTCTTTTAAGAGGGAGGGAATGATGTGGATTCAATCATGTATAGTTAATTTTATTTAGTATTTAAATTCAACATTTTATTTTCTGTTAATAATAGCCGAAAATATTGTTTGTAATTTCGGTTATTAAGAGTCCTTATTCTAGTAGTAGTTGAGTTGTAATCCATTTTAGATAAGATTTGATTTGTTAAGGGATAAGGGAAGAGATAGTCATGTAAATAAGATAGGAAAGGCCGAAATCCCTATCCTAATCTTATTAGATTATCTTCTTTATCTTTATCTTTATCTTTTCCTAGATTTTAGGGATTAGTTTTAAAATGCTTTCTAGATAGAATTTGGTTTTCCTGATTATACTAGAAGTAATCTAGTATAAATAGGCGTTCATATTTAATGAGAAACACACACATTGAATTGAAATTTCGGACTTTGTCTTTGTGAATTTGGATGTACCTCTTTCCAAGTTTTTATTGTTTTTAGAGAGTGAATCTAATTACAAGACCCTTAGTAATTAGGCGAGTGAAACTTAATTCTAAGCGAGGTTAATACAATTAGTGAGTGAAGCTAACTTGTTTAATCTCAATACTATCCCCCTAAATCGAGTTTAAGGTGAGTGAAGCCCTAAATTTGTTATAGAACCCTTAAAGAATCATAACTGAGTGAAGGTTGTGAGGACTTAAGCTTGGATCCGTTCCGGATTCACATCATTCGTGGGGGCCCAAATCGTATGTTTGGCCTAACTCCTAATTTGGATAACATTTTTGAGCGATTCCAAAGCCTGACATGTTTTTTTTTATACCATTTTTAAGGGCTTCATGATCTCTGAAGTTGGAAATATCGAAGGCCGATTTTTCGCGTTGTTTCTTTGTTCGTGGGGGCCCAAATCGTATTTTTTTCCTAACTCCTAGGTTGTATAACATTTTTGAGCGATTCTAAAGCTTGACATGTTTTTTTTTACCATTTCTAAGGGGTTTAAGCGCTCAGAAGCTAAAAATTCTGAAGTCCGATTTTTCTCGTCAGTTCTTTGTTCGTGGGGGCCCAAATCGTATTTTAGGCGTAACTCGCAGCTCGGATAACATTTTTAATGGATTCCAAAAGCCTGACATGTTTTTTACCATTTCTAAGGTGTTCGACCGCTCCGAAGCTAAAAATATGAAGTCCGATTTTTCGTGTCGGTTCTTTGTTCGTGGGGGCCCAAATCGTATTTTAGGCCTAACTCCTAGCTCGGATAACATTTTTGAGCGAATCCAAATCCTGAAATATTTTTTAACCATTTTTAAGGGGTTTATGATCTCAGAAGCTGAAAATATCGAAGTCCGATTTTTCGCGTTTGTTCTTTATTCGTACGGGCAAAAATCGTATTTTTGGCCTAACTCCTTGCTCGGATAGCATTTTTGAGCGATTCCAAAGCCTGACATGTTTTTTTTACCATTTCTAAGGGGTTCGAGTGCTCTGAAGCAAATAATTATGAATTCCTAGTTTTTCGCGTCGGTTCTTTGTTTGTGGGGGCCCAAATTGTATTTTAGGCCTAACTCGTAGCTCGGATAACATTTTTAAGCGATTCCAAAGACTGACATGTTTTTTTACCATTTTAAGGGGTTCGTGATCTCAGAAGCTGAAAATATCGAAGTCCGATTTTTCGTGTTCGTTCTATGTTCGTGGGGGCCCAACTCGTATTTTTGGCCTAACTCCTAATTTGGATAACATTTTTGAGCGATTCCAAAGCCTGCCATGTTTTTTTTACCATTTTTAAGGGGTTCATGATCTTAGAAGCTGAAAATATCGAAGGCCGATTTTTCGCGTTGGTTCTTTGTTCGTGGGGGACCAAATCGTATTTTTTTCCTAACTCCTAGCTCGTATAACATTTTTGAGCGATTCCAAAGCGTGACATGTTTTTCTTACCATTTTTATAGGGTTCGTGATCTCAGAAGTTGAAAATATCGAAGTCCAATTTTTCGCGTTTGTTCTTTGTTCGTGGGGCCCAAATCGTATTTTTTGCCTAACTCCTAGCTCGGATAATATTTTTGAGCGATTCCAAATCCTCACATGTTTTTTAACCATTTTTAAGGGGTGTGTGATCTCAGAAGCTGAAAATATCGAAGTCCAATTTTTTGCGTTTGTTCTTTGTTCGTGGGGGCCCAAATCGTATTTTTGGCCTAACTCCTTGCTCGGATAGCATTTTTGAGCGATTCCAAAGCCTGCCATGTTTATTTACCATTTCTAAGACGTTCGAGCGCTCTGAAGCTAAAAATTTTGATGTCCGATTTTTCGCGTCGGTTCTTTGTTTGTGGGGGCTCAAATTGTATTTTAGGCGTAACTCGTAGCTCGAAAAACATTTTTGAGCGATTCCAAAGCCTGACATGTTTTTTAACAATTTTTAAGGGGTTCGTGATATCAGAAGCTGAAAATATCGAAGTCCGATTTTTCGTTTTCGTTCTATGTTCGTGGGGCCCAAATCGTATTTTTTGCCTCACTCCTAATTTGGATAACATTTTTGAGCGATTCCAAAGCCTGACATGTTTTTTTTTACCAATTTTAAGGGGTTCGTGATCTCAGAAGCTTAATATATCGAAGGCCGATTTTTTGCGTTGTTTCTTTGTTCGTGGGGGCCCAAATCGTATTTTTTTCCCAACTCCTAGCTCGGATAACCATTTTTGAGCAATTCCAAATCCTGACATGTTTTTGTTTTACAATTTTTAAGGGGTTTGTGATCTCAGAAGCGGAAAATATCGAAATCGGATTTTTCACGTTCGTTCTATGTTCGTGGGGGCCCAAATCGTATTTTTGGCCTAACACCTAGCTCGGATAACATTTTTGAGCGATTCCAAAGCCTAACATGTTTTTTTACCATTTCTAAGGGGTTCGACCGCTCAGAATCTTAAAATATGAAGTCCGATTTTTCGCGTCGGTTCTTTGTTCTTGGGGGCCAAAATCGTATTTTAGACCTAACTCCCAGCTTGGATAACCTTTTCGAGCGATTCCAAAGCCTGACATGTTTTTTTTACCATTTTTAAGGGGTTTGTGATCTCAGAAGCAGAAAATATCGAAGTTCGATTTTCGCGTTGGTTCTTCGTTTGTGGGGGCCCAAATCGTATTTATGGCCTAAATCCTAGCTCGGATAACATTTTTGAGCGATTCAAAATCCTGTCATGTTTTTTTTACCATTTTTAAGGGGTTTATGATCTCAGAAGTTGAAAATATCGAATTCCGATTGTTCGCGTTGGTTCTTTGTTCGTGGGGGCCCAAATCGTATTTTTTTCCTAACTCCTAGCTCGTATAACATTTTTGATCGATTCATAAGCCTGACATGTTTTCTTACCTATTCTAAGGGGTTCGAGCGTTCAGAAGCTTAAAATTTTGAAGTCTGATTTTTCGCGTCTGTTCTTTGTTCGTGGGGGCCCAAATCGTATTTTTGGCCTAACCCCTTGCTCAGATAATATTTTTGAGAGATTCCAAAGCCTGACATGTTTTTTTACTATTTCTAAGGGGTTCGACTGCTCAGAAGCTAAAAATATAAAGTCCGATTTTTCGCGTCGGTTCTTTGTTCGTGGGGTCCCAAATCGTATTTTAGGCCTAACTCCTAGCTTGGATAACCTTTTTGAGCGATTCCAATGCCTGACATGTTTTTTTTACCATTTTTAAAGGGTTTGTGATCTCAGAAGCTAAAAATTTTGGAGTCCGATTTTTCGTGTCGGTTCTTTGTTTGTGGGGGCCCAAATTGTATTTTAGGCCTAACTTGTAGCTCGAATAACATTTTTGAGCGATTCCAAATCCTGACATGTTTTTTTTACCATTTTTAAGGGGTTTGTGATCTCAGAAGCTGAAAATATCGAAGTCCCATTTTTAGGGTTTGTTCTTTGTTCGTGTGGGTCCAAATCGTATTTTTGGCCTAACTCCAAGCTCGGATAGCATTTTTTAGTGATTTTAAAGCCTGACATGGTTTTTTTTACCATTTGTAAGGGGTTCGAGCGCTCAGAAGCTAAAAATTTTGAGGTCCGATTTTTCTCGTTGGTTCTTTGTTCGTGGGGGGCCCAAATCGTATTTTAGGTGTAACTCGTTGCTCGGATAACATTTTTGAGTGATTCCAAAAGCCTGACATGTTTTTTTTTACCATTTCTAAGGTGTTCGACTGATCAGAAGCTAAAAATATGAAATCCGATTTTTCGCGTCGGTATTTTGTTCGTGGGAGCCCAAATCGTATTTTAGGCCTAACTCCTAGCTCGGATAACCATTTTTGATCGATTCCAAAGCCTGACATGTTTTTTTTACCATTTTTAAGGGGTTTGTGATCTCAGAAGCTGAAAATATCGAAATCGGATTTTTCGCGTTCGTTCTATGTTCGTGGGGGCCCAAATCTTATTTTTTGCCTAACACCTAGCTCGGATAACATTTTTGAGCGATTCCAAAGCCTGACATGTTTTTTTTTACAATTTTTAAGGGGTTCGTGATCTCAGAAGCTGAAATTATGGAAGGCCGATTTTTCGCGTTGGTTCTTTGTTCATGGGGGCCTAAATCGTATTTTTTTCCTAACTCCTAGCTCGTAAAACATTTTTGAGTGATTCCATAACCTGGCATGTTTTTTTTAGCATTTTTAAGGGTTTCGAGGGCTCAGAAGCTAAAAATTTTGAAGTCCGATTTTTCGTGTCGGTTCTTTGTTCGTGGGGACCCAAATTGTATTTTTGGCCTAACTCCTAGGTCGGATAACATTTTTGAGTGATTCCAAAGCCTGACATGTTTTTTTTACCATTTCTAAGGGGTTAGACCGCTCAGAAGCTTAAAATATGAAGTCCGATTTTTCGCGTCAGTTCTTAGTTCGTGGGGGCCCAAATCGTATTTTAGACCTAACTCCTAGCTTGGATAACCTTTTCGAGCGATTCCAAAGCCTGACTTGTTTTTTTTTACGATTTTTAAGGGGTTTGTGATCTCAGAAGCAGAAAATATCGAAGTTCGATTTTTCGCGTTGGTTCTTTGTTTGTGGGGGCCCAAATCTTATTTATGGCCTAACTCCTAGCTCGGATAACATTTTTGAGCGATTCAAAATCCTGACATGTTTTTTTTACCATTTTTAAGGGGTTTGTGATCTCAGAAGCTGAAAATATCGAAGTCCGATTCTTCGCGTTCATGGGGGCCCAAATCGTATTTTTTTTCTAACTCGTAGCTCGTATAACATTTTTGAGTGATTCCAAAGCCTGACAGGTTTTTTTTTACCATTTTTAAGGGGTTCGAGGGCTCAGAAGCTAAAAATTTTGAAGTCCGATTTTTCGGGTCGGTTCTTTTTTCGTGGGGGCCCAAATCATATTTTTTGCCTAACTCCTAGCTCGGATAACATTTTTGAGTGAGTCCAAAGCCTGACATGTTTTTTTACCATTTCTAAGGGGTTCGACCGCTCAGAAGCTTAAAATATGAAGTCCGATTTTTCGCGTCGGTTCTTTGTTCGTGGGGGCCCAAATCGTATTTTAGACCTAACTCCTAGCTTGGATAACCTTTTCGAGCGATTGCAAAACTTGACATGTTTTTTTATACCATTTTTAAGGGGTTTGTGATCTCAGAAGCAGAAAATATCGAAGTTCGATTTTTTGCGTTGGTTCTTTGTTTGAGGGGGCCCAAATCGTATTTATGGCCTAACTCCTAGCTCGGATAACATTTTTGAACGATTCCAAATCCTGACATGTCTTTTTTGCCATTTTTAAGGGGTTTGTGATAAGTCCGATTGTTCGCGTTGGTTCTTTGTTCGTGGGGGCCCAAATCGTATTTTTTTCCTAACTCCTAGCTCGTATAACATATTTGATCGATTCCTAAGCCTGACATGTTTTTTTACCATTTCTAAGGGGTTCGAGCGTTCAAAAGCTAAAAATTTTGAAGTCCGATTTTTCCTGTCGGTTCTTTGTTCGTGGGGGCCCAAATCGTATTTTTGGCCTTACTCCTTGCTCAGATAATATTTTTGAGACATTCCAAAGCCTGACATGTTTTTTTTACCATTTCTAAGGGGTTCGACCGCTCAAAAGCTAAAAATATAAAGTCCGATTTTTCGCGTCGGTTCTTTATTCGTGGGGGCCCAAATCGTATTTTAGGCCTAGCTCCTAGCTTGGATAACCTTTTTGAGCGATTCCAATGCCTGACATGTTTTTTTACCATTTTTAAAGGGTTTTTGATCTTAGAAGCTAAAAATTTTGAAGTCTGATTTTTCGCGTCGGTTCTTTTTTGTGGGGGCCCAAATTGTATTTTAGGCCTAACTCGTAGCTCGAATAACATTTTTGAGCGATTCCAAATCCTGACATGTTTTTTTACCATTTTTAAGGGGTTTATGATCTCAGAAGCTGAAAAGATCGAAGTCCGATTTTTCGCCTATGTTCTTTGTTCGTGTGGGCCCAAATCGTATTTTTGGCCTAACTCCCAGCTCGGATAGCATTTTTGAGCGATTCCAAAGCTTGACATGTATTTTTACCATTTCTAAGGGCTTCGAGCGCTCTGAAGCTAAAATTTTGAATTCCGATTTTTCACGTCTGTTCTCTCTTTGTGGGGGCCCAAATTGTATTTTAGGCCTAACTCGAAGCTCGGATAACATTTTTGAGCGATTCCTAAGCCTGACATGTTTTTTTTACCATTTTTAAAGGGTTCGTGATCTCAGTAGTTTAAAATATCGAAGTTCAATTTTTCGCGTTTGTTCGTTGTTCGTGGGGGCCCAAATCGTATTTTTGGCCTAGCTCCTAGTTCGGATAACATTTTTGAGTGATTCCAAATCCTGACATGTTTTTTTTACCATTTTTAAGGGGTTGTGATCTCAGATCTTAAAATATCGAAGTCCGATTTTTCGCGTTTGTTCTTTGTTCGTGGGGGCCAAAATCGTATTTTTGGCCTAACTCCTAGCTCGGATTGCATTTTTGAGTGATTCCAAAAGCCTGACATGTTTATTTACCATTTCTAAGGTGTTCGACCGCTCAGAAGCTGAAAATATGAAGTCCGATTTTTCGCGTCGGTTCTTTGTTCGTGGGGGGCCAAATTGTATATTAGGCCTAACTCGTAGCTCAAATAACAATTTTGAGCGATTCCACGGCCTGACAGGTTTTTTTTACCATTTTTAGAGGTTTGTGATCTCAGAAGCTGAAAATATCGAAGTTCGATTTTTCGCATTGGTTCTTTGTTCGTGGGAGCCCAAATCGTATTTTTGGTCTAACTACTAGCTCGGATAACATTTTTGAGCGATTCCAAAGCCTGACATGTTTTTTTTACCATTTCTAAAGGGTTCGAGCGCTCTGAATCTGAAAATTATTAAGTCCGATTATTCGTGTCGGTTCTTTGTTTGTCGGGGCCCAAATTGTATTTTAGGCCTAACTCGTAGCTCGAATAACATTTTTGAGCGATTCTAAAGGCTAACAGTTTTTTTTATCATTTTGAAGGGATTTATGATCTAAGAAGCTGAAAATATCGAAGTACGATTTTTCGCGTCGGTTCTTTGTTTGTGGGGGCCCAAATTGTTTTTTGGGCCTAACGCGTAGCTCAGATAATATTTTTGAGCGATTCCAAAGCCTTACATGTTTTTTTTACCATTTTTAAAGGGTTTGTCCGATTTTTCTCGTTTTTTCTTTGTTCGATAACTCCTAGCTCGGATAACTTTTTTGAGGGATTCCAAATCCTGACATGTTTTTTTTAATACCATTTTTAAGGGGTTTGTGATCTCAGAAGCTGAAAATATCAAAGTCCGATTTTTCGCGTTTGTTCTTTGTTCGTGGGGGCCCAAATCGTATTTTTGGCCTAACTCCTTGCTCGGATTGCATTTTTGAGTGATTCCAAAAGCCTGACATGTTTTTTTTTACCATTTCTAAGGTGTTCGACCGCTCAGAAGCTAAAAATATGAAGTCCGATTTTTCGAGTCGGTTCTTTGTTCGTGGGGGCCCAAATTGTTTTTTAGGCCTAACTCCTAGCTCGGATAACCATTTTGAGCGATTCCACAGCCTGACAGGTTTTTTTTACCATTTTTTAGGGGTTTGTGATCTCATAAGCTGAAAATATCGAAGTTCGATTTTTCGCATTGGTTCTTTGTTCGTGGGGGCCCAAATCGTATTTTTGGCTTAACTCCTAGCTGGGATAACATTTTTGAGCGATTCCAAAGCCTGACATGTTTTTTTAAACCATTTCTAAAGGGTTCAAGCGCTCAAAAGCTGAAAATTTTGAAGTCCGATTTTTCGTGTCGGTTCTTTGTTTGTGGGGGCCCAAATTGTATTTTAGGCCTAACTCGTAGCTCGAATAACATTTTTGAGCGATTCCAAAGCCTGACAGGTTTTTTTTTCCATTTTTAAGTGATTTGCGATCTCTGAAGCAGAAAATATCGAAGTTCGATTTTTCGCGTCGGTTCTTTGTTTGTGGGGGCCTAAATTGTTTTTAAGGCCTAACGCGTAGCTCGGATAACATTTTTGAGCGATTCCAAAGCCTGACATGTTTTTGTTTACCATTTTTAAAGGGTTCGTGATCTCAGAAGTTGAAAATATCGAAGTCCGATTTTTCTCGTTTTTTCTTTGTTCGATAACTCCTAGCTCGGATAACATTTTTGAGTGATTCCAAATCCTGACATATTTTTTTTTACCAATTTTAAGGGGTTTGTGATCTCAGAAGCTGAAAATATCGAAGTCCGATTTTTCGCGTTTGTTCTTTGTTCGTGGGGGCCCAAATCGGATTTGATGCAGGAGCATCCATGATCAACCCAAGTCTTCTAGCAAAGCGTCATCAAGAAGAGATCAAGGTGAAGGAATTACAATTCATTAGCCTACTAAATCCCATTTCGATCGAGCAAGTACTTCGAATTGATAATTAAGCTTAATCTTCTTAATCTATTTTAAGCTTTGCTGATTAATGCTTATGATCATCTTAACATCATGAAGTATTAGTAACCAAGCTTGAATTATGATTAAATAGCTTAATTAATTAGTTCTAAGTCATTTAAAGTAAGCCTAGTGAATCTGTTTTGGAAGAACAGTTTTGGTCCGGTTGGTTTAGTGCTTGTTTTGAGTGTGTATTTGAGCTTTATTTTGGGTTAAGGCAACCATACACGACTCACCTGTGTGCTTACTTACATCACCAACAAGAATGTGAAGATTGGGGTCAAGAATCAATAGGAATTGAGAGCTTCATCAAAGGGTATCCTAACTTGCAGCTGTATGGCGTCATTTTGGGGTCCATTTCATCAATTCTGGGCAGCAACTTATTTTAAGCTTTTGGAGCTGAATTTTTCAGGATATTTTCATTAGAAAGTCTATTTTATTACCTTAGCTTCCTTTTTGCAGTAGGACGTTTTATTTTCTCAAAATATCCTGATCATTGCACGTAGGTACTGAAAACTTGCTCCGATTTTGTAATATTTTAAGTTAGCTTTTGGTTACCTAAGCAAGACATCACCAAATGACGTGAGTTTTTGGTATGATGCTGCTTAATATGTTAGGATTGTACGGCAAAAGAAATCAGTTGACTTTGTTAAATGAATTGGAAGTTATACTTCTTTCTTTGAGCTGTGTGCTAGGAGTTAAAACTGGATGCTTTGTCCTAAATCAAGTCTTTGAATTAATTAGCTAACTAACGTAGATTAGTTACTAATTTAACAAAGCAAGGTTGCACCAAGATCTCTTCTTTGACATTGGTGGCCTAGTTTGGTGGTTCTAAGGCTAGTGAAAGTGGTGGTAGTTGGCACGATCACAACAAGGCTTGATGCAAAACTGTTTCTTCGGTTCTTAACCAACGAATGCTCTTGGTTATGAAATGATTTATGCATCATTTGGTATCAGAGCTTTTGTTAGTTTAAGAGAATTCATTTAACCCTCTAATCATCCATTAATCATTTCTTAAACTCATACACTTACCCCCCCAAAACCGAAACAATTTCTAAGCCAAACACATCTCTTTTCTTCTCTTTTCACCTCTAATCCTTGATACAATCTCGTGGTTGTTAAAATGAGTGGAGGTGAAGAACCAAATCAGTTTAGAAGGGGCATGACATTGAATGAAGCAAGGCTAGTTGGCCTTGAGAATCAAATTGCAACAATTAGTGAGCAAATGGCAAATCTCATGGAAGCTTTTCGAAATTCTAGTGTTGGAGTTCGAAGAGAAGTTCGTGAAAGAAGAAACTTTGAAGATGAAGATGGAGTTGTTTATGACTCTAGTGAAGAAGTGCAATCACCAGCTTCTAATCAAAGAAGGAGGCCACATAAACAAGATGAATTTCGAGACATCAAGCTAGACATCCCAGAGTTTGATGGAAACCTTAATCCTGATGCTTACTTGGAATGGGTTTCAAGATGCAATAAGATTTTCGAGCTAAAGGAGTATGATGATTCGAAATCTTTCAAGGTGGCTATTACTAAACTAAAGGGGTATGCATCCCTTTGGTGGGAGAATGTTGTTCTTGCTAGAGAAAGGAAGCATAAGCCAAAGATCAAGAGTTGGAAGAAACTGAAAAAGAAGATGGAAGCTAAGTTTCTCCCCTCCACTTACACTCTTGATTTATATAACCAACTTTCTAATTTGTCACAGGGTTCCAAGAATGTCGAGACATACATCCATGAATATGAGAAGTTGATGATGAAATTGGATGTTCAAGAAAGGGAGGAGCAAACCATGGCTCGTTTTGTGAAGGGCCTAGATCGTGACATTCAAAAGAAACTTGAACTTCAATCTTATTCCACTTTAGATGAACTTTTCAGGTTGGCTCTTAAGGTGGAGAAGCATCAAAAAGACAAGAAGAAGAAGGTGTTTAGCAAAGGAACTTCTTACACTAAAGGAGGTTCTAGTTCGTATGCAAAGCCTACTTCCATAACTCCATTTACACCAAAAAATGATGCTAGTTCGAGAGTTCTTGATAAAGAGAAGAAGGTTGCTGAAAATTCTTCCAAGAAGATTGATGTCAAATGTTTTAAGTGTCATGGCTATGGTCATTATCAAGCACAATGCCCAAACAAAAGGGTGATGACCTTACTTGACATTAAAAACATAGAAGATGCCATTAAAGTTTGAGAGGAGCAAGAATAAGAATCTGAAAAGGAGGTCGATTGCAATGAAGATGTTCCTGTTGATGAAGTGGAAGGAGATGATCATCTTAGCTTGGTTCTAAGGAGGGTCCTTCACTCCAAAGAAGCTGAATCCATACCATCACAAAGAGACCAGATTTTTCAGACAAAATGCTTAATCAAGGGCAAGATTTGTTCCATGATCATTGATGGTGGGAGTTGCACTAATGTAGCTTCGAGTTCTATGGTGGAGAAGCTGAATCCTCCTACCTTCAACCATCCTAAACCATATAAGCTTCATTGGCTTAATGATGGTAACTGTGTGGAGGTAACAAAACAAGCTTTAATTAGCTTCTCCTTTGGTGATTCGTATAATGACAAGGTTTTATGTGATGTGGTGCCTATGAATGCATGTCATATTCTTTTAGGAAGGCCATGGCAATCTGATAAAGAAACCTTACATAATGGAAGGACTAATACATACACTTTCATGCATGAAAACAAGAAAATTATACTTAGTCCTAGCAAAAAGAGTCCGAATTCACCTACGAAAGAGACCTCTAATTCGAAAGCTAAAAATCAGAAATCTTTAATACTTCATAAACATCAAGTTGATAAGGCCATTGAAAAGGCGAAGGATATGTACTTGTTGTTGTTATTTGCTACAAATGATGATAATACTCGTGAACTACACGATTTGGTTAAACCATTAGTGAACGATTTTAGTGATATTTTCCCCGAAGATCTTCCATCTGGTTTACCACCTAGTAGGGGTATTGAGCATCAAATTGACTTAGTTCCTGGAGCACCATTACCTAACAAGGCAGCTTATAGATGTAATCCTGAAGAACCTAAAGAGTTGCAAAACCAGATTAATGAATTGTTAGCTAAGGGATTTGTGCAAGAAAGTCTTAGTCCATGTGCTGTTCCTGTTATTTTGGTTCCAAAGAAGGATGGGACTATGCGTATGTGTGTAGATTCAAGGGCTATAAACAACATCACCATCAAGAATAGGTATCATATTCCTAGGCTTGATGATTTGCTCGATGAATTACATGGTTCCACTATATTTTTCCAAGATAGATTTGCGTAGTGGTTATCATCAGATTCGAATCAAGGAAGGGGATGAATGGAAAACAGCCTTTAAGACTAAGAGTGGGTTATATGAGTGGCGTGTTATGCCATTTGGTTTAACTAGTGCTACTAGCACTTTCATGAGACTTATGCATGAGGTACTTCGGCCCTTCATTGGTTCATTTGTTGTGGTTTATTTTGATGATATTCTTGTGTATAGCAACAATGAACAGGATCATCTTATTCATCTGAAGAAGGTTTTCCTTAAGCTAAGGGAAAAGAAGCTATATGCAAAGATGGAGAAGTGTCAATTCTTCACTTCTAGTGTGTCTTTTCTTGGCTTCATTATTTCATCTTGTATATGCTAAATTCTGCTAAGGCAAAACTAAGCTGGGAGCTACAGCTAGGATTCTGCCAGGTTGCTGGAAGCTGCTAAGTACAGCTAGGATGAACAAGGAAAGCAAGATAAAGACAGAGACAAGACACCAGAGGTGGTGACGCGGAAACCCGGGGAATAAGGGAAAAACCGCGGGTGGCTTTGAGTCCTCCAATCCACTATAATTTTGATTACAGCCCTAATGCCTTTGTAACTAAGTAATTCATAATTTGTAAGCTTATAGAACAATGCCAGTACTTTGATATGTAAATGCTAAGAACGTATGAACTTGTGTGTCTATACAATCATTTTCACTATATATAACAAAGAAGAATGTATCCGTTTGAACCTAGCAACGTCTTGAAACAACTCTCAAATCCCCATTTATGTCTGCCATTAATGCTGCTGAGCACGATTCTTGATCTTTATTGCCTTCCCGTAATTATGGCTTTTACTCTTCTGCGGATCTTCAGGCTTTGATATCTTGATTTATAACGTATTCCAAACAGAGCTGTGTTCTCTTAGTTGGGTAGCATTTAGCTGATTCTTCTTAGCTGGTGAACTCCAAGCTGGATTTCCTTAGCTGGAGGTCCCAAGCTGGGAGTTCATAGCTGTAATGATTTTTAACCTGCACCAGTAGCTACATAAATTTCATGGCGTAACAATTGCCCCTAACTTGTAGCTTATGTTGCCGGCCTTGCGTAGTGAAGCTGCAAGTTAATAACATGTTAACATAACGTTTTTCATAAAAGGTAGGTTTCAAGAGGCGCAGATATTAAATAAAACATATTGTAGCTTTAATGAACTGAGTTTAATCATGCACTTAAGTTCATTTAATTCAAGTAGTAAATACTAGCCGTTTGTATGTCAGAGAGCTTTAAAAGTCAAGAGATTGCGTAAGGATCCTCATTCCGTTTATTGTCTTCTCTCTTTGGTAAGTTTGCTCTCTCTCTCTCTTCCTTTCCTCTTTCGCCTCTTTGCATGCCTTTTAAATAATCCCCTAGAAAGAAGGTTTTTATCCCTAAACCTACATCAATGGGGAAGGCTAAGGATGATGTGGCTTCTTCCATCACGTGGGAAGACATTGAGAATATTAGAGTTAGAGGGAGCTTCCCTGGGAGTACAGAATTTGTGGTTCCTGAAGAGTTTGATCGGCCGGAAAAGACCCCAGAAAGTCTAGTTTGTTTTTACGAATACCCCTTTCTACTAGGTTATAGCTTCAATTTTACACCCTTAGTGCGTTCTTTTGTGGAAGTTATAAACTTTTCTCCTGGTCAGCTAATGTCAGGATTCTGGAAAATTTGTTTTACCATAGAGTCTGCTACTAGGGATTAAAGTCCCTCTTTTGCCCTAGAAGATCTACTCACTCTTTACAGTTTAAAGATCATCAACCCCAACAAAGTCACTTTAAAGCAAAAACCTAGATATCCCAGCCCTGTAGAAGGGACTGGTGCTTCAGAGTCTTTCTGGAAGACTCGTTTCTTCTTCATTGCCAAGGATTCTCTTGGCGAAGCTGGGGTGCTTCTCCCCTCTGGCTGGCCTGCTGGAGGTATTCTACTGTTTTCTTCTTTTTTCTTTGGAATATTCTATTAACTACGACCTTAACCTTGATTTTTCTCAGGTTCGTCTGAAGCTGTGGAAACCTTAGAAGATCGGGACGAAAGAGCTAAGGTATTCCTCAGCATCTCTCTGGAAAAAAGAACTTACCCTCCCCTCTTCAAAGCAATTCCTATCTCATCCTTGACTCTTGCTAACTCCGGAACCGACTCCATGACTTCAGGTAGGATAATCTCTCAGTTCTACTTTATTTTTAGGGTTTTCTAGGTACAAAGTCTTAATTACTTTTTTACTGTTCTTGTGTAGTCAAAGGTAGTACTTTGTTTCAAGCCGATGCTGTGGCTCGGTTGAAAAGAAAGAGGTCCGGAGTGCCTACTACATCCACTCAACCTAAGCCAGCTACTCCTGCCAAGGTTACCACTTCTACACCTACCATGCCTCCCCCCGTAATAAAACTGGATTTGGATCCTCCTCCTCCTAGTACTTCAACGGTTAATCTGCCTATGCTAGCAAACTTCCTATTTGAGGATGGGTTAAATAATGGCATATGGCCACATGCTGAGAGGCTGTTCTTCCCTACAGCAGCTAAGCGTCTCAGGTCTGAGGACCCTGAGGTGATTGTGAACCACGCGGTTCAATATTCTCTCCAGGTATAACTCCTCTTAGTTCTTTTGGTTTCAACACTCTTTGCTTTTTACCTCTCTTACACGTTAATGTTCCTATACTAGGCCCTGCAAAACTGTCTAGCAGCACGCTCTAGCTTGAGAGCTGTTGCTACAATGTCATCTCAACTCAAGGCTTCCTAAGCTGAGGTGGTTGCCCTAAAGGAGGAGCTGGAGAAGGCCAAGAGGGGGCAGGCTATAGCTGAGGAGCAGCGTAAGGTAGAAACGCTGCTCTTGGAGAAAGAGAGGGATGCAAAGAAGCTCTTCGCAGCTTCAGTGGAAGCTGAGATTGCTGCTGCTAGGGAGGAAGTTAAGGTGGCTGCCTACAAGCTGAAGGAGGTGGTGAAAGAGAGGGATGCTCTGGATGCTCAGCTGGCACATCAGAAGGATATCCATCTGGATAAAATGGCGGGGGTCCAGATTGTCGAGCCTGCCAAGCTAGCATACCTAATGCTTTTCAAGAACCTGGGGAATAAAGAGCTGCACAAATATACCGACGCTTTCCTAGCTACTATGGGGAGCATCGCAGATCTTGAAGCTCTAGCTTTGGGTTTAACTCTACCTGGGCAAGAAGTTTCTACAGCTGATTCATCGGCTAAGGACCTGGCTGAGTCTTCAGCAAAGGCTGCGGTTGATGTTGCTGCTGATCTTTCTAGCAGTTCTGCCCCAGCAGCTGAGATGCCCAAGCTAACGCCTACAGCTGAGGAGGCCCCAGCTAAAGATGCAGCTTAGTTCCCCTCTTTGAATTTATCTGATCTTTGCTATCGTCAAACAATTTAATTTTTCTGCTTTGGATAATTTTTACCACCAGCCAAGGGGCTGGTGTGTCTTTTTGAACAATTTAACTTTGATATATATGCACATTCTTAGATCTTTGATGCAAATGAGCTAGCTGCTTTACTTTTTTACCTGGCGTTTTGTGATGCCAATTACTTGTGTGATGGGCCCTGTCATCTAGGCGTGTAGCCCTTAGCTGAAGCAACCTTGGTAGCTTAATTCTTTGGTAGCTATTCTCTAAGGTGTCTAGGTGTTCTTGCGTCTTTAGATAGCTTAGGAGGCTGGGTAGTGCTCCACTTGTAGCTAGTCTTGCGGTACCTGCATGTGTTGGCTAGGCCAAGATAGTCGTTGGCATAACCAACGACTCTCCGATGCCTAAGTTAGTAAAATTGTTAGAAAAAAGTCTTTGTAGGTAAAAAGTGTAAGGAGAGTGGCCTAACCTGGCGTCTCTTGGCTCTACTTAGCGGAGTTTTCCTACCTGGTGTAACTGCTTTGCATTTGATGTCTTATGTACACAAGCTGATTACCTAGCTTTTTAGAAATGGTATAGTTTAAGGTGCGAAGCGTTCCAGCTTCTGGGCACAGCTTTGCCTTCCGTTGTAGCTAGGCGATATGCTCCTTTACCTACTACCTGTTCAATTAGGTAGGGACCTTCCCAGCTGGCACCCAGCTTTCCTGCATTTAACTCCTGGGTATTCTGGAAGAATTCCCTTAGCACCCAGTCTCCTTGCTTGAAAACTTTAGCTTTCACGTTTTTGTTGAAGCTGCGGGCTACAATCTGTTGCTGGGTGGCCATTCTAACTAGTGCGTTGTCCCGTAGTTCCTCTATGGTGTCTAAATCATAAGATAATTCAGAGTCATTTAGCTCAGAGTAAGAGCCCATACCTGGCAGTAGGTACAGCTACTTCTGCTGGTAATACAGCTTCACAGCCATAGACTAATGAGAAAGGGGTCCGCCCTGTTGCTCCTCTAGGTGTTGTCCTGTTGGCCCAGAGGACTCTAGGCAGCTCTTCCACACATTTACCTTTTTTGTCTATTAACCTCCTTTTGATGCCATTGATGATTACCTTGTTGCTGGACTCAGCTTGTCCATTAGCTTGTGGGTACCTGGGTGTTGATGTTACTAGGTTGATGTTCCATTCGTGACAAAATTGCCGTGTTTTATCACTTATAAATTGTGACCCATTGTTGCATACGATCTCACTAGGTACTCCAAACCTGCAAATGATGTTAGTATGTATAAAGGCAATCACTTCTTTATCCCTTACCTGTTGGAACGCACCAGCTTCGATCCACTTATAAAAGTAATCAGTCAAGGCCAACATATATACTTTTTGACCTGGCGCAGCTGGCATCTTTCCTACTATATCCATGCCCCACCTCATGAATGGCCAGGGTGTCAACGTGGGGTGC
Source organism: Patellifolia procumbens (assembly GCA_947645195.1). NCBI lineage: Eukaryota > Viridiplantae > Streptophyta > Magnoliopsida > Caryophyllales > Amaranthaceae > Patellifolia > Patellifolia procumbens. The sequence continues at coordinate 118,513 of CANSGD010000463.1, forward strand.
AATGGTTCGGAGGGCTTATGTACCATACTTGCATGCTTTTGACAACTTTCACACTTAGCTACGTACCTCTTGGCATTCTTACGCATAGTTGGCCAATAATATCCATAGGATAAGATCTTGTTAGACAAGCTCCTTCCTGCTGTATCTGAGCCGCATTCTCCCTCAAAAAATTCTTTGAGGCTAGCTTCCCACTGCTCTTTCTCCAAGCATCTCTGCAAAATGTCCTGCTTAGCTGCACGTTTAAACAAGACTCCACCTATTACCTGGTACCTGCTAGCTTTCATGCGTATCTTTCTTGATTCCAGCTTGTCATCTGGCAGTATGTCTCTTTCTAGGTAATCGAATTGTGGCTTTGTCCAGCTATCAGCACCTGTCTCGTCACCAATGCTAAGTATATTGCTTGTCTCTTTGTTAATAGCTGGCGCAACTAAATGAGCGATAGGGATATTGCTGAAGCTGCATTTCCTAAGTGCGGAACCTAGGTTAGCTAGTGCATCAGCTTTCGTATTCTGGTCCCTTGGTACCTATTGTATTATAAACTCTTGAAAGAGCAATATCTTTGATTTGACCAGCTCCAAGTACAGAGACATCTTTGAATCCTTAGCTGCATATTCTCCCTTTACCTGGCTAACGATAAGCAAAGAATCACTATATACCTGTAACCTGGTTGCCCCCAGATCACGAGCCACAGTCATACCTGCAATCAAAGCTTCGTACTCGGCTTCATTGTTAGTGGCTTTAAAATCACAACAAATAGATTGTACTATCATGTCCCCTTGTGGCGATTTTAGGACTATACCTAGTCCAGCCCCTCTAAAGTTGGAAGAACCATCTACAAACAGTTTCCAACTACCTGTAGGTGTTACCTGATTAATGTGCCGTACTTCCTCATCTGCTGAAGCAGCTAGGTTAGGACTGAAATCTGCCACAAAATCAGCTAGGGCTTGTGATTTTATAGCTGTTCGTGGTTGGTACCTGATGTCATAGGCACTGAGTGATACAACCCATTTGCTCATCCTGCCAGTATACTCAGGTTTGCGTAATACAGCTTTTATAGGATAATTAGTCATAACACATATAGGATAAGCCTCGAAATAATGTCGGAGTTTCCTCGAAGCTGTATATAAAGCCAACACCAATTTTTCTAAAGAAGTGTACCTGGTTTTTGCATCGAGTAATGATTTACTGATATAATAAACGGGTAGCTGCTGATTGTCAGCCTCCCTAGCTAGCACCGCGCTAACTGCTGTGCTACTTACAGCTAGGTAAAGCTGTAAAGTTTCACCTGGTTTCGGTTTGGAAAGTACGGGTGGTGTAGCTAGGTATGCTTTAAGCTGTTGTAAAGCAGCTTCGTGTTCTGCAGTCCAATCAAAACCTTTTATTTTCTTAAGCACATGATAAAAAAGATGACATTTATCTGACGATCTAGAGATGAAGCGATTGAGTGCTGCTACTCTTCCTGTCAGCTTCTGAACCTCTTTCAGGTTCTTGGGGGACTAGATATTGATGAGTGCCCTGATCTGATATGGGCTAGCTTCAATTCCTCTTTGTGTTACTATGTAACCTAGGAACTTACCAGCTGGTACTCCGAATGAACATTTTGTTGGGTTCAGCTTCATGTTGTACTTTTTCAATACATCAAAGGTGTCCTGCAGATGAGATACATGATCTCCACCTTGTTTGGACTTGACCAGCATATCGACGATATAGACCTCCATCGTGTCCCCAAGCTGCTTTTCGAACATCTTATTGACTAAGCGCTGATAGGTAGCACCTTTATTTTTGAGACCAAACGGCATAACCTTATAGCAATATATACCTCTTTCGGTCATGAAAGCCGTTTTCTCCTGATCTTCTGGGTCAATCAAGATCTGGTTGTAACCTGAGTAAGCATCTAGGAACGTGAGCCTTTCATGTCCAGCTGTGGCGTCTACCAGGGCATCAATGTGAGGTAGGGGAAATGGATCTTAGGGGCAAGCTTTGTTTAAATCTGTGAAATCGATGCAGACTCGCCATTTGCCATTCTTCTTTCCTACACAACCACGTTAGCTAGCCAATCAGGATATTTTACTTCCCTGATCTTACCTGCTTGCAGCAACTTTTTCACTTCCTCGTTGATGATCAGGTTGCGCTCAGATGCGAATTTCCTTCTTTTTTGTTTGATAGGCTTATGGTGGGGGTCCACATTCAGCTTGTGGGTGCAAATAGAAGGGTCGATTCCAACCATGTCTTCATGCGTCCATGCGAAGCAGGTGATGTTTTCCTTGAGGAATTCGATGATTCTGGCTTTTTCCTCTGGTGGTAGGGATGCTCCAACCTGTACCGTCTGTTCTAGCTTTGTAGGATCCAGCACCACTTCTTCTATATCCTGTTCTTCGGGTTTGCTGGGTGCAGGATGCTGCTGTAATTGCTAGATGTCCTCCTTCTTGGGTTTGAGAGAGATGTTGTAACACTTCCTAGAATCAACCTTCCTGTCCCCCTTGGTTTCTTGTACTCCCCATTGGGTAGGGAACTTGATGGTTTGATGATAGGTGGATGGCACAGCTTTCACCCTGTGAATCCAAGGTGTACCCATAATAACATTATAAGCTGAAGGACAATCAACGACACTAAACCTGGTTTGCAGATTAACTCCTTTGGCATAGGTTGGCAGTGTGATTTCAACAATGGTGATGGCGGGTTCTCCGTTGAATCCGTACAGGACTGTTGATTTCCTGATGATATCTTCGTCACGTAGTCCCATGCTTTGTATGGAATTCTTAAATATGTTGTTAGCTGAGCTTCCATTATCTACTAACACTCTCTTGATCAAGCAGTTGCTGATTGTGAGGGAAATAACTAGTCCATCGTGATGATCAGCTTCCTCAACTTCCTCTTCTTCTTCGAAGCTGATGGTCTTGCTGCGTAGCTCTTGTTCCTCCTTGCTCCTGTGCTGGATAGGAGCGAATTTGGAACCTTCCCTAGCGAACCGCTTAGCTGCAGAATAGGTTAGTCCACAAATTTCTGAACCTCCTGAGATAAAGTTGACTACCTTGTCATGTGTTAGATCAGGTGGTGGCCCAGCTGGTTTGTTGTTGCAATCCTTGCTAGGTTCATCTTTCTGACCCTTCTTCCCCATCAGATGTTCCAGATAGCCTTTATTCATCAGCCAAGCTACTTCTTTCCTGAGAGCTTTGCAGTCTTCAGTTAGATGGCCATGATCTCCATGGTAGCTGCACCACTGGAAGGTGTCTTTTCGCCCATCAGGTTTGTCAGTCTTCCTGGACCACCTAGCTGCTGAGCCTAGCTTCTCCAATGCGTTCACCACACCTCCTGCATCAACATTAAAGCAATAGGAAGATAAAGGAGGGAAATCTGCATTGTTAGGCTTGCGGGGAGCTTCTCTAGCTACACTGCTAGCTTGATCACGCTTCTGGTATGGCTGATGACGCCAATCGTTTCTTTTGTTGTTGTTGTTGTTACTCTGAGTTTTCCTTTCGTTGCTAGATTCTCCTCCATACCTGGATGCATCATCTTCTTCTACGCGGATCTCAGCCATAGCTCTAGCCCTGACATCCTCAAAGGTACTACAAGGATACCTGGTTAGTTCATAATACAAGCGGGATTTAGGTATCAAACCTCTCCGGAATGCTTCGATAGCTGTGGGGATGTCTAGGTTCTTTACAGAAATCATTTCCCTGTTAAATCTGTCCAGATACTGGCGTACAACTTCACCTGTTTTCTGTATAATGCGATACAAGTCGCCTGTATGTTTCTCCAGCACCCTGCTGCTAGCAAACTGCTAATAAAACTTGTTAATAAGGACAGAAAAGTTAGGGATAGTACCAGCCCTGAGGGTTATGAGCCAGTGTAAGGCAGGTCCACCTAAGGTGGCTCCAAAAGACTTGCACATTGTAGCTTCAAGGAGGCCTTCTGGGATGGGTAAGGTCCACATCTTCTACTTATACTGGTTCACGTGATCGTATGGATCTGTGGTTCCATCATACAGCTTGCCAAACGGGGCTAGATGTAGCTTCTTTTGAATCATAGCTCTAGCTATCTCTTCCACGAAAGGTGACTTGGTGTAGCCATCAGGGGTCTCCTCAGCTACGGGTGTGGGTGCCCCTGGCATCTTTGCTAGTATTCGCATCATTTTCCGATTCTGGGACTCGAGGAGAGCCAGCTTCGAAGCTGTGGGATCCAACTCCTCCTGGTTGGGATCTTCTGGTACGTCCTCAGCGTCTTCATCAGCACTAGCTTCTGAGTCATTCAACTCCAAAATTCGAGGTGTCATACCAGGAGGTCGTCGTGAAGACTTCTTGGCGTTGCTCTTAACTGATTCTAGTTCTTTTTGTAAGTTTTCAATGATCTTGTTGGACTATGTCTCAGCCTCTTGCAGAGATGCTAGAGTTGCTCTCATTTGCTCAGGAGTGAATTCGGCCATTTGAAGTTGGGCGTTTTTCTTTTTAAGAAGGGATTGATAATGGAAGATTAGATATGAAATCTAGCTGTAGGCCCCACAGTGGGCGCCAAACTGTTTATGCTAAATTCTGCTAAGGCAAAACTAAGCTGGGAGCTACAGATAGGATTCTGCCAGGTTGCTGGAAGCTGCTAAGTACAGCTAGGATTCTGCCAGGTTGCTGGAAGCTGCTAAGTACAGCTAGGATGACAAGGAAAGCAAGATAAAGACAGAGACAAGACACCAGAGGTGGTGACGCGGAAACCCGTGGAATAAGGGAAAAACCGCGGGTGGCTTTAAGTCCACCAATCCACTATACTTTTGATTACAGCCCTAATGCCTTTGTAACTAAGTAATTCGTAATTTGTAAGCTTATAGAACAATGCTAGTACTTTGATATGTAAATGCTAAGAACGTATGAACTTGTGTATCTATACAATCATTTTGACTATATATAACAAAGAATAATGTATCCGTTTGAACCTAGCAACGTCTTGAAACAGCTCTCAAATCCCCATTTATGTCTGCCATTAATGCTGCTGAGCACGATTCTTGCTCTTTATTGCCTTCCCGTAATTATGGCTTTTACTCTTCTGCGGATCTTCAGGCTTTGATATCTTGATTTACAACGTATTCCAAACAGAGCTGTGTTCTCTTAGTTGGGTAGCATTTAGCTGATTCTTCTTAGCTGGGTAGCATTTAGCTGATTCTTCTTAACTGGTGAACTCCAAGCTGGATTTCCTTAGCTGGAGGTCCCAAGCTGGGAGTTCATAGCTGTAATGATTTTTGAGGGATTCCAAAGCCTGACATGTTTTTTTACCATTTTTAAGGGGTTTGTGATCTGAGACGCTGAAAATATCGAAGGCCGATTTTTCGCGTTGTTTCTTTGTTCGTGGGGGCCCAACTCGTATTTTTTTCCTACCTCCTAGCTCGTATAACATTTTTGAGCGATTCCAAAGCCTGACATGTTTTTTTTTTGTCATTTCTAAGGGGTTCGAGTGCTCAAAAGCTAAAAATTTTGAAGTCCGATTTTTCTCGTCGGTTCTTTGTTCGTGGGGGCCCAAATCGCATTTTAGGCGTAACTCGTAGCATTTTTGAGTGATTCCAAAGCCTGACATGTTTTTTTACCATTTCTAAGGTGTTCGATAGCTGAGAAGCTAAAAATATGAAGTCCGATTTTTCGCGTCGGTTCTTTGTTCGTGGGGGCCCAAATCGTATTTTTGGCCTAACACCTAGCCCGGATAACACTTTTGAGCGATTCCAAAGCCTGACATGTTTGTTTTTACCATTTCTAAAGGGTTCGAGCGCTCTGAAGCTAAAAATTTTCAATTCCGATTTTTCGCGTCGGTTCTTTGTTCGTGGGGGCCAAAATTGTATTTTAGGCCTTACTCGTAGCTCGGATAACATTTTTGCGCGATTACAAAGCCTGACATGTTTTTTTACCATTTTTAAGGCGTTCGTGATGTCAGAAGCTGAAAATATCGAAGTCCGGTTTTTCACGTTCGTTCATTGTTCGTGGGGGCCAAATCTTATTTTCAGCCTAACTCGTAGCTCGGATAACATTTTTGAGCGATTCCAAAGCCTGACATGTTTTTTTACCATTTTTAAGGGGTTTGTGGTCTCAGAAGCTGAAAATATCGAAGTCCGAAGTTTTGCGTTCTTTCTTTGTTCATGGGGGCCCAAATCGTATTTTTGGCCTAACTCCTAGCTCAGATAACAATTTTGAGCGATTCCCAAGCCTGACATGTTTTTTTTACCATTTCTAAGGGGTTCAAGAGCTCTGAAGCTAAAGATTTTGAAGTCCGATTTTTCGCGTCAGTTCTTTGTTCGTGGGGGCCCAAATTGTATTTTAGGCCTAACTCGTAGCTCGGATAACATTTTTGTGCGATTCAATGCCTGACATGTTTTGCTTTACCATTTTAAAGGGGTTCGTGATCTCAGAAGCTTAAAAATCGAAGTTCGATTTTTTTGTGTTGGTTTGTTGTGCGTGGGGGCCCAAATCGTATTTTTTTCCTAACTCCTAGCTCAGATAACATTTTTGAGCGATTCCAAAGCCTGACATGTTTTTTTACCATTTTAAAGGGTTCGTGATCACAGAAGGTGAAAATATCGAAGTTCCATTTTGTCGCGTTGGTTCTTTGTTCGTGGGGGCCCAAATCGTATTTTTGGCCTAACTCCTAGCTCGAAAACAATTTTGAGCGATTCCAAAGCCTAACATGTTTTATTTTTTACCATTTTTAAGGGGTTCGTGATCTCAGAAGCTAAAAATTTTGAAGTTCAATTTTTTGCATCGGTTTAATGTTCGTGGGGGGCCAAATTGTATTTTAGGCCTAACTCGTAACTCGGATAACATATTTGAGCGATTCCAATGCCTGACATGTTTGTTTTTACCATTTTTAAGGGGTTCGTGATCTAAGAAGCTGAAAATATCGAAGTCTGATTTTTCGTGTTGGTTCTTTGTTCGTGGGGGCCCAAATCGCATTTTTTGCCTAACTCCTAGCTCGGATATCATTTTTGAGCAATTCCAAAGCCTGACATGTTTTTTTTACCATTTCAAAGGGGTTTGAGCGCTCAGAAGTTTAAAATTTTGAAGTCCCATTTTTCGCGTCGGTTCTTTGTTCTTTGAGGCCAAATCGTATTTTTGGCCTAAGTCCTAGCTCGGTTAACATTTTTGAGCGATTCCAAAGCCTCACATGTTTTTTTACCATTTCTAAGGGGTTCGAGCTCTCAAAAGCTAAAAATTTTGAAGTCCGATTTTTCACGTCGGTTAATTGTTCGTGGGGGCCCAAATCGTATTTTTTGCCTAACTCTTAGCTCGGATGAAATTTTTGAGGGATTCCAAAGCCTGACATGTTTTTTTACCATTTTTAAGGGGTTTGTGATCTGAGACGCTGAAAATATCGAAGGCCGATTTTTCGGGTTGTTTCTTTGTTCGTGGGGGCCCAACTCGTATTTTTTTCCTACCTCCTAGCTCGTATAACATTTTTGAGCGATTCCAAACCCTGACATGTTTTTTTTATCATTTCTAAGGGGTTTGAGTGCTCAGAAACTAAAAAATTTGAAGTCTGATTTTTCTCGTCGGTTCTTTGTTCGTGGGGGCCCAAATCGTATTTTAGGCGTAACTCGTAGCTCGGATAACATTTTTGAGTGATTCCAAAGCCTGACATGTTTTTTTTACCATTTCTAAGGTGTTCTATAGCTTAAAAGATAAAAATATGAAGTCCGATTTTTCGCGTCGGTTCTTTGTTCGTGGGGGCCCAAATCGTATTTTTGGCCTAACACCTAGCCCGGATAACATTTCTGAGCGATTCCAAAGCCTGACATGTTTGTTTTTACCATTTTTAAGGGGTTCGTGATCTCAGAATCTGAAAATATCGAAGGCCGATTTTTCGGGTTGGTTTTTTTTCGTGGGGGCCGAAATCTTTTTTTTTTCCCTAACTCCTAGCTCGTATAACATTTTTGAGCGATTCCTAAGCCTGACATGTTTTTTTTACCATTTTAAAGGGGTTCGAGCGCTCAGAATCTGAAAATATCGAAGGCCGATTTTTCTCGTCGGTTCTTTGTTCGTGGGGGCCCAAATCGAATTTTAGGCGTAACTCCTTGCTCGGATAACATTTTTGAGTGATTCCAAAGCCTAACATGTTTTTTTAACATTTCTAAGGGGTTCGACCGCTCAGAAGCTGAAAATATGAAGTCCGATTTTTGGTTCTTTGTTCGTGGAGGCCCAAATCGTATTTTAGGCCTAACTCCTAGCTTGGATAACCTTTTTGAGCGATTCCAAAGGCTAACATGTTTTTTTATCATTTTTAAGGGGTGTGTGATCTCAGACTGTGAAAATATCGAAGGCCGATTTTTCGCGTTGGTTCTTTGTTCATGGTGGCCCAAATCGTATTTTTTTCCTAACTCCTAGCTCGTATAACATTTTATAGCGATTCCAAAGCCTGACATGATTTTTTTACCATTTCTAAAGGGTTCGAGCGCTCTGAAGCTTAAAATTTTGAAGTCTGATTTTTGCGTCGGTTCTTTTTTCGTGGGGGCCCAAATTGTATTTTAGGCCTAACTCGTAGCTCAGATAACATTTTTACGCGATTCCAAAGCCTGACAAGTTTTTTTACCATTTTTAAGGGGTTCGTGATGTCAGAAGCTGAAAAAATTGAAGTCCAGTTTTTCGCGTTCGTTCATTGTTCGTGGGGGCCAAATCTTATTTTCAGCCTAACTCGTAGCTAGTATAACATTTTTGAGCGATTCCAAAGCCTGACATGTTTTTTTACCATTTTAAAGGGTTCGTGATCACAGAAGGTGAAAATATCGAAGTTCCATTTTTCGCGTTGGTTCTTTGTTCGTGGGGGCCCAAATCGTATTTTTGGCCTAACTCCTAGCTCGAAAACATTTTTGAGCGATTCCAAAGCCTAGCATGTTTTTTTTACCATTTTTAAGGGGTTCGTAATCTCAGAAGCTAAAAATTTCGAAGTTCGATTTTTTGCATCGGTTTAATGTTCGTGGGGGCCCAAATTGTATTTTAGGCCTAACTCCAAACTCGGATAACATATTTGAGCGATTCCAAAGCCTGACATGTTTTTTTTACCATTTGTAAGGGGTTCGTGATCTAAGAAGCTGAAAATGTCGAAGTCTAATTTTTCGTGTTGGTTCTTTGTTCGTGGGGGCCCAAATCGCATTTTTTGCCTAACTCCTAGCTCGGATATCATTTTTGAGCGATTCCAAAGCCTGACATGTTTTTTACCATTTCAAAGGGGTTTGAGCTCTCATAAGCTTAAAAAGTGTAAGTCCGATTTTTCACGTCGGTTCTTTTTTTTTTGGGGCAAAATCGTATTTTTGGCCTAACTCCTAGCTCGGTTTAAATTTTTGAGCGATTCCAAAGCCTCATATGTTTTTTTACCATTTCTAAAGGGTTCGAGCTCTCAAAAGCTAAAAATTTTCAAGTCCGATTTTTCACGTCGGTTAATTGTTCGTGGGGGCCCAAATCGTATTTTTGGCCTAACTCTTAGCTCGGATGAAATTTTTAGGGATTCCAAAGCCTGACATGTTTTATTACCATTTTTAAGGGGTTTGTGATCTCAGACGCTTAAAATATCGAAGGCCGATTTTTCGCGTTTGTTCCTTGTTCGTGGGGGCCCAAATCGTATTTTGGCCTAACTCCTAACTCGGATAACATTTTTGAGCGATTTCAAAGCCTGACATGATTTTTTTACCATTTCTAATGGGTTCGAGCGCTCTGAAGCTAAAAATTTTGATGTCCGATTTTTCGCGTCGGTTCTTTGTTCGTGGGGGCCCAAATTGTATTTTAGGACTAACTCGTAGCTCGGATAACATATTTGCGCGATTCCAAAGACTGACATGGTTTTTTTTTACCATTTTTAAGGGGTTCGTGATGTCAGAAGCTGAAAATATCGAAGTCCGATTTTTTTGCGTTCGTTCTTTGTTCGTGGGGGCCTAAATCGTATTTTTGGCCTAACTCGTAGCTCGGATAACATTTTTATTCCAAAGCCTGACATGTGTTTTTACCATTTTTAAGGGGTTTTTGGTCTCAGAAGCTGAAAATATCGAAGTCCGATATTTCGCGTTCTTTCTTTGTTGATAGGGCCCAAATCGTATTTTTGGCGTAACTCCTAGCTCAGATAACATTTTTGAGCGATTCCAAAGCCTGACATGTTTTTTACCATTTCTAAGGGGTTCTAGCGCTCTGAAGCTAAAGATTTTGAAATCCGAAATTTCAAGTCAGTTCTTTGTTTGTTGGGGCCCAAATTGTATTTTAGGCCTAACTCGTAGCTCGAACAACATTTTTGAGCGATTCCGAAGCCTGACATGTTCGTTTAGCATTTTTAAGTTGTTCATGATCTATGAAGCTGAAAATATTAAAATCAGATTTTTCGCGTTCGTTCTTTGTTCGTGGGGGCCCAAATCATATTTTTTGCCTAACACGTAGCTTGAATAACATTTTTGAGCAATTCCAAAGCCTGACATGTTTTTTTTCACCATTTTTAAGGGGTTTGTGATCTCAGAAGCTGAAAATATCGAAGTCCGATTTTTCGCGTTCTATCTTTGTTCGTGGGGGACCAAATCGTATTTTTGGCCTAACTCCTAGCTCGAATAACATTTTTGAGCGATTCCAAAGCCTGACATGTTTTTTTACCATTTTAAAGGGTTCGTGATCTCAGAAGTTGAAAATATCGAAATCCAATTTTTCGCGTTCGTTCTATTTTGGTGGGGGCCCAAATCGTATTTTTGGCCTAACACCTAGCCCGGATAACATTTTTGAGCGATTGCAAAGCCTGACATGTTTGTTTTTACCATTTTTAAGGGGTTCGTGATCTCAGAATCTGAAAATATCGAAGGCCGATTTTTCGCGTTGGTTCTTTGTTCGTGGGGGCCGAAATCTTATTTTTTTTTCCTAACTACTAGCTCGTATAACATTTATGAGCGATTCCTAAGCCTGACATGTTTTTTTTTTACCATTTTAAAGGGGTTCGAGCGCTCTGAAGCTAAAAATTTTGAAGTCTGATTTTTGGCGTTGGTTCTTTGTTCCATGGGGCCCAAATCGTATTTTTGGCCTAACTCCTAGATTGGATAACATTTTTGAGTGATTCCATAGCCTGACATGATTTTTTTACCATTTCTAAACGGTTCGAGAGCTCTGAAGCTAAAAATTTTGAAGTCCGATTTTTCGCGTCGGTTCTTTATTCGTGGGGGCCCAAATCATATTTTAGGCCTAACTCCTAGCTTCGATAACCTTTTTGAGCGATTCCAAAGCCTAACATGATTTTTTTACCATTTTTAAGGGGTTCGTGATGTCAGAAGCTGAAAATATCGAAGTCCTGTTTTTCGCGTTCGTTCATTGTTCGTAGGGGCCAAATCTTATTTTCAGCCTAACTCGTAGCTCGGAAAACATTTTTGAGCGATTCCAAAGCCTGACATGTTTTTTTACCATTTTTAAGGGGTTTGTGGTCTCAGAAGCTGAAAATATCGAAGTCCGATGTTTTGCGTTCTTTCTTTGTTCATGGGGGCCCAAATCGTATTTTTGGCCTGACTCCTAGCTTAGATAACATTTTTGAGCGATTCCAAAGCCTGACATGTTTTTTTTACCATTTCTAAGGGGTTCAAGCGCTCTGAAGCTAAAGATTTTGAAGTCCGAATTTTCGCGTCAGTTCTTTGTTCGTGGGGGCCCAAATTGTATTTTAGGCCTAACTCGTAGCTCGGATAACATTTTTGTGCGATTCAATGCCAGACATGTTTGGCTTTACCATTTTAAAGGGGTTCGTGATCTCAGAAGCTGAAATATCGATGTTCGATTTTTTCGCGTTGGTTCGTTGTTCGTGGGGGCCCAAATCGTATTTTTTTTCCGAACTACTAGCTCAGATAACATTTTTGAGCGATTCCAAAGCCTGACATGTTTTTGTACCATTTTAAAGGGTTCGTGATCATAGAAGGTGAAAATATCGAAGTTCCATTTTTCGCGTTGGTTCTTTGTTCGTGGGGGCCCAAATCGTATTTTTGGCCTAATCCTAGCTCGAAAACATTTTTGAGCGATTCCAAAGCCTAACATGTTTTTTTTTTACCATTTTTAAGGGGTTCGTGATCTGAGAAGCTATAAATTTTGAAGTTCGATTATTTGCATCGGCTTAATGTTCGTGGGGGCCCAAATTGTATTTTAGGCCTAACTCCTAACTCGGATAAAATATTTAAGCGATTCCAAAGCCTTACATGTTTTTTTTTACCATTTTTAAGGGGTTCGTGATCTAAGAAGCTCAAAATATCGAAGTCTGATTTTTCGTGTTGGTTCTTTGTTCGTGGGGGCCCAAATCGCATTTTTTGCCTAACTCCTAGCTCGGATATCATTTTTGAGCGATTCCAAAGCCTGACATGCTTTTTACCATTTCAAAAGGGTTTGAACGCTCAGAAGCTTAAAAATTTGAAGTCCGATTTTTCGCGTCGGTTCTTTGTTCTTTGGGGCCAAACCGTATTTTTGGCCTAACTCCTAGCTCGGTTAACATTTTTGAGCGATTCCAAAGCCTGACATGTTTTTTTACCATTTCTAAGGGGTTCGAGCTCTCAAAAGCTAAAAATTTTGAAGTCCGATTTTTCACGTCGGTTAATTGTTCGTGGGGGCCCAAATCGTATTTTTTGACTAAGTCGTATCTCGGATGAAATTTTTGAGGGATTCCAAAGCCTGACATGTTTTTTTGCACCATTTTTAAGGGGTTTGTGATCTGAGACGCTGAAAATATCGAAGGCCAATTTTTCGCGTTGTTTCTTTGTTCTTGGGGGCCCAAATCGTATTTTTTTCCTACCTCCTAACTCGTATAACATTTTTGAGCGATTACAAAGCCTGACATGTTTTTTTATCATTTCTAATGGGTTCGAGCGCTCAAAAGCTAAAAATTTTGAAGTCCGATTTTTCTCGTTGGTTCTTTGTTCGTGGGGGCCCATATCGTATTTTTGGCGTAATTCGTAGCTAGGATAACATTTTTGAGTGATTCCAAAAGCCTGACATGTTTTTTTTACCATTTCTAAGGTGTTCAATAGCTTAGAAGATAAAAATATGAAGTCCGATTTTTCGCGTCGGTTCTTTGTTCGTGGGGGCCCAAATCGTATTTTAGGCTTAACTCTGAGCTCGGATAACCATTTTGAGCGATTCCAAAGCCTGACAGGTGTTTTTTACATTTTTAAGGGGTTTGTGATCTCAGAAGTTAAAAATATCGAAGTCCGATTTTGTCGCGTTGGTTCTTTGTTCGTGGGGGCCCAAATCGTAATTTTGGCCTAACTCCTAGCTCGGATAACATTTTTGCGCGATTCCAAAGCCTGACATGTTTTGTTTACCATTTCTAAGGGGTTCGCGGGCTCAGAAGCTGAAAATTTTAAAGTCTAATTTTTCCCATCGGTTCTTTGTTCGTGGGGGCCCAAATTGTATTTTTGGCCTAACTCGTAGCTCTGATAACATTTTTTAGCGATTCCAAAGCCTGACATGTTTTTTTTTTTTCAATTTTTAAGGGGTTTGTGATCTCAGAAGCTGAAAATATAGAAATCCGATTTTTCGCGTTCGTTCTATTTTGGTGGGGCCCCAAATCGTATTTTAGGCCTAACACCTAGCTCGGATAACATTTTTGAGCGATTCCAAAGCCTGACATGTATGTTTTTACCATTTTTAAGGGGTTCGTGATCTCAGAATCTGAAAATATCGAAGGCCGATTTTTCGAGTTGGTTCTTTGTTCGTGGGGGCCGAAATCTTATTTATTTCCTAACTCCTAGCTCGTATAACATTTTTGAGCGATTCCTAAGCCTGACCTGTTTTTTTACCATTTCTAAAGGGTTCGAGCGCTCTGAAGCTAAAAATTTTGAAGTCTGATTTTTCGCGTCGGTTCTTTGTTCGTGGGGGCCCAAATTGTATTTTAGACCTAACTCGTAGCTCGGATAACATTTTTGCGCGATTCCAAAGCCTGACATGTTTTTTTACCATTTTTAAGGGGTTTGTGATGTCAGAAGCTGAAAATATTGAAGTCCGGTTTTTCGCGTTCGTTCATTGTTCGTGGGGGCCAAATCTTATTTTAAGCCTAACTCGTAGCTAGTATAACATTTTTGAGCGATTCCAAAGCCTGACATGTTTTTTTTTACCATTTTTAAGGGGTTTGTGGTCTCAGAAGCTGAAAATATCGAAGTCCGATGTTTTGCGTTCTTTCTTTGTTCATGGGGGCCCAAATCGTATTTTTGGCCTGACTCCTAGCTTAGATAACATTTTTGAGCGATTCCAAAGCCTGACATGTTTTTTTTACCATTTCTAAGGGGTTCAAGCGCTCTGAAGCTAAAGATTTTGAAGTCCGAATTTTCGCGTCAGTTCTTTGTTCGTGGGGGCCCAAATTGTATTTTAGGCCTAACTCGTAGCTCGGATAACATTTTTGTGCGATTCAATGCCTGACATGTTTGGCTTTACCATTTTAAAGGGGTTCGTGATCTCAGAAGCTGAAATATCGATGTTCGATTTTTTCGCGTTGGTTCGTTGTTCGTGGGGGCCCAAATCGTATTTTTTTTCCTAACTCCTAGCTCAGATAACATTTTTGAGCGATTCCAAAGCCTGACATGTTTTTTTACCATTTTAAAGGGTTCGTGATCATAGAAGGTGAAAATATTGAAGTTCCATTTTTCGCGTTGGTTCTTTGTTCGTGGGGGCCCAAATCGTATTTTTGGCCTAATCCTAGCTCGAAAACATTTTTGAGCGATTCCAAAGCCTAACATGTTTTTTTTTACCATTTTTAAGGGGTTCGTCATCTCAGAAGCTAAAAATTTTGAAGTTCGATTATTTGCATCGGCTTAATGTTCGTGGGGGCCCAAATTGTATTTTAGGCCTAACTCCTAACTCGGATAAAATATTTAAGCGATTCCAAAGCCTTACATGTTTTTTTTTACCATTTTTAAGGGGTTCGTGATCTAAGAAGCTGAAAATATCGAAGTCTGATTTTTCGTGTTGGTTCTTTGTTCGTGGGGGCCCAAATCGCATTTTTTGCCTAACTCCTAGCTCGGATATCATTTTTGAGCGATTCCAAAGCCTGACATGCTTTTTTACCATTTCAAAAGGGTTTGAACGCTCAGAAGCTTAAAAATTTGAAGTCCGATTTTTCGCGTCGGTTCTTTGTTCTTTGGGGCCAAACCGTATTTTTGGCCTAACTCCTAGCTCGGTTAACATTTTTGAGCGATTCCAAAGCCTGATATGTTTTTTTACCATTTCTAAGGGGTTCGAGCTCTCAAAAGCTAAAAATTTTGAAGTCCGATTTTTCAAAGGGGTTAATTGTTCGTGGGGGCCCAAATCGTATTTTTTGACTAAGTCGTATCTCGGATGAAATTTTTGAGGGATTCCAAAGCCTGACATGTTTTTTTTACCATTTTTAAGGGGTTTGTGATCTGAGACGCTGAAAATATCGAAGGCCAATTTTTCGCGTTGTTTCTTTGTTCTTGGGGGCCCAAATCGTATTTTTTTCCTACCTCCTAACTCGTATAACATTTTTGAGCGATTACAAAGCCTGACGTATTTTTGGCCTAACTCGTAGCTCGGATAACATTTTTGGGCGATTCAATGCCTGACATGTTTTGCTTTACCATTTTAAAGGGGTTCGTGATCTCAGAAGCTGAAATATCGAAGTTCGATTTTTTCGCGTTGGTTCGTTGTTTGTGGGGGTCCAAATCGTATTTTTTTTCCTAACTCCTAGCTAAAATAACATTTTTGAGCGATTCCAAAGCCTGACATGTTTTTTTACCATTTTAAAGGGTTCGTGATCACAGAAGGTGAAAATATCGAAGTTCCATTTTTCGCGTTGGTTCTTTGTTCGTTGGGGCCCAAGTTGTATTTTAGGCCTAACTCGTAGCTTGGATAACATTTTTGAGCGATTCCAAAGCCTGACATGTTCTTTTAGCATTTTTATGGGGTTCGTGATCTCAGAAGATGAAAATATTAAAATCCGATTTTTCGCGTTCGTTCTTTGTTCATGGGGGCCCAAATCATATTTTTGGCCTAACACATAGCTTGATTAACATTTTTGAGCAATTCCAAAGCCTGACATGTTTTTTTTACCATTTTTAAGGGGTTTGTGATATCAGAAGCTGAAAATATCGAAGTCCGATTTTTCGCGTTCTTTCTTTGTTCGTGGGGGCCCAAATCGTATTTTTGGCCTAACTCCTAGCTCGAATAATATTTTTGAGCGATTCCAAAGGTTGACATGTTTTTTTACCATTTTCAAGGGTTCGTGATCTCAGAAGTTGAAAATATCGAAGTCCGATTTTTCGCGTTTGTTCTTTGTTCGTGGGGGCCCAAATCGTATTTTTGGCCTAACTCCTAGCTCGGATAACATTTTTGAGCGATTCCAAATCCTGAATTGTTTTTTTACCATTTCTAAGGGGTTCGAACACTAAGAAGCTAACAGTTTTGAAGTCCGATTTTTCGTGTCGGTTCTTTGTTCGAGGAGGCCTAAATCGTATTTTAGGCCTAACTCCTACCTCGGATAACATTTTTGAGCGATTCCAAAGCGTGACATGTTTTTTTACCATTATTAAGGGGTTCGTGTTCTCAAAAGCTGAAAATATCGAAGTCGGATTTTTCGTGTTCTTTCTATGTTCGTGGGAGCTCAAATCGTATTTTTGGCCTAACTCCTATTTGGATAACATTTTTGAGCGATTCCAAAGCCTGACATGTTTTTTTTTTACCATTTTAAAGGGGTTCATGATCTCAGAAGCTGAAAATTTCGAAGGCCGATTTTTCGCGGTGATTCTTTGTTCGTGGGGGCTTAAATCGTATTTTTGGCCTAACACATAGCTCGGATAACATTTTTGAGCGATTCCAGAGCCTGACATGTTTGTTTTTACCATTTTTAAGGGGTTCGTGATCTCATAATCTGAAAATATTGAAGGCCTATTTTTCGCTTTGGTTCTTTGTTGGTGGGGGCCCAAATCGTATTTTTTTCCTAACTCCTAGGTCGTATAACAATTTTGAGCGATTCCTAAGCCTGACATGTTTTTTTTACCATTTTTAAGGGGTTCGAGGGCTCATAAGCTAAAAATTTTGATGTCCGATTTTTCGCGTCGGTTCTTTGTTCGTGGGGGCCCAAATCGTCTTTTTGGCCTAACTCCGAGATTGGATAACATTTTTGAGTGATTCCAAAGCCTGACATGTTTTTTTACCATTTCTAAGGGGTTCGACCGCTCAGAAGCTAAAAATATGAAGTCTGATTTTTGGCAACTGTTCTTTGTTTGTGGGGGCCCAAATCGTATTTTAGGACTAACTCCTAACTTGGATAACCTTTTTGAGCGATTCTAAAGCCTAACATGTTTTTTTTACCATTTTTAAGGGGCTTGTGATCTCAGACACTGAAAATTTCGAAGGCCGATTTTTCGCGTTCTTTCTTTGTTCGTGGGGGCCCAAATTGTATTTTTGGCCTAACTCCTAGCTCGAATAACATTTTTTAGAGCGATTCCAAAGCCTGACATGTTTTTATACCATTTCAAAGGGTTAGTGATCTCAGAAGGTTAAAATATCGAAGTCCGATTTTACGCGTTTGTTCTTTGTTCGTGGGGGCCCAAATCATATTTTTGGCCTAACTCCTAGCTCGGATAACATTTTTGAGCGATTCCAAATGCTGAAATGTTGTTTTACCATTTCTAAGGGTTCGAGAACTAAAAAGCTAAAAGCTTTGAAGTCCGATTTTTCGCGTCGGTTCTTTGTTCGAGGAGGCCCAAATCGTATTTTAGGCATAACTCCTAGCTCGGATAACATTTTTGAGCGATTCCAAAGCGTGACAAGTTTTTTTTACCATTGTTAAGGGGTTCGTGATCTCAAAAGCTGAAAATATCGAAGTCTGATTTTTCGTGTTCGTTCTTGTTCGTGGGAGCTCAAATCGTATTTTTGGCCTAACTCCTAATTGGGATAACATTTTTGAGCGATTCAAAAGCCTGACATGTTTTATTTACCATTTTTAAGGGGTTCATTTTCTCAGAAGCTGAAAATTTCGAAGGCCGATTTTTCGCGGTGGTTCTTTGTTCGTCGGATCCTAAATCGTATTTTTGGCCTAACATCTAGCTCGGATAACATTTTTGAGCGATTCCAAAGCCTGACATGTTTGTTTTTACCATTTTTAAGGGGTTCGTTATCTCAGAATCTTAAAATATCGAAGGCCGATTTTTCGCGTTGGTTCTTTGTTCGTGGGGGCCCAAATCGTATTTTTTCCCTACCTCCTAGGTCGTATAACATTTTTGAGCGATTCCTAAGCCTGACATGTTTTTTTTACCATTTATAAGGGGTTCGAGCGTTCAGAAGCTAAAAATTTTGAAGTCCGATTTCTCGCGTCGGTTCTTTGTTCGTGGGGGCCCAAATCGTATTTTTGGCCTAACTCCTAGATTGGATAACATTTTTCAGTGATTCAAAAGCCTGACATGTTTTTTTACCATTTCTAAGGGGTAAGACCGCTCAGAAGCTAAAAATATGAAGCCCGATTTTTGGCTTCGGTTCTTTGTTCGTGGGGGCCCAAATCGTATTTTAGGCCTAACTCCTAGCTTGGATAACCTTTTTGAGCGATTCCAAAGCCTAACATGTTTTTTTTTAACCATTTTTAAGGGGTTTGTGATCTCATACGCTGAAAATATCGAAGGCCGATTTTTCGAGTTGGTTCTTTGTTCATGGGGGCCCAAATTGTATTTTTTTCCTAACTTGTAGCTCGTATAACATTTTTGAGCGATTCCAAAGCGTGACATGATTTTTTTACCATTTCTAAAAGATTCGAGGGCTCTGAAGCTAAAAATTTTGAAGTCCGATTTTTCGCGTCGGTTCTTTGTTCGTGGGGGCCCAAATCGTATTTTTGGCCTAACTCTTAGCTCGGATGAAATTTATTAGGGATTCCAAAGGCTGACAGGTTTTTTTACCATTTTTAAGGGGTTTGTGATCTCAGACGCTGAAAATATCGAAGGCCGATTTTTCGCGTTGGTTCTTTTTTCGTGGGGGCCCAAATCGTATTTTGGCCTAACTCCTAGCTCGGATAACATTTTTGAGCGATTCCAAAGCCTGACATGATTTTTTTTACCATTTCTAAGGGGTTCGAGCGCTCTGAAGCTAAAAATTTTGATGTCCGATTTCTCGCGTTGGTTCTTTGTTCGTGGGGTCCCAAATTGTATTTTAGGCCTAACTCGTAGCTCAGATAACATTTTTGCGCGATTCCAAAGCGTGACATGTTTTTTTACTATTTTTAAGGGGTTCGTGCTGTCAGAAGCTGAAAATATGGAAGTCCGATTTTTCGCGTTCGTTCTTTGTTCGTGGGGGCCCAAATCGTATTTTTGGCCTAACTCATAGCTCGGATAACATTTTTGAGCAATTCCAAAGCCTCACATGTGTTTTTACCATTTTTAAGGGGTTTGTGGTCTCTGAAGCTAAAAATTTTGATGTTCGATTTGTCGCGTCAGTTCATTGTTCGTGGGGGCCCAAATTGTATTTTAGGCTAACTCCTAGCTCGGATAATATTTCCGCAATTCCAAAGCCTGACATGTTTTATCTACTATTTTTAAGGAGTTCGTGATGTCAGAAGCTGAAAATATCGAAGTCCGATTTTTGGCGTTCGTTCTTTATTCGTGATGGCCCAAATCGTATTTTTTGCCTAACGCGTAGCTCGGATAACATTTTTGAGCGATTCCAAAGCCTGACATGTGTTTTTACCATTTTTAAGGGGTTTGTGGTCTCAGAAGCTGAAAATATCGAAGTCCGATTTTTCGCGTTCTTTCTTTGTTGATAGGGCCCAAATCGGATTTTTCGCGTAACTCTTAGCTCAGATAACATTTTTTAGCGATTCCAGAGCCTGAAATGTTTTTTTACCATTTCTAAGGGGTTCAAGCGCTCTGAAGCTAAAGATTTTGAAGTCCGAATTTTCGCGTCGGTTCTTTCTTCGTTGGGGCCCAAATTGTATTTTAGGCCTTACTCGTAGCTCAGATAACATTTTTGAGCGATTCCAAAGCCTGACATGTTCTTTTAGCATTTTTAAGGGGTTTGTGATCTCAGAAGCTGAAAATATCAAAATCCAATTTTTCGCGTTCGTTCTTTGTTCGTGGGGGCCCAAATCATATTTTTGGCCTAACACGTAGCTTGAATAACATTTTTGAGCAATTCCAAAGCCTGACATGTTTTTTTTTTACCATTTTTAAGGGGTTTGCGATCTCCGAAGCTGAAAATAACGAAGTCCAATTTTTCGCGTTCTTTCTTTGTTCGTGGGGGCCCAAATTGTATTTTTGGCATAAGTCCTAGGTCGATTAACATTTTTGAGCGATTCCAAAGCCTGACATGTTTTTTTTACCATTTTAAAGGGTTCGTGATCTCAGAAGTTGAAAATATCGAAGTCCGATTTTTCGCGTTTGTTCTTTGTTCGTGGGGGCCCAAATCGTATTTTTGGCCTAACTCCTAGCTCGGATAACATTTTTGAGCGATTCCAAATCCAGAAATGTTTTTTTTTTCCATTTCTAAGGGGTTCGAGCACTCAGAAGCAAAAAGTTTTGAAGTCCGATTTTTCGTGTCGGTTCTTTGTTGGAGGAGGCCCAAATCGTATTTTAGGCCTAACTCCTAGCTCGGATAACATTTTTGAGCGATTCGAAAGCCTGACATGGTTTTTTTACCATTATTAAGGGGTTCGTGATCTCAAAAGCCGAAAATATAGAAGTCCGATTTTTCGTGTTCGTTCTATGTTCGTGGGAGCTCAAATCGTATTTTTGGCGTAACTCCTAATTTGGATAACATTTTTGAGCGATTCCAAAGCCTGACATGTTTTTTTTAACCATTTTTAAGGGGTTCATCATCTCAGAAGCTGAAAATTTCGAAGGCCGATTTTTCGCGGTGGTTCTTTGTTCGTGGGGGCCTAAATCGTATTTTTTTCCTAACTCCTAGCTCGTATAACATTTTTGAGCAATATCAAAGCCTGACATGTTTTTTTACAATTTAAGGGGTTCGTGATGTCAGAAGCTTAAAATATCGATGTCCGTTTTTTCGCGTTCGTTCTTTGTTCGTGGGGGCACAAATCGTATTTTTGGCTTAAAGCATAGCTCGGATAACATTTTTGAGCGATTCCAAAGCCTGACATGTTTTTTTTACCATTTTTAAGGGGTTTGTGGTCTCAGAAGCTTAAAATAGCAAAGTCTGATTTTTCGCATTCTTTCTTTGTTTATGGTGGCCCAAATTGTATTTTTGGCCTAACTCCTAGCTCAGATAATATTTTTGAGCGATTCCAAAGCCTGACATGTTTTTTTACCATTTCTAAGGGGTTCGAGCGCTCTGAAGCTAAAGATTTTGAAGTCCGATTTTTCGCGTCGGTTCTTTGTTCGTTTGGGCCCAAATTGTATTTTAGGCCTAACTCGTAGCTCGGATAACATTTTTGAGCGATTCCAAAGCCTGACATGTTTTTTTACCATTTTTAAGGGGTTCGTGATCTCAGAAGCTGAAAATATCGAAATCCGATTTTTCGCGTTCGTTCTTTGTACGTGGGGGCCCAAATCATATTTTTGGCCTAACACGTAGCTTGGATAACATTTTTGAGCAATTCCAAAGCCTGACATGTTTTTTTTACCATTTTTAAGGGGTTGGTGATCTCAGAAGCTGAAAATATCGAAGTCCGATTTTTCGCGTTTTTTCTTTATTCGTTGGGGCCCAAATCGTATTTTTGGTCTAACTCCTAGCTCGAATAACATTTTTGAGCGATTCCAAAGCCTGACATGTTTTTTTACCATTTTTAAAGGGTTCGTGATCTCATAAGTTGAAAATATCGAAGTCCGATTTTTCGCGTTTGTTCTTTGTTAGTGGGGGCCCAAATCGTATTTTTGGCTTAACTACTAGCTCGGATAACCTTTTTGAGCGATTCCAAATCTTTAAATGTTTTTATAGCATTTCGACGGGGTTCGAGCACTCAGAAGCTAAAAGTTTTAAAGTTCGATTTTTCGCGTCGGTTCTTTATTCGAGGAGGCCCAAATCGTATTTTAGGCCTAACTCCTAGCTCGGATAACATTTTTGAGCGATTCCAAAGCCTGACATGTTTTTTTTTTAACCATTTTTAAGGGGTTCGTGATCTTAGAAGCTGAAAATATCGAAGTCAAATTTTTCGTGTTCGTTCTATGTTCGTGGGGGCCCAAATCGTATTTTTGGCTTTACTCCTAATTTGGATAACATTTTGATGTGAATCCGGGACGGATCCAAGCTTAAGTCCTCACAACCTTCACTCAGTTATGATTCTTTAAGGGTTCTAAAACAAATTTAGGGCTTCACTCACCTTAAACTCGATTTAGGGGGATAGTATTGAGATTTAACAAGTTAGCTTCACTCACTAATTGTATTAACCTCGCTTAGAATTAGGTTTCACTCGCCTAATTACTACGGGTCTTGTAATTAGATTAACTCTCTAAAAGCAATAAAAACTTGGAAAGATGTACATCCAAATTCACAAAGACAAATAGTCCAAAATTTCAATTCAATGTGTGTGTACCTCTGATATGAATGCAATCCAATGAGAAGTAACATCCAAGAACTCCAAAGCAATGAATTTAAATTTTAATCTAAGTCCGAATTTTTTTTGTATTTTCTTGTGGATATGTTAATTAAAAAGAACACTCCTGAACCTTTTTAATTAACTCTTAATCTCCCTTAAACCACTCCTGGAATTAAGTAGATTAATCACTAAATTAATTAACACTCCTGGAAATTAATTTAATGGCCGAAAATAATAGAATAAACTATTAAGTTCTTAAACACAAGTTTTTATCTAAATCACACATTCTATTTTATTGATCATCAAATGAATATAAATACTACAAAAGAAACTACTTGTCCCTAAAATCTAGGAATAGATAAAGTTAAAGATAAGTAAGATGATCTAATAAGATTAGGATAGGGATTTCGGCCCTACCTATCTTATTTACATGCCTATCTCTTTCCTTATCCCTTAGCTAATCAAATCTTATCTAAAAGGGATTACAACTCAACTAGGACTCTGTATAACCGAAAAATACAATTATTTTCGGTTCTATTATTGACAGATTTTAAAATGCTAAATTTAAATACTAATTAAAATTAACTAAGACTCTTAATGACTTATTTGAATCTAATGGACGTTTGCTTCGTCATTTTGGACCGGACCTTCAATCTTCCTTAACATGGATGAAAATGTTGTGTTGAGCTTAAACTCATAACTCCCATGGCCTTGTTTCGAAGAATTAACCATACCCAAAAATTGCGAAGGTCATAAATAGTGATATCTTGGAGTAGCCTCTTCGCTCTTGTATCACCATGGCCTTGCTTTGAAGAATTAACCATACCCAAAAATTGCGAAGGTCATAAATAGTGATATCTTGGAGTAGCTTCTTCGCTCTTGCATCATTCTCGCCTTCTTTGAAAAAAATTCGACCTCAAATTTGGTCAAATTTAGAGAAATAATCACGGACAAGAACAAGGGACCCTGAACAATATGAATTAGGTACTTCGTCAAAAATAGATGGATCTTCAACAATAGCATCAAAAGGAATAATTTTGTTGTTCTCATCTCCATCTTTTATGTCTTCAACAACTTCTTCCACAAGTAGAGGTTCATCTAGAGTAGGCTCGGAAAAATCTGGAACAACATCAACCTTAACTTCTTCAACTACTAGAGGTACATCTTGAGTTGACTCGGAAAAAGTAGGAAGAACATCAATCTTAACTTCTTCAACTAGTTGTTCTGGAATTGAAGTTGACCTTTTAGGTGTCGTCCTAAAGTCCCTCCCAAAGATTTCCTTAAATTTTTCCTCAATTCTTTTGTCTTTCAAATTCCCTTTGTTGCCTTTCAATTTCTTCTCTTCTTTCTATGGGTCGTTGGAAACTTATCAGATAGAATAATTCTGCTTCAAAAACTCTCCTTTACAACTTTGCAAGTCAAGGATCATCAAGTTGATTTTGGACGAGTTTTATAGCATGTTTAAAGGGGAGAGTATGAATGAGCGTAACAACGTCAGTCCGATCAGTCCCATACAACATGATTTCTAATAGTCCCCTTAAGAAAAACAACTGCCAAGAATATCCAGAAAACAGACCTAACTTTAAAAATAAACTGCAGATTCAACAAGTCGAAAAAAATTACCAAAATCTAACACAAGTAAAATTTGGATGTTAAGAAACATCTCCAACTGGAATCACTAAAATATTCGAAGTAGGCTGCTCGCAGTAATTTTTCAAACTCAGTCGCGCCAGATTCAGACGAAAATAACACGACTCACGAGAACTATCTCAAAACTATACCAAACGAACTCCAACTTCTACGAAATTTCAGGACAGTAAACTAGACTTGAAATAAACCAGTTTAGGAGCAAAAATCACCCAAAAAGATGCTTTCTTGAGGGAGATCGAGTCTTTCAAAGGTTACCTTAAATTTTCGCAGAACTGCCAGAAATTTATGTCTGACTGCAAACGTTGCTGTAGCTTTGTTTCTCTTCCAAATTCAATGAAATTTTGACACAACACTCTCATAGATGTCTACAATGTACCCACAAAATTTCACGCCAAAATTCATCCTCTAGCTCAAGAAAGTCGGACACTTTCTTTCCTCATCCACCTGGAAAAATCTGATGCCAATTGATATGAATGCAATCCAATGAGAAGTAACATCCAAGAACTCCAAAGCAATGAACTTCAATTTTAATCTAAGTCCAAATTTTTTTTGTATTTTCTTGTGGATATGTTAATTAAAAAGAACACTCCTGAACCTTTTTAATTAACTCTTAATCTCCATTAAACCACTCCTGGAATTAAGTAGATTAATCACTAAATTAATTAACACTCCTGGAAATTAATTTAATTGCCGAAAATAATAGAATAAACTATTAAGTTCTTAAACACAAGTTTTTATCTAAATCACTCATTCTATTTTATTGATCATCAATGAATATAAATACTACAAAAGAAACTACTTGTCCTCCAAGCTTCCTAGATAGACGAAAATTAGCCAAGAATCTTAAGAGATTGCAATCTCATCAACTTGTTAAATAATCCCTAAAATCTAGGATAAGATAGAATCAAATCTTCCCTTAATTGGCGCCTAGTGTGAACACTTCGGAATTATGGCAACTAATCATCAACTTGCCTAGTGTGAACACTTAGGGAATATTACAACTCAACTACAACTTGCAATACTTGGAGTAAAAGGACTCAAAACTACTAATTAATTACTAATAACCGAAAATACAACCAGATTTTTCGGACTTATTATTTTGCTGAAATAAAATGACTTAATAAAAATAATTAAGACTCATAATGACTAATAGACTCAAATGGACGCCAAAACATGGGCTAAGGACGCCCCTCAAAAGCTTCATGGACCTGATCATCTTTCAATCCACCTTAACATGGACGGAAAGGTTGTGTTGAGCTTAAACTCGTAGCTCCCATGGCCTTGCTTTGAAGAATTAACCATACCCAAAAATTGCGAAGGTCATAAATAGTGATATCTTGGAGCAGCTTCTTCGCTCTTGCATCATTTCGCTCTTGCAGCAACCTCTCATTAAAATATGAACGCCTATTTATACTAGACTACTCCTAGTATAATCAGGAAAACCAAATTCTACCTAGAAAGCATTTAAAAACTAATCCCTAAAATTTAGGAAAAGATAAAGATAAAGATAAGGAAGATAATCTAATAAGATTAGGCTAGGGATTTCGGTCCTTCCTATCTTATTTACATGCCTATCTGACATGAGTCAAGAGACAAAGTCAACCATTGGAGATGAGCCTATTTGCTTGGTCCTTGAGACCTTTGGATTCAAGCTCAAAGCCAATGGATCTTTTGTGACTATGCTAGCTTGGGAGGATGAACTAGCTTGAAGTGGCTAATATGGGGCGTCCATATGTAGTCTTTTAGAGTCTTTTATTTGCTTTTGTTGAGTCATTTTGTTCATGTAATAAAAACTAACATGGTGGCCGAAAATATGGTTGAATTTCAGTTACTATGCAAGTTCTAGTAGGGTTCTAATTCCTATTGTGATTAGGATTGATTTTGGGGAGAAAATGATAAGCTTAGGCGTGTGAATGGAGATGATAAGGGCCGAAATCCTATCATTTTCATTAGATAGTTATCTTTGCTTATGTCTATCTCTATCTTTCCCTTCATTTTAGGGATTAAGATTTATTTTGCTTTTTAGATAGAGTTTAGGGATCCTTATCATACTAGGAGATGTACTAGTATAAATAAGGCCTCTATGTCGATTTTATTCAATAACATATTCAAAATTTTGAGTCATATTTTCGAGTATTAATTGTTTGCCAATTAATTTCGTGTCATTTACTAATTTTCAGGAGTGTTAATTATTGAGTGATTAATCTACTTAATTCCAGGAGTGGTTTAAGTGAGATTAAAATTTAATTAAATCTTTCAGGAGTGATTGATTTAATTTTCATATCCAAACACCTTCAAACACATAAACACATTTGTTCTTGATTTAAAGATTGAATCTTGGAAGAGTTCTTGGAGTTCTTGATTTACTCTTTGGACAAAAATTTGGACTTAGTGACTATTAGGATCCTTTGCTTGGATTCTTCCTTTGGATGCTACTCTACCTTGGAGGTGCATTCATATCAATTGGTATCAGTTTTCCAGGAGGGTGAGGAAAGAAAGTGTCTGAGTTTCTTGGTAAGCATTATAAACTAGTTAATTCTAGTTCTTGATCCTTGTTTGGGCTTGTGTGGTTGGTTGGCTACTATTCTTGTTGGCGTGACTTTGTGTGTTTTGTGTGGCTTATTTGTTGTTGTTTAAAGCTTTAAATCATGTCTAGAGTGGAGAAACTTGAAAAAATGATGCATGATTTACTTATTGGTGTTGAGGAGGACAGAGCTAGGGCTAGGAGGTTGGAAACCACCCATTTAACCTTGCATGATATGGTTAGAAGGAGAAACGACCCTAATCATGTTGATTATGAATCTGATCATGATGTTGTGCAAAATTTTAAATCCACCTATGATGTTGATAGGGGAATAAAATTGGATGATTTTGATGGTAATGCAAATCCTGAAGATTTGCTTGAGTGGATTAGACAACTTGAAAAGGTGTGTGACTATAGGGGTTTTGATGATGAGAAAAAGTTTAAAATTGCCACTATTAGACGAACTAAATATGCTGGAATTTGGTTAGAGAGTCTAAAAGCAAAAAGGGAAAAACTTGGAAAACCTAAGCTTAAAAGTTGGGAGAAACTTAAAAAGAAGTTGAAAGAGAGATTTATTCCAAGTGATTTCATTCAAAGGCAATACATGAAAAAGCGTGATTTAACTCAAGATTCTATGAGTGTGAATGATTATACTTTGGAGTTTGATAAATTATGCTTGCTATGTGGTAATGAAGAGGTTGAGCAAGAAAAGATTGCTAGATTTATTGGAGGTCTTCATAAATCTATTGCTAGGAAGATTGAAATTGCCAACTATAGTACCTTTGATGATGTGTGTCAAATTACTTTGAAGTTTGAAAGACACGAACTTGAGGATAACAGAACCTATGGGGGGGAAAACACCACTTTCAAAAGCTTTAACCCTAACCCTAATTATCCATCTTCTTCCAAAACCTTTGAAAACAAAGAAATTCCTTCTAAGGGGGAACAAAAGGGAGAGCCCCCTAAATTGGTTGTTTCTAGAGAGAAGTTTGAGGATAGTAGGAAGTGTTTTAAGTGTCAAGGGATGGGTCATATTGCTTCGAATTGTCCCACTAGAAAAGCCCTAACCATGAGACAATACTCAAGAGATGATGTATGACTATGTGGTGGAGAGTGACCATGAGAGTGAGGAGATTGAGGATGAAGATGCTTATGCTGAAGATGCCTCTAGGATGATTGGAGTTATTAGGAGGACTTTACATGATGATCATTCACCTAATCATGAGCAAAGAGAAAATCTTTTTCATACTAGATGTAGAGTTGGTGATTTCTCTTGCAATGTGATTATTGATAGTGGATCTTGCACTAATGTGGTGGCATCTAATGTGGTCTCTAAGTTGAATTTGTTGGTTAGAGATCATCCTTGTCCTTACAAGTTGAGTTGGTTAGATGATAAGACTGGTTTGATGGTTAAGAAACAAGCCCTTGTTTCTTTTTCGATTGGTAGCTACAAAGATGAGTTGTGGGGTGATGTTCTTCCTATGAGTGCTTGTCATATTCTTCTTGGTAGACCTTGGAAATTTGATCGAAAGGTTATTCATGAGGGGGAGACCAATGTGTATTCTGTTTTGATGGGATCCAAAAGGATTCGACTTATGCCCTTGTCTCCTAACACTATTGCGCCAAAGAAGAAGGATGAAAGCAAGCAAAGTTTGTTCCTTTCACCCAAAGAGTTCGAAAAAGAGGTTGAAATAGAAGGTCATGGTTATGCTTTATTTGTTAAATGTACTTTAACTAATCATGTTTCTATGAAGGATCCTAACGTTGCAACTTTGTTAGAGGAGTTTAGGGATGTCTTTCCCAAAGAGTTGCCTCAAGGGTTGCCACCTTTGAGAGGGATTGAACATGCTATTGATTTAGTGCCAGACGCACCTTTGCCTAACAAACCAGCATATAGATGTGATCCTATGGCTTCTAAGGAGCTACAAAGACATATTGAAGAGTTGATTGAACGAGGCTATGTGAGAGAAAGCATGAGTCCATGCGCCGTTCCTGCCTTTCTTGTCCCTAAGAAGGATGGTACATGGAGGATGTACATTGATAGTAGGGCCGCCAACAACATCACAATCAAGTATCGTTTTCCTATGCCTAGATTGGAGGACATGCTTGATGAGTTACATGGAGCTTTGGTGTTTTCAAAGATAGACCTAAGGAGTGGATATCACCAAATGAGAATTAGAGAAGGAGATGAGTGGAAAACAACTTTTAAGACCAAACAAGGTCTATGTGAGTGGATGGTGATGCCTTTTGGTCTTTGCAATGCTCCTAGTTCTTTTATGAGGCTTATGAATGAGGTAATACGTCCCTTTCTTAACAAGTTTATTGTTGTCTATCTAGATGATATTCTTGTGTATAGTACTAGTATTGAATCTCACTTGGCTCATTGAAGACTTTTGTTTGAAAAATTGAGAGAACTAAAACTGTATGGAAAGATGGAAAAGGGTGACTTTCTTGTACCTAGTATTGCTTTTCTTGGCTATATTGTTTCTAGGGATGGAGTACATGTTGATCCAGAGAAAGTCAAAGCTATTTCCACATGGTTGGCGCTAAGCAATGCTCATGAGTGTAGAAGTTTTCATGGCCTAGCTTCCTTTTATACGAGGTTCATTCGAAACTTCTCAACAGTTATGGCTCCAATCACAGAGTTGATGAAGAAGGGAGAGTTTTCTTGGGACTCTCAAGCTCAAAGATCATTTGAAGAGGTGAAGAGGCTCCTTTGCAACGCCCCTATCCTTGCCTTGCCAGATTTTCACAAGTTGTGCGAGGTAGGGTGTGATGCAAGTGGGATTGGAGTAGGTGTTGTTTTGATCCAAGAGAAGAGGCCTATTGCATAATTTAGTGAGAAATTGAGTGTCGCCAAGCTCAATTACTCCAACTATGATCGAGATTTTTATGCTATTGTGAGGGCCTTGGATCATTGGTCTCATTACTTAAGGCCAAAGCCTTTCATACTTCATTCAGATCATGAGGCACTCAAACACATCCATGGGCAACAAAAGCTCAATTATAGGCACGCCAAGTGGGTTGAATTCCTACAATCTTTTACTTTTTCTTCTAAGTATAAAGAAGGAAAGAGTAATGTTGTTGCTGATGCTCTTTCTAGGTGTTCCTATCTCTTAACCATGGTTGATGCTCGTATTTTAGGGTTTGATCATTTGAAAGAATTGTATGTAAAAGATGATAATTTTAGTAGTTCTTTTACTAACCCTAATGGCATGTATGTAGTGCAAGAAGGATTTCTGTTTAAGGGGAACAAGATTTGTGTTCCTAAAAGTGGCATGAGGGAGTTGTTGGTGAGAGAAGTCCATAGTGGTGGGGTGGCTGGCCATTTTGGCATTCAAAAGACCCTAGACACATTAAGTGAGAGTTTCTATTGGCCTAGCATGGTGAAGGATGTTCATATGGTGGTTAGTAGCTAGTTGTCAAAGGGCCAAGAGTACCTTCCATAAAGGCCTATACACTCCATTGCCAGTACCTAATGCTCCTTGGGATAGTGTGACTATGGATTTCATAGTAGGGTTGCCTAGGACTCAAAGGGGAAAAGATGCTATCATGGTGGTGGTAGATCGTTTCTCTAAGATGGCTCATTTTGTTCCTATGCATAAAACTGATGATGCTTTACATGTTGCTGATTTGTACTCTAGGGAGATCATTCGCCTACATGGCATCCCTAGAAGTATTGTTAGTGATCGAGATTCCAAGTTCCTAAGTCATTTTTGGAGGAGCTTGTGGAAGATGGTTGGAACCAAGTTACTTTTCAGTACTAGTCATCATCCTCAAACTAATGGCCAAACTGAAGTAACTAATATAACTCTTGCAGCTTTATTGCGTGGCTTGGTGAGCAAGACACAAAAGGATTGGGATATGAAGCTAGCTCATGCTGAATTTGCTTACAATCGAGCTCATTCAACCACTACCTCTCAATCTCCATTTGAGGTGGTCTATGGTATCAATCCTTTCCTTCCTATTGATTTTATTGTGCTAACCAAATCTGAAATTCATGTTGATGCAAAGAAGAGGTTCGAAACCTTCAAGAAGACATGTGAGCAAGTCAAGGAAAGAATAGAGAAGATGAACACTCAATACAAGGAGAGAGCAAACAAGCATAGAAGGCAACCAAAGTTCAAAAGTGGCGATCTTGTGTGGATCCATTTGAGAAAGGAGAGGTTTCCAAGCAAGAGGAAGAATAAGCTCATGCCTAGGGCTGATGGTCCATTTGAGGTGCTTGAGGTGATTGGAGATAATGCCTACAAGATTGATCTTCCAAGTGAGTATGGAGGTGTGAGTGCTACCTTCAATGTTGGAAATCTTAGTCCTTACTATGATGATGAAAATTTGAGAACAAATTCTTTTGAAGAGGGGGAGAATGACATGAGTCAAGAGCCAAAGTCAACCATTGGAGATGAGCCTATTTGCTTGGTCCTTGAGACCTTTGGATTCAAGCTCAAAGCCAATGGATCTTTTGTGACTATGCTAGCTTGGGAGGATGAACTAGCTTGAAGTGGCTAATATGGGGCGTCCATATGTAGTCTTTTAGAGTCTTTTATTTGCTTTTGTTGAGTCATTTTGTTCATGTAATAAAAACTAACACGGTGGCCGAAAATATGGTTGAATTTCGGTTACTATGCAAGTTCTAGTAGGGTTCTAATTCCTATTGTGATTAGGATTGATTTTGGGGAGAAAATGATAAGCTTAGGCGTGTGAATGGAGATGATACGGGCCGAAATCCTATCATTTTCATTAGATAGTTATCTTTACTTATGTTTATCTCTATCTTTCCCTTCATTTTAGGGATTAAGATTTATTTTGCTTTTTAGATAGAGTTTAGGGATCCTTATCATACTAGGAGATGTACTAGTATAAATAAGGCCTCTATGTCGATTTTATTCAATAAGAATTCTGAATTTTGAGTCATATTTTTCGAGTATTAATTGTTTGTCAATTAATTTCGTTCCATTTAATAATTTTTAGGAGTGTTAATTATTGAGTGATTAATCTACTTAATTCCAGGAGTGGTTTAAGTGAGATTAAAAGTTAATTAAATCTTTCAGGAGTGATTGATTTAATTTTCATATCCAAACACCTTCAAACACATAAACACATTTGTTCTTGATTTAAAGATTGAATCTTGGAAGAGTTCTTGGAGTTCTTGATTTACTCTTTGGACAAAAATTCGGACTTAGTGACTATTAGGATCCTTTGCTTGGATTCTTCCTTTGGATGCTACTCTACCTTGGAGGTGCATTCATATCAATATCTCTTCCCTTATCCCTTAACTAATCAAATCTTAACTAAATGGGATTACAACTCAACTACTACTAGAATACGGACTCTTAATAACCGAAAAATACAATTATTTTCGGTCCTATTATTGACATAAATTAAAATGCTGAATTTAAATACTAATTAAAATTAACTAAGACTCTTAATGACTTATTTGAATCTAATGGACGTTTGCTTCATCATTCTTGGACCGGACCTTCAATCTTCCTTAACATGGATGAAAATGTTGTGTTGAGTTTAAACTCATAACACCCATGGCCTTGTTTCGAAGAATTAACCATACCCAAAAATTGCGAAGGTCATAAATAGTGATATCTTGGAGTAGCCTCTTCGCTCTTGTATCATTCTCGCCTTCTTTGAAAAAAATTCGACCTCGAATTTGATCAAATTTAGAGAAAGAATCACGGACAAGAACAATGGACCCTAAACAATAAGAATTAGGTGCCCCTTCAAAAATAGATGGATCTTCAACAATAGCATCAAAAGGAATAATTTCATTTTTCTCAACTCAAAAAGTATGATCCATCCAAGTTGGACGTTCCTCCAAAATAGCGTCGAAACACCTTAAATATGTTTGTATTCTTTGAGGTGTAGAAAGAATACCAACATCCTCAATTGGTTCAACCTTCTCATCAAATTTTGGAGGTAAGTGCGGATTAAACTTAGGATCTATGCCAAAACTAAAAACATCAACATTTTCTTCTTCAATAGTTACCTTCTCTGTTCGAGGAGAACACAAGAGTTTTTCAATTTGCTTCATAATTTTGGTAATTCCCCGTTGAATTTTCTTTAATGGGTTTTCCTTGGTTTCAAGAGACTCTTGTACTTGAAACAATCTCAAAGTATGTTTCAGTTTACGAACGACCAAAATCCCTCCCCATGATTTTTCGAATCAAACAACCTCCTTAAAACTGCCAAAAATAACCAGGAAATTTACCCAACTTCAAAAATAAACTGCAGATGCAAAACTTCGTGAAAAATTACGAAATTTTAACACAAATAAAATTTGGATGTTAAGAAACATCTCCAACTGGAATCACTGACAAATTCGTAGTAGGCTGCTTGCAGTAATTTTTCAAAGTCAGTCGCGCCAGAATTGATCGAAAACAGACAACGTTGAAATTTAATTCCGGGAAAAATAGTAAATGAATTCCTAAAATCACGAAACTTTCCAGTCTAAAACTACACAAGACAACACCCAATTTAGAGCCAATAAACTCTCAAAAATACGTTGTATACAAGGAGAACGAGTTGCTCAAAGTTACCTAAAAAACTGTTCGAAACTGGGCAGATTGTTTGTGCTTCGAAAATAGCTTCAATGGGTCACGAAACACAACCTTTAGCTCTGATACCATTTTATGTGAATCCGGGACGGATCCAAGTTTAAGTCCTCACAACCTTCACTCAGTTATGATTCTTTAAGGGTTCTAAAACAAATTTAGGGCTTCACTCACCTTAGACTCGATTTAGGGCGATAGTATTGAGATTAAACAAGTTAGCTTCACTCACTAATTGTATTAACCTCGCTTAGAATTAGGTTTCACTCGCCTAATTACTAAGTGTCTTGTAATTAGATTCAATCTCTAAAAACAATATAAAACTTGGAAAGATGTACATCCAAATTCACAAAGACAAATAGTCCAAAATTTTAATTCAATGTGTGTGTGTACCTCTCATTAAAATATGAACGCCTATTTATACTAGACTACTCCTAGTATAATCAGGAAAACCAAATTCTACCTAGAAAGCCTTTTAAAACTAATCCCTAAAATCTAGGAAAAGATAAAGATAAAGATAAGGAAGATAATCTAATAAGATTAGGATAGGGATTTCAGTCCTTCCTATCTTATTTACATGCCTATCTCTTCCCTTATCCCTTAACTAATCAAATCTTACCTAAAAGGGATTACAACTCAACTACTACTAGAATAAGGACTCTTAATAACTGAAAAATACAATTATTTTCGGTCCTATTATTGACATAAATTAAAATGCTGAAATTTAAATACTAAATAAAATTAACTAAGACTCTTAATGACTTATTTGAATCTAATGGACGTTTGCTTCATCATTCTTGGACCGGACCTTCAATCTTCCTTAACATGGATGAAAATGTTGTGTTGAGTTTAAACTCATAACACCCATGGCTTTGTTTCGAAGAATTAACGTGCTCAGAAGCAGAAAATTTTGAAGTGCAATTTTTCCCATCGGTTCTTTGTTCGTGGGGGCCCAAATTGTATTTTTGGCCTAACTCGTAGCTCTGATAACATTTTTTAGCGATTCCAAAGCCTGACATATTTTTTTTTACAACTTTAAAGGGGTTTGTGATCTCAAAAGTTGAAAATATCAAAATCCGATTTTTCGCGTTCGTTCTATTTTCGTGGGGGCCCAAATCGTATTTTTGGCCTAACACCTAGCTCGGATAACATTTTTGAGCGATTCCAAAGCCTGAAATATTTGTTTTTACCATTTTTAAGGGGTTCGTGTTTTTAGAATCTGAAAATATCGAAGGCCGATTTTTCTCGTTGGTTCTTTTTTCGTGGGGGCCCAAATCGTATTTTTTTCCTAACTCCTGGCTCGTATAACATTTTTGAGCGATTCCTAAGCCTAACATGTTGTTTTTTACCATTTTTAAGGGGTTCGAGCGCTCAGAAGCTAAAAAATTTGAAGTCCGATTCTTCGCGTCGGTTCTTTGTTCATGGGGGCCCAAATCGTATTTTTGGCCTAACTCCTAGATTGGATAACATTTTTGAGTGATTCCAAAGCCTGACATGTTTTTTACCATTTCTAAGGGGTTCGACCGCTCAGAAGCTAAAAATATGAAGTCCGATTTTTGGTGTCGGTTCTTTGTTCGTGGGGGCCCAAATCGTATTTTAGGCCTAACTCCTAGCCTGGATAACCTTTTTGAGCGATTCCAAAGCCTAACATGTTTTTTTTACCATTTTTAAGGGGTTTGTGATCTCAGACGCTGAAAATATCGAAGGCCGATTTTTCGCGTTGGTTCTTTGTTCATGGGGCCCAAATCGTATTTTTTTTCTAACTCCTAGCTCGTATAACATTTTTGAGCGATTCCTAAGCCTAACATGTTTTTTTTACCATTTTTAAGGAGTTCGTGATGTCAGAAGCTGAAAATATCGAAGTCTCATTTTTCGTGTTCGTTCTTTGTTCGTGGGGGCCAAATCTTATTTTCAGCCTAACTCGTAGCTCGGATAACATTTTTGAGCGATTCCAAAGCCTGACATGTTTTTTTTTACCATTTTTAAGGGGTTTGTGGTCTCAGAAGCTGAAAATATCGAAGTCCAATGTTTTGCGTTCTTTCTTTGTTCATGGGGGGCCCAAATCGTATTTTTGGCCTAACTCCTAGCTCAGATAAAATTTTTGAGCGATTCCAAAGCCTTACCTGTTTTTTTACCATTTCTAAGGGGTTCGAGCGCTCTGCAGCTAAAGATTTTGAAGTCTGATTTTTCGCGTCAGTTCTTTGTTCGTGGGGGCCCAAATTGTATTTTATGCCTAACTCGTAGCTCGGATAACATTTTTGAGCGATTCCAATGCCTGACATGTTTTTTTTACCATTTTAAAGGGGTTCGTGATCTCAGGAGCTGAAAATATCGAAGTTCGATTTTTCGCGTTGGTTCGTTGTTCGTGGGGGCCCAAATCGTATTTTTTTTCCTAACTCCTAGCTCAGATAACATTTTTAAGCGATTCCAAAGCCTGACATGTTTTTTTACCATTTTAAAGGGTTCGTGATCTCAGAAGGTGAAAATCGAAGTTCGATTTTTCGCGTTGGTTCTTTGTTCGTGGGGCCCAAATCGTATCTTTCGCCTAACTCCTAGCTCGAAAACATTTTTGAGCGATTCCAAAGCCTAACATGTTTATTTTTACAATTTTTAAGGGGTTTGTGATCTCAGAAGCACAAAATTTAGAAGTTCGATTTTTTGCATCGGTTTGATGTTCGTGGGGGCCCAAATTGTATTTGAGGCCTAACTCCTAACTCGGATAACATTTTTGAGCGATTCCAAAGCCTGAGATGTTTTTTTACCATTTTTAAGGGGTTCGTGATCTAAGAAGCTGAAAATATCGAAGTCTGATTTTTCGTGTTGGTTCTTTGTTCATGGGGGCCCTAATCGCAATTTTTGCCTAACTCCTAGCTCGGATATCATTTTTGAGCAATTCCAAAGCCTGACATGTTTTTTTACCATTTCAAAGGGGTTTGAGCGCTCAGAAGCTTAAAAATTTGAAGTCCGATTTTTCGCGTCGGTTCTTTGTTCGTTGGGGCCAAATCGTATTATTGGCCTAACTCCTAGCTCGATTAACATTTTTGAGCGATTCCAAACCCTCACATGTTTGTTTTACCATTTCTAAGGGGTTCGAGCTCTCAAAAGCTAAAAAATTTGAAGTCCGATTTTTCACGTCGGTTAATTGTTCGTGGGGGCCCAAATCGTATTTTTGGCCTAACTCTTAGCTCGGATAAAATTTTTGAGGGATTCCAAAGCCTGACATGTTTTTTTTTTACCATTTTTAAGGGGTTTGTGATCTCAGACGCTGAAAATATCGAAGGCTGATTTTTCGCGTTGGTTCTTTGTTCGTGGGGGCCCAAATCGTATTTTTGGCCTAACTCCAAGCTCGGATAACATTTTTGAGCGATTCCAAAGCCTGACATGATTTTTTTACCATTTCTAAGGGGTTCGAGCGCTCTGAAGCTAAAAATTTTGATGTCGGATTTTTCGCGTCGGTTCTGTGTTCGTGGGGGCCCAAATTGTTTTTTAGGCCTAACTCGTAGCTCGGATAACATTTTTGCGCGATTCCAAAGACTGACATGTTTTTTTACCATTTTTAAGGGGTTCGTGATGTCAGAAGCTGAAAATATCGATGTTCGATTTTTCGTGTTGGTTCTTTGTTCGTGGGGGCCCAAATCGTATTTTTGGCCTAACTCGTAGCTCGGATAACATTTTTGAGGGATTCCAAAGCTGACATGTGTTTTTACAATTTTTAAGGGGTTTGTGGTCTCAGAAGCTGAAAATATCGAAGTCCGATTTTTCGCATTCTTTCTTTGTTCATAGGGCCCAAATCATAATTTTGGCCAAACTCCTAGCTCAGATAACAATTTTGAGCGATTCCAAAGCCTGACCTGTTTTTTTACCATTTCTAAGGGGTCGAGCGCTCTGAAGCTAAAGATTTTGAAGTCCGAATTTTGGCGTCGGTTCTTTGTTCGTCGGGGACCAAATTGTATTTTAGGCCTAACTCGTAGCTCGGATAACATTTTGGAGCGATTCCAAAGCTTGACATGTTCTTTTACCATTTTTAAGGGGTTCGTGATCTCAGAAGGTGAAAATATCAAAATACGATTTTTCGTGTTCGTTCTTTGTTCGTGGGGGCCCAAATCATATTTTTGGCCTAACACGTAGCTTAAATTATATTTTGGAGCAATTAAAAAGCCTGAAATATTTTATTTACCATTTTTAATGGGTTTGTGATCTCAGATGCTGAAAATATCGAAGCGCGATTTTTCGGTTCTTTCTTTGTTCGTGGGGGCCAAAATCGTATTTTTGGCCTAACTCCTAGCTCGAATAACATTTTTGAGCGATTCCAAAGCCTAGCATGTTTTTTTTACCATTTTAAAGGGTTCGTGATCTCAGAAGTTGAAAATATCGAATTCCGATTTTTCGCGTTTGTTCTTTGTTCGTGGGGGCCCAAATCGTATTTTTGGCCTAACTCCTAGCTCGGATAACATTTTTGAGCGATTCCAAATCCTAAAATGTTTTTTTACCATTTCTAAAGGGTTCGAGCACTCAGAAGCAAAAAGTTTTGAAGTCCGATTTTTCGCGTCAGTTCGTTGTTCGAGGAGGCCCAAATCGTATTTTAGGCCTAACTCCAAGTTCGGATAAGATTTTTGAGCGATTCCAAAGCCTGACATGTTTTTTTACCATTATTAAGGGGTTCGTGATCTCAGAAGCTGAAAATATCGAAGTCTGATTTTTCGTGTTCGTTCTATGTTCGTGTGAGCTCAAATCGTATTTTGGCCTAACTCCTAATTTGGATAACATTTTTGAGCGATTCCAAACCCTGACATGTTTTTTTTACCATTTTTAAGGGGTTCATGATCTCAGAAGCTGAAAATTTCGAAGGCCGATTTTTCGCGGTGGTTCTTTGTTCGTGGGGGCCTAAATCGTATTTTTTTCCTCAGTCCTAGCTCGTATATCATTTTTGAGCGATTCCAAAGCCTGACATGTTTTTTTACCATTTTTAAAGGGTTCGTGATCTCAGAAGTTGAAAATATCGAAATCCGATTTTTCGCGTTTGTTCTTTCTTCGTGGGGGCCCAAATTGTATTTTAGGCCTAACTCATAGCTCGGATAACATTTTTGAGCGATTCCAAAGCCTGACATGTTTTTTTACCATTTTTATGGGGTTCGTGATGTCAGAAGCTTAAAATATCGAAGTCCGATTTTTCGCGTTCGTTCTTTGTTCGTGGGGGCCCAAATCATATTTTTGGCTTAACGCGTAGCTCGGATAACATTTTTGAGCGATTCCAAAGCATGACATATTTTTTACCATTTCTAAGGGGTTCGAGCGCTCTGAAGCTAAAGATTTTGAAGTCCTATTTTTCGCGTCGGTTCTTTGTTCGTTGGG
This sequence comes from Patellifolia procumbens, assembly GCA_947645195.1. NCBI lineage: Eukaryota > Viridiplantae > Streptophyta > Magnoliopsida > Caryophyllales > Amaranthaceae > Patellifolia > Patellifolia procumbens. The sequence goes on from CANSGD010000463.1 coordinate 157,036, forward strand.
GCCCAAATTGTATTTTAGGCCTAACTCGTAGCTCGGATAACATTTTTTAGCGATTCCAAAGCCTGAGATGTTTTTTTACAGTTTTTAAGGGGTTCGTGATGTCAGAATCTGAAAATATCGAAATTCGATTTTTCGCGTTCGTTCTTTGTACCTGGGGGCCAAAATCATATTTTTGGCCTAACACGTAGCTTGGATAACATTTTTTAGCAATTCCAAAGCCTGACATGTTTTTTTTACCATTTTTAAGGGGTTTGTGATCTCAGAAGCTGAAAATATCGAAGTCCTATTATTCGCGTTCTTTCTTTGTTCGTGGGGGCCCAAATCGTATTTTTAGCCTAACTCCTAGCTCGAATAACATTTTTGAGCGATTCCAAAGCCTGACATGTCTTTTTACCATTTTTAAAGGTTTCATGATCTCAGAAGTTGAAAATATCGAAGTCCGATTTTTCGTGTTTGTTCTTTGTTATTGGGGGCCCAAATCGTATTTTTGGCTTAACTACTAGCTCGGATAACATTTTTGAGCGATTCCAAATCCTGAAATGTTTTTTTAGCATTTCGACGGGGTTCGAACATTCAGATCAAATTTTGAAGTCCGATTTTTCGCGTCGGTTCTTTATTCGAGGAGGCCCAAATCGTATTTTAGGCCTAACTCCTAGCTCGGATAACATTTTTGAGCGATTCCAAAGCCTGACATGTTTTTTTACCATTTTTAAGGGGTTCATTATCTCAGAAGCTGAAAATTTCGAAGGCCGATTTTTCGCGGTGGTTCTTTGTTCGTGGGGGCCTAAATCGTATTTTTTTCCCAAAGTCCTAGCTCGTATATCATTTTTGAGCGATTCAAAAGCCTAACATGTTTTTTTACCATTTTTAAAGGGTTCGTGATCTCAGAAGTTGAAAATATCGAAATCCGATTTTTCGCGTTTGTTCTTTGTTCGTGGGGGCCCTAATCGCATTTTTTGCCTAACTCTTAGCTCGGATATCATTTTTGAGCGATTCCAAAGACTGACATGTTTTTTCACCATTTCAAAGGGGTTTGAGCGCTCAGAAGCTTAAAAATTTGAAGTCCGATTTTTGGCGTCGGTTCTTTGTTCGTTGGTTCCAAATCGTATTTTTGGCCTAATTCCTAGCTCGGTTAACATTTTTGAGCGATTCCAAAGCCTCACATGTTTTTTTTACCATTTCTAAGGGGTTCGAGCTCTCAAAAGCTAAAAATTTTGAAGTCCGATTTTTCACGTCGGTTAATTGTTCGTGGGGGCCCCAATCGTATTTTTGGCCTAACTCTTAACTCGGATGAAATTTTTGAGGGATTCCAAAACCTGACATGTTTTTTTTACCATTTTTAAGGGGTTTGTGATCTCAGACGCTGAAAATATCGAAGGCCGATTTTTCGCGTTGGTTCTGTGTTCGTGGGGGCCCAAATCGTATTTTTTGCCTAACTCCTAGCTCGGATAACATTTTTGAGCGATTCCAAAGCCTGACATGATTTTTTTACTATTTCTAAGGGGTTCGAGCGCTCTGAAGCTAAAAATTTTGATGTCCGATTTTTCGCGTCGGTTCTTTGTTCGTGGGGGCCCAAATTGTATTTTAGTCCTAACTCCTAGCTCGGATAACATTTTTGCGCGATTCCAAAGTCTGACATGTTTTTTTTTACCATTTTTAAGCGGTTCGTGATGTCAGAAGCTGAAAAAATGGATGTCCGATTTTTCGCGTTCGTTCTTTGTTCGTGGGGGCCCAAATCGTATATTTGGCCTAACTTGTAGCTCGGATAACATTTTTTAGCGATTCCAAAGCCAGACATGTGTTTTTACCATTTTTAAGGGGTTTGTGTTCTATGGAGCTGAAAATATCGAAGTCCGATTTTTCGCGTTCTTTCTTTGTTGATAGGGCCCAAATCGTATTTTTGGCGTAACTCCTAGCTCAGATAACATTTTTGAGCGATTCCAAAGCCTGACATGTTTTTTTACCATTTCTCAGGAGTTCGAGCGCTCTGATGCTAAAGATTTTGAAGTCCGAATTTTCGCGTCGATTCTTTGTTCGTTGGGGCCCAAATTGTATTTAAGGCCTAACTGGAAGCTCGGAAAACATTTTTGAGCGATTCCAAAGCCTGACATGTTCTTTTACCATTTTTAAGGGGTTCGTGATCTCAGAAGCTGAAAATATCAAAATCTGATTTTTCGCGTTCGTTCTTTGTTCGTGGGGGCCAAAATTTTATTTTTGGCCTAACTCGTAGCTTAAATAATATTTTGGAGCAATTCCAAAGCCTGACATGTTTTATTTTACCATTTTTAAGGGGTTTGTGATCTCAGAAGCTGAAAAGATCGAAGTGCGATTTTTCGCGTTCTTTCTTTGTTCGTGGGGGCCCAAATCGTATTTTTGGCCTAACTCCTAGCTCCGATAACATTTTTGAGCGATTCCAAAGCCTGACATGATTTTTTACCATTTCTAAGGGGTTCGAGCGCTCTGAAGCTAAAAATTTTGATGTCCGATTTTTGGCGTCGGTTCTTTGTACGTGACGGCCCAAATTGTATTTTAGGCCTAACTGGTAGCTCGGATAACATTTTTGCGCGATTCCAAAGCCTGGCATGTTTTTTTACCATTTTTAAGGGGTTCGTGATGTCATAAGCTGAAAATATCTATGTCCGATTTTTCGCGTTCGTTCTTTGTTCGTGGGGGCCTAAATCGTATATTTGGCCTAACTCGTAGCTCGGATAAAATTTTTGAGCAATGCCAAAGCCTGACATGTTATTTTTACCATTTTTAAGGGGTTTGTGATCTCAGGAGCTGAAAATATCGAAGTCCGATTTTTCGCGTTCTTTCTTTGTTCGTGGGGGTCCAAATCCTATTTTTGGCCTAACCCCTAGCTCGAATAACATTTTAGAGCGATTCCAAAGCCTGACATGTTTTTTTTTACCATTTATAAAGGTTTCATGATCTCTGAAGTTGAAAATATCGAAGTCCGATTTTTCGCGTTTGTTCTTTGTTAGTGGGGCCCAAATTGTATTTTTGGTTTAACTACTAGCTCGGATAACATTTTTGAGCGATTCCAAATCCTGAAATGTTTTTTTAGTATTTCGACGGGGTTCGAGCACTCAGAAGCTAAAAGTTTTGAAGTCCGATTTTTCGCGTCGGTTCTTTATTCGAGGAGGCCTAAATCGTATTTTAGGCCTAACTCCTAGCTCGGATAACATTTTTGAGCGATTCCGAAGCCTGACATGTTTTTTTTTACCATTTTTAAAGGGTTCATGATCTTAGAAGCTGAAAATTTTGAAGGCCGATTTTTCGCGGTGGTTCTTTGTTCGTTGGGGCCTAAATCGTATTTTTTTTCCTAAGTCCTAGCTCGTATATCATTTTTGAACGATTCCAAAGCCTGACATGTTATTTTACCATTTTTAAAGGGTTCGTGATCTCAGAAGTTAAAAATATCGAAATCCGATTTTTCGCATTTGTTCTTTGTTCGTGGGGGCCCTAATCGCATTTTTTGCCTAACTCTTAGCTCGGATATTATTTTTGAGCGATTCTAAAGACGGACATCATTTTTTTACCATTTCAAAGGGCTTTGAGCGCTCAGAAGCTTAAAAATTTGAAGTCCGATTTTTTGCGTCGGTTCTTTGTTCGTTTGGGCCAAATCGTATTTTTGGTCTAACTCCTAGCTCGGTTAACAATTTTGAGCGATTCCAAAGCCTGACATGTTTTTTTTTTACCATTTTTAAGGGGTTCATGATCTCAGAAGCTGAAAATTTCGAAGGCCGATTTTTCGCGGTTGTTCTTTGTTCGTGGGGGCCTAAATCGTATTTTTTTCCTAAGTCCTAGCTCGTACATCATTTTTGCGCGATTCCAAAGCCGTACATGTTTTTTTTTACCATTTTTAAAGGGTTCGTGATCTCAGAAGTTGAAAATATCGAAATCCAATTTTTCGCGTTTGTTCTTTGTTCGTGGGGGCCCTAATCGAATTTTTTGCCTAACTCTTAGCTCGGATATCATTTTTGAGCGATTCCAAAGACTAACATGTTTTTTTACAATTTCAAAAGGGTTTGAGCGCTCAGAAGCTTAAAAATTTGAAGTCCGATTTTTGGCGTCGGTTCTTTGTTCGTTGGGGCCAAATCGTATTTTTGGCCTAACTCCTAGCTAGGTTAACATTTTTGAGCGATTCCGAAGCCTCACATGTTTTTTTTTACCATTTATAATGGGTTCGAGCTCTCAAAAGCTAAAAATTTTGAAGTCCGATTTTTCACGTCGGTTAATTGTTCGTGGGGGCCCAAATCGTATTTTTGGCCTAACTCTTAGCTCGGATGAAATTTTTGAGGGATTCGAAAGCCTGGCATGTTTTTTTACCAGTTTTAAGGGGTTTTTGATCTCAGACGCTGAAAATATCGAAGGCCGATTTTTCGCGTTGGTTCTGTGTTCGTGGGGGCCCAAATCGTATTTTTGGCCTAACTCCTAGCTCCGATAACATTTTTGAGCGATTCCAAAGCCTGACATGATTTTTTACCATTTCTAAGGGGTTCGAGCGCTCTGAAGCTAAAAATTTTGATGTCCTATTTTTGGCGTCGGTTCTTTGTACGTGGGGGCCCAAATTGTATTTTAGGCCTAACTGGTAGCTCGGATAACATTTTTGCGCGATTACAAAGCCTGGCATGTTTTTTTACCATTTTTAAGGGGTTCGTGATGTCATAAGCTGAAAATATCTATGTCCGATTTTTCGCGTTCGTTCTTTGTTCGTGGGGGCCTAAATCGTATATTTGGCCTAACTCGTAGCTCGGATAAAATTTTTGAGCAATGCCAAAGCCTGACATGTTATTTTTACCATTTTTAAGGGGTTTGTGATCTCAGAAGCTGAAAATATCGAAGTCCGATTTTTCGCGTTCTTTCTTTGTTCGTGGGGGTCCAAATCGTATTTTTGGCCTAACTCCTAGCTCGAATAACATTTTAGAGCGATTCCAAAGCCTAACATGTTTTTTTTTACCATTTATAGAGGTTTCATGATCTTTGAAGTTGAAAAATATCGAAGTTCGATTTTTCGCGTTTGTTCTTTGTTAGTGTGGCCCAAATTGTATTTTTGGTTTAACTACTAGCTCGGATAACATTTTTGAGCGATTCCAAATCCTGAAATGTTTTTTTAGTATTTCGACGGGGTTCGAGCACTTAGAAGCTAAAAGTTTTGAAGTCCGATTTTTCGCGTCGGTTCTTTATTCGAGGAGGCCTAAATCGTATTTTTGGCCTAACTCCTAGCTCGGATAACATTTTTGAGCGATTCCAAAGCCTGACATGTTTTTTTTACCATTTTTAAGAGGTTCATGATCTTAGAAGCTGAAAATTTTGAAGGCCGATTTTTCGCGGTGGTTCTTTGTTCGTGGGGGCCTAAATCGTATTTTTTTTCCTAAGTCCTAGCTCGTATATCATTTTTGAGCGATTCCAAAGCCTGACATGTTAGTTTACCATTTTTAAAGGGTTCGTGATCTCAGAAGTTAAAAATATCGAAATCCGATTTTTCGCGTTTGTTCTTTGTTCGTGGGGGCCCTAATCGCATTTTTTGCCTAACTCTTAGCTCGGATATTTTTTTTGAGCGATTCTAAAGACTGACATCATTTTTTTACCATTTCAAAGGGCTTTGAGCGCTCAGAAGCTTAAAAATTTGAAGTCCGATTTTTCGCGTCGGTTCTTTGTTCGTTGGGGCCAAATCGTATTTTTGGCCTAACTCCTAGCTCAGTTAACAATTTTGAGCGATTCCAAAGCCTGACATGTTTTTTTTACCATTTTTAAGGGGTTCATGATCTCAGAAGCTGAAAATTTCGAAGGCCGATTTTTCGCGGTGGTTCTTTGTTCGTGGGGGCCTAAATCGTATTTTTTTTTCCTAAGTCCTAGCTCGTACATCATTTTTGCGCGATTCCAAAGCCTGACATGTTTTTTTTACCATTTTTATGGGGTTCGTGATGTCAGAAGCTGAAAATATCGAAGTCCGATTTTTCGCGTTCGTTCTTTGTTCGTGGGGGCCCAAATCATATTTTTGGCCTAACGCCTAGCTCGGATAACATTTTTGAGCGATTCCAAAGCCTGGCATGTTTTTATTGCCATTTTTAAGGGGTTTGTAGTCTCAGAAGCTTAAAATATCGAAGTCTGATTTTTCGCATTCTTTCTTTGTTAATGGGGGCCCAAATCGTATTTTTTGCCTAACGCCTAGCTAAGATAACATTTTTGAGCGATTCCAAAGCCTGACATATTTTTTTTATCATTTCTAAGGGGTTCGAGCGCTCTGAAACTAAAGATTTTGAAGTACGATTTTTCGCGTCGGTTCTTTGTTCGTTGGGCCCAAGTTGTATTTTATGCCTAACTCGTAGCTCGGATAACATTTTTGAGCGATTCCAAAGCCTAACATGTTTTTTTACCATTTTTAAGGGGTTCGTGATCTCAGAAGCTGAAAATATCGAAATCCGATTTTTCGCGTTCGTTCTTTGTACGTGGGGGCCCAAATCATATTTTTGGCCTAACACGTAGCTTGGATAACATTTTTTAGCAATTCCAAAGCCTTACATGTTTTTTTTACCATTTTTTGGGGTTTGTGATCTCAGAAGCTGAAAATATCAAAGTCCGATTTTTCGCGTTCTTTCTTTGTTCGTGGGGGCCCAAATCGTATTTTTGGCCTAACTCCTAGCTCGAATTACATTTTTGAGCGATTCCAAAGCATGACATGTTTTTTACCATTTCTAAAGGTTTCAAGATCTAAGAAGTTGAAAATATCGAAGTCTGATTTTCCGCGTTTGTTCTTTGTTAGTAGGGGCCCAAGTCGTATTTTTGGTTTAACTACTAGCTCGGATAACATTTTTTAGCGATTCCAAATCCTGATATGTTTTTTTAGCATTTCGACCGGGTTCGAGCACTCAGAAGCTAAAAGTTTTGAAGTCCGATTTTTCGCGTCGGTTCTTTATTCGAGAAGGCCCAAATCGTATTTTAGGCCTAACTCCTAGCTCGGATAACATTTTTGAGCGATTCCAAAGCCTGACATGTTTTTTTTAACCATTTTTAAGGGGTTCATGATCTTAGAAGCTGAAAATTTTGAAGGCCGATTTTTCGCGGTGGTTCTTTGTTCGTGGGGGCCTAAATCGTACTTTTTTTCCTAAGTCCTAGCTCGTATATCATTTTTGAGTGATTCCAAAGCCTGACATGTTATTTTACCATTTTTAAAGGGTTCGTGATCTCAGAAGTTAAAAATATCGAAATCCGATTTTTCGCGTTTGTTCTTTGTTCGTGGGGGCCCTAATCGCATTTTTTGCCTAACTCTTAGCTCGAATATTATTTTTGAGCGATTCTAAAGACTGACATCATTTTTTTACCATTTCAAAGGGCTTTGAGCGCTCAGAAGCTTAAAAATTTGAAGTCCAATTTTTCGCGTCGGTTCTTTGTTCGTTGGGGCCAAATCGTATTTTTGGTCTAACTCCTAGCTCGGTTAACAATTTTGAGCGATTCCAAAGCCTGACATGTTTTTTTTTACCATTTTTAAGGGGTTCATGATCTCAGAAGCTGAAAATTTCGAAGGCCGATTTTTCGCGGTGGTTCTTTGTTCTTGGGGGCCTAAATCGTATTTTTTTTCCTAAGTCCTAGCTCGTACATCATTTTTGCGCGATTCCAAAGCCTGACATGTTTTTTTTACCATTTTTATGGGGTTCGTGATGTCAGAAGCTGAAAATATCGAAGTCCGATTTTTCGCGTTCGTTCTTTGTTCGTGGGGGCCCAAATCATATTTTTGGCCTAACGCCTAGCTCGAATAACATTTTTGATTGATTCCAAAGCCTGACATGTTTTTATTGCCATTTTTAAGGGGTTTGTGGTCTCAGAAGCTTTAAATATCGAAGTCTGATTTTTCGCATTCTTTCTTTGTTCATGGGGGCCCAAATCGTATTTTTTGCCTAACTCCTAGCTCAGATAACATTATTGAGCGATTCCAAAGCCTGACATATTTTTTTATCATTTCTAAGGGGTTCGAGCGCTCTGAAACTAAAGATTTTGAAGTACGATTTTTCGCGTCGGTTCTTTGTTCGTTTGGGCCCAAATTGTATTTTATGCCTAACTCGTAGCTCGGATAACATTTTTGAGCAATTCCAAAGCCTTACATGTTTTTTTTACCATTTTTAAGGGGTTCGTGATCTCAGAAGCTGAAAATATCGAAATCCGATTTTTCGCGTTCGTTCTTTGTACGTGGGGACCCAAATCATATTTTTGGCCTAACACGTAGCTTGGATAACATTTTTTAGCAATTCCAAAGCCTTACATGTTTTTTTTACCATTTTTTGGGGTTTGTGATCTCAGAGGCTGAAAATATCGAAGTCCGATTTTTCGCGTTCTTTCTTTGTTCGTGGGGGCCCAAATCGTATTTTTGGCCTAACTCCTATCTCGAATTACATTTTTGAGCGATTCCAAAGCCTGACATGTTTTTTACCATTTCTAAAGGTTTCATGATCTCAGAAGTTGAAAATATCGAAGTCTGATTTTTCGCGTTTGTTCTTTGTTAGTGGGGGCCCAAGTCGTATTTTTTGTTTAACTACTAGCTCGGATAACATTTTTGAGCGATTCCAAATCCTGATATGTTTTTTAGCATTTCGACGGGGTTCGAGCACTCAGAAGCTAAAAGTTTTGAAGTCCAATTTTTCGCGTCGGTTCTTTATTCGAGGAGGCCCAAATCGTATTTTAGGCCTAACTCCTAGCTCGGATAACATTTTTGAGCGATTCCAAAGCCCGACATGTTTTTTTTACCATTTTTAAGGGGTTCATGATCTTAGAAGCTGAAAATTTTGAAGGCCGATTTTTCGCGGTGGTTCTTTGTTCGTGGGGGCCTAAATCGTATTTTTTTACTTAAGTCCTAGCTCTTATATCATTTTTGAGCGATTCCAAAGCCTGACATGTTATTTTACCATTTTTAAAGGGTTCGTGATCTCAGAAGTTAAAAATATCGAAATCCGATTTTTCGCGTTTGTTCTTTGTTCGTGGGGGCCCTAATCGCATTTTTTGCCTAACTCTTAGCTCGGATATTTTTTTTGAGCGATTCTAAAGACTGACATCATTTTTTTACCATTTCAAAGGGCTTTGAGCGCTCAGAAGCTTAAAAATTTGAAGTCCGATTTTTCGCGTCGGTTCTTTGTTCGTTGGGGCCAAATCGTATTTTTGGTCTAACTCCTAGCTCGGTTAACAATTTTGAGCGATTCCAAAGCCTGACATGTTTTTTTTTTCCATTTTTAAGGGGTTCATGATCTCAGAAGCTGAAAATTTCGAAGGCCGATTTTTCGCGGTGGTTCTTTGTTCGTGGGGGCCTAAATCGTATTTTTTTTCCCTAAGTCCAAGCTCGTACATAATTTTTGCGCGATTCCAAAGCCTGACATGTTTTTTATACCATTTTTATGGGGTTCGTGATGTCAGAAGCTGCAAATATCGAAGTCCGATTTTTCGCGTTCGTTCTTTATTCGTGGGGGCCCAAATCATATTTTTGGCCTAACGCCTAGCTCGGATAACATTTTTGAGCGATTCCAAAGCCTGACATGTTTTTATTGCCATTTTTAAGGGGTTTGTGGTCTCAGAAGCTTTAAATATCGAAGTCTGATTTTTCGCATTCTTTCTTTGTTCATGGGGGCCCAAATCGTATTTTTTGCCTAACTCCTAGTTCAGATAACATTTTTGAGCGATTCCAAAGCCTGACATATTTTTTTATCATTTCTAAGGGGTTCGAGCGCTCTGAAACTAAAGATTTTGAAGTCCGATTTTTCGCGTCGGTTCTTTGTTCGTTTGGGCCCAAATTGTATTTTATGCCTAACTCGTAGCTCGGATAACATTTTTGAGCGATTCCAAAGCCTTACATGTTTTTTTTACCATTTTTAAGGGGTTCGTGATCTCAGAAGCTGAAAATATCGAAATCCGATTTTTCGCGTTCGTTCTTTGTACGTGGGGACCCAAATCATATTTTTGGCCTAACACGTAGCTTGGATAACATTTTTTAGCAATTCAAAAGCCTTACATGTTTTTTTTACCATTTTTTGGGGTTTGTGATCTCAGAAGCTGAAAATATCGAAGTCCGATTTTTCGCGTTCTTTCTTTGTTCGTGGGGGCCCAAATCGTATTTTAAGCCTAACTCCTAGCTCGAATTACATTTTTGAGCGTAACCAAAGCCTGATATGTTTTTTACCATTTCTAAAGGTTTCATGATCTCAGAAGTTTAAAATATCGAAGTCTGATTTTTCGCGTTTGTTCTTTGTTAGTGGGGGCCCAAGTCGTATTTTTGGTTTAACTACTAGCTCGGATAACATTTTTGAGCGATTCCAAATCCTGATATGTTTTTTTAGCATTTCGACGGGGTTCGAGCACTCAGAAGCTAAAAGTTTTGAAGTCCGATTTTTCGCCTCGGTTCTTTATTCGAGGAGGCCCAAATCGTATTTTAGGCCTAACTCCTAGCTCGGATAACATTTTTGAGCGATTCCAAAGCCTGACATGTTTTTTTTACCATTTTTAAGGGGTTCATGATCTTAGAAGCTGAAAATTTTTAAGGCCGATTTTTCGCGGTGGTACTTTGTTCGTGGGGGCCTAAATCCTATTTTTTTTCCTAAGTCCTAGCTCGTATATCATTTTTGAGCGATTCCAAAGCCTGACATGTTATTTTACCATTTTTAAAGGGTTCGTGATCTCATAAGTTAAAAATATCGAAATCCGATTTTTCGCGTTTGTTCTTTGTTCGTGGGGGCCCTAATCGCATTTTTTGCCTAACTCTTAGCTCGGATATTATTTTTGAGCGATTCTAAAGACTGACATCATTTTTTTACCATTTCAAAGGGCTTTGAGCGCTCAGAAGCTTAAAAATTTGAAGTCCGATTTTTCGCGTCGGTTCTTTGTTCGTTAGGGCCAAATCGTATTTTTGGCCTAACTCCTAGCTCGGTTAACAATTTTGAGCGATTCCAAAGCCTGACATGTTTTCTTTTACCATTTTTAAGGGGTTCATGATCTCAGAAGCTGAAAATTTCGAAGGCCGATTTTTCGCTGTGGTTCTTTGTTCGTGGGGGCCTAAATCGTATTTTTTTTCCTAAGTCCTAGCTCGTACGTCATTTTTGCGCGATTCCAAAGCCTGACATGTTTTTTTTACCAATTTTATGGGGTTCGTGATGTCAGAAGCTGAAAATATCGAAGTCCGAGTTTTCGCGTTCGTTCTTTGTTCGTGGGGGCCCAAATCATATTTTTGGCCTAACGCCTAGCTCGGATAACATTTTTGAGCGATTCCAAAGCCTGACATGTTTTTATTGCCATTTTTAAGGGGTTTGTTGTCTCAGAAGCTTTAAATACCGAAGTCTGATTTTTCGCATTCTTTCTTTGTTCATGGGGGCCCAAATCGTATTTTTTGCCTAACTCCTAGCTCATATAACATTTTTGAGCGATTCCAAAGCCTGACATATTTTTTTTATCATTTCTTAGGGGTTCGAGCGCTCTGAAACTAAAGATTTTGAAGTCCGATTTTTCGCGTCGGTTCTTTGTTTGTTGGGGCCCAAATTGTATTTTATGCCTAACTCGTAGCTCGGATAACATTTTTGAGCGATTCCAAAGCCTAACATGTTTTTTTTACCATTTTTAAGGGGTTCGTGATCTCAGAAGCTGAAAATATCGATATACGATTTTTCGCGTTCGTTATTTGTACGTGGGGGCCTAAATCATATTTTTGGCCTAACACGTAGCTTGGATAACATTTTTTAGCAATTCCAAAGCCTTACATGTTTTTTTTACCATTTTTTGGGGTTTGTGATCTCAGAAGCTGAAAATATCGAAGTCCGATTTTTCGCGTTCTTTCTTTGTTCGTGGGGGCCCAAATCGTATTTTAAGCCTAACTCCTAGCTCGAATTACATTTTTGAGCGATTCCAAAGCCTGACATGTTTTTTACCATTTCTAAAGGTTTCATGATCTCAGAAGTTGAAAATATCGAAGTCTGATTTTTCGCGTTTGTTCTTTGTTAGTGGGGGCCCAAGTCGTATTTTTGGTTTAACTACTAGCTCGGATAACATTTTTGAGCGATTCCAAATCCTGATATGTTTGTTTAGCATTTCGACGGGGTTCGAGCACTCAGAAGCTAAAAGTTTTGAAGTCCGATTTTTCGCGTCGGTTCTTTATTCGAGGAGGCCCAAATCGTATTTTAGGCCTAACTCCTAGCTCGGATAACATTTTTGAGCGATTCCAAAGCCTGACATGTTTTTTTTACCATTTTAAGGGGTTCATGATCTTAGAAGCTGAAAATTTTGAAGGCCGATTTTTCGCGGTGGTTCTTCGTTCGTGGGGGCCTAAATCGTATTTTTTTTCCTCAGTCCTAGCTCGTATATCATTTTTGAGCGATTCCAAAGCCTGACATGTTATTTTACCATTTTTAAAGGGTTCGTGATCTAAGAAGTTAAAAATATCGAAATCCGATTTTTCGCGTTTGTTCTTTGTTCGTGGGGGCCCTAATCGCATTTTTTGCCTAACTCTTAGCTCGGATATTATTTTTGAGCGATTCTAAAGACTGACATCATTTTTTTACCATTTCAAAGGGCTTTGAGCGCTCAGAAGCTTAAAAATTTGAAGTCCGATTTTTCGCGTCGGTTCTTTGTTCGTTGGGGCCAAATCCTATTTTTGGCCTAACTCCTAGCTCGGTTAACAATTTTGAGCGATTCCAAAGCCTGACATGTTTTTTTTACCATTTTTTAGGGGTTCATGATCTCAGAAGCTGAAAATTTCGAAGGCCGATTTTTCGCGGTGGTTCTTTGTTCGTGGGGGCCTAAATCGTATTTTTTTTCCTAAGTCCTAGCTCGTACATCATTTTTGCGCGATTCCAAAGCCTCACATGTTTTTTTTACCATTTTTATGGGGTTCGTGATGTCAGAAGCTGAAAATATCGAAGTCCGATTTTTCGCGTTCGTTCTTTGTTCGTGGGGGCCCAAATCATATTTTTGGCCTAACGCCTAGCTCGGATAACATTTTTGAGCGATTCCAAAGCCTGGCATGTTTTTATTGCCATTTTTAAGGGGTTTGTGGTCTCAGAAGCTTAAAATATCGAAGTCTGATTTTTCGCATTCTTTCTTTGTTCATGGGGCCCAAATCGTATTTTTTGACTAACTCCCAGCTCAGATAACATTTTTGAGCGATTCCAAAGCCTGACATATTTTTTTATCATTTCTAAGGGGTTCGAGCGCTCTGAAACGAAAGATTTTGAAGTCCGATTTTTCGCGTCGGTTCTTTGTTCGTTGGGGCCCAAATTGTATTTTATGCCTAACTCGTAGCTCGAATAACATTTTTGAGCGATTCCAAAGCCTTACATGTTTTTTTACCATTTTTAAGGGGTTCGTGATCTCATAAGCTGAAAATATCGAAATCCGATTTTTCGCGTTCGTTCTTTGTACGTGGGGGCCCAAATCATATTTTTGGCCTAACACGTAGCTTGGATAACATTTTTAGCAATTCCAAAGCCTTACATGTTTTTTTTACCATTTTTTGGGGTTTGTGATCTCAGAAGCTGAAAATATCGAAGTCCGATTTTTGACGTTCTTTCTTTGTTCGTGGGGGCCCAAATCGTATTTTTGGCCTAACTCCTAGCTCGAATTACATTTTTGAGCGATTCCAAAGCCCTACATGTTTTTTACCATTTCTAAAGGTTTCATGATCTCAGAAGTTGAAAATATCGAAGCCTGATTTTTCGCGTTTGTTCTTTGTTAGTGGGGGCCCAAGTCGTATTTTTGGTTTAACTACTAGCTCGGATAACATTTTTGAGCGATTCCAAATCCTGATATGTTTCTTTAGCATTTCGACGGGGTTCGAGCACTCAGAAGCTAAAAGTTTTGAAGTCCGATTTTTCGCGTCGGTTCTTTATTCGAGGAGGCCCAAATCGTATTTTAGGCCTAACTCCTAGCTCGGATAACATTTTTGAGTGATTCCAAAGCCTGACATGTTTTTTTTTACCATTTTTAAGGGGTTCATGATCTCAGAAGCTGAAAATTTCGAAGGCCGATTTTTCGCGGCGGTTCTTTGTTCGTGGGGGCCTAAATCGTATATTTTTTCCTATGTCCTAGCTCGTATATCATTTTTGAGCGATTCCAAAGCCTGACATGTTTTTTTTACCATTTTTAAAGGGTTCGTGATCTCAGAAGTTGAAAATATCGAAATCCGATTTTTCGCGTTTGTTCTTTGTTCGTGGGGGCCCTAATCGCATTTTTTGCCTTACTCTTAGCTCGGATATTATTTTTGAGCGATTCAAAAGCCTCACATGTTTTTTTTACCATTTCTAAGGGGTTCGAGCTCTCAAAAGCTACAAATTTTGAAGTCTGATTTTTCACGTCGGTTAATGTTCGTGGGGAAGATTTAATAAGTTGTGTTCGTGGGGGGCCCAAATCGTATTTTTGGCCTAACTCCTAGCTCGGATAACATTTTTGAGCGATTCCAAAGCCTGACATGATTTTTTACCATTTCTAAGGGGTTCGAGCGCTCTGAAGCTAAAAATTTTGATGTCCGATTTTTCGCGTCGGTTCTTTGTACGTGGGGGCCCAAATTGTATTTTAGGCCTAACTCGTAGCTCGGATAACATTTTTGCGCGATTCCAAAGCCTGACATGTTTTTTTACAATTTTTAAGGGGTTCGTGATGTCATAAGCTGAAAATATCGATGTCCGATTTTTCGCGTTCGTTCTTTGTTCGTGGGGGCCCAAATCGTATATTTGGCCTAACTTGTAGCTCGGATAACATTTTTTAGCGAGTCCAAAGCCTGACATGTGTTTTTACCATTTTTAAGGGGTTTGTGGTCTATGAAGCTGAAAATATCGAAGTCCGATTTTTCGCGTTCTTTCTTTGTTGATAGGGCCCAAATCGTATATTTGGCGTAACTCCTAGCTCAGATAACATTTTTGAGCGATTCCAAAGCCTGACATGTTTTTTTACCATTTCTCAGGGGTTCGAGCGCTCTGAAGTTAAAGATTTTCAAGTCCGAATTTTCGCGTCAGTTCTTTGTTCGTTGGGGCCCAAATTGCATTTTAGGCCTAACTCGTAGCTCGGATAACATTTTTGAGCGATTCCAAAGCCTGATATGTTTTTTTTTACCATTTTTAAGGGGTTCGTGATCTCAGAAGCTGAAAATATTGAAATCCGATTTTTCACGTTCATTCTTTGTACGTGGGGGCCCAAATCATATTTTTGGCCTAACACGTAGCTTGGATAACATTTTTGAGCAATGCCAAAGCCTGACAAGTTTTTTTTTTACCATTTTTAAGGGTTTTGTGATCTCAGAAGCTGAAAATATCGAAGACCGATTTTTCGCGTTCTTTCTTTGTTCGTGGGGGTCCAAATCGTATTTTTGGCCTAACTCCTAGCTCGAATAACATTTTTGAGCGATTCCAAAGCCTGACAAGTTTTTTTTTACCATTTTTAAAGGTTTCATGATCTCTGAAGTTGAAAATATCGAAGTCCGATTTTTCGCGTTTGTTCTTTGTTAGTGGGGGCCCAAATTGTATTTTTG
Organism: Patellifolia procumbens; assembly: GCA_947645195.1. NCBI lineage: Eukaryota > Viridiplantae > Streptophyta > Magnoliopsida > Caryophyllales > Amaranthaceae > Patellifolia > Patellifolia procumbens. The sequence continues at coordinate 172,526 of CANSGD010000463.1, forward strand.
GTTTAACTACTAGCTCGGATAACATTTTTGAGCGATTCCAAATCCTGAAATGTTTTTTTAGAATTTCGACGGGGTTCAAGCACTCAGAAGCTAAAAGTTTTGAAGTCCGATTTTTCGCGTCGGTTCTTTATTCGAGGAGGCCCAAATCGTATTTTAGGCCTAACTCCTAGCTCGGATAACATTTTTGAGCGATTCCAAAGCCTGACATGTTTTTATTAACCATTTTTAAGGGGTTCATGATCTTAGAAGCTGAAAATTTTGAAGGAAAATTTTCGCGGTGGTTCTTTGTTCGTGGGGGCCTAAATCGTATTTTTTTCCCTAAGTCCTAGCTCGTATATCATTTTTGAGCGATTCCAAAGCCTGACATGTTTTTTTACCATTTTTAAAGGGTTCGTGATCTCAGAAGTTGAAAATATCGAAATCCGATTTTTCGCGTTTGTTCTTTGTTCGTGGGGGCCCTAATCGCATTTTTTGCCTAACTCTTAGCTCGGATATTAATTTTGAGCGATTCTAAAGACTGACATGTTTTTTTTACCATTTCAAAGGGGTTTGAGCGCTCAGAAGCTTAAAAATTTGAAGTCCGATTTTTCGCGTCGGTTCTTTGTTCGTTGGGGCCAAATCGTATTTTTGGCCTAACTCCTAGCTCGTTTAACATTTTTGAGCGATTCCAAAGCCTGACATGTTTTTTTTACCATTTTTAAGGGGTTCATGATCTCAGAAGCTGAAAATTTCGAAGGCCGATTTTTCGCGGTGGTTCTTTATTCGTGGGGGCCTAAATCGTATTTTTTTTCCTAAGTCCTAGCTCGTATATCATTTTTGAGCGATTCCAAAGCCTAACATGTTTTTTTACCATTTTTTAAGGGTTCGTGATCTCAGAAGTTGAAAATATCGAAATCCGATTTTTAGCGTTTGTTCTTTGTTCGTGGGGGCCCAAATTGTATTTTAGGCCTAACTCGTAGCTCAGATAACATTTTTTCGCGATTCCAAAGCCTGACATGTTTTTTTTACCATTTTTATGGGGTTCGTGATGTTAGAAGCTGAAAATATCGAAGTCCGATTTTTCGCGTTCGTTCTTTGTTCGTGGGGGCCCAAATCATATTTTTGGCCTAACGCCTAGCTCGGATAACATTATTGAGCGATTCCAAAGCCTGACATGTTTTTTTTGCCATTTTTAAGGGGTTTGTGGTCTCAGAAGCTTAAAATATCGAAGTCTGAATTTTCGTATTCTTTCTTTGTTCATGGGGGCCCAAATCGTATTTTTGGCCTAACTCCTAGCTCAGATAACATTTTTGTGCGATTCCAAAGCCAGACATGTTTTTTTACCATTTCTAAGGGGTTCGACCGCTCTGAAGCTAAAGATTTTAAGTCTGATTTTTCGCGTCGGTTCGTTGTTCTTTGGGGCCCAAATTGTATTTTAGGCCTAACTCGTAGCTCAGATAACATTTTTGAGCGATTCCAAAGCCTGACATGTTTTTATACCATTTTTAAGGGGTTCGTGATCTCAGAAGCTGAAAATATCGAAATCCGATTTTTCGCGTTCGTTCTTTGTACGTGGGGGCCCAAATCATATTTTTGGCCTAACACGTAGCTTGGATAACATTTTTGAGCAATTCCAAAGCCTGACATGTTTTATTTACCATTTTGAAGGGGTTTGTGATCTCAGAAGCTGAAAATATCGAAGTCCGATTTTTCACGTTCTTTCTTTGTTCGTGGGGGTCCAAATCGTATTTTTGGCCTAACTCCTCGCTCGAATAACATTTTTGAGCGATTAGAAAGTCTGACATGTTTTTTTTTACCATTTTTAAAGGTTTCATGATCTCAGAAGTTGAAAATATCGATGTCCGATTTTTTGCGTTTGTTCTTTGTTAGTGGGGGCCCAAATCGTATTTTTGTCTTAACTGCTAGCTCGGATAACATTTTTTAGCGATTCCAAATCCTGAAATGTTTTTTAGCAATTTGACGGGGTTCGAGCACTCAGAAGCTAAAAGTTTTGAAGTCCGATTTTTCGCGTTGGTTCTTTATTCGAGGAGTCCCAAATCGTATTTTAGGCCTAACTCCTAGCTCGGATAACATTTTTGAGCGATTCCAGAGCCTGACATGTTTTTTTTACCATTTTTAAGGGGTTCGTGATCTCAGAAGCTGAAAATATCGAAGTCCGATTTTTCGTGTTCGTTCTATGTTCGTAGGGGCCCAAATCGTATTTTTGGTTTAACTCCTAATTTGGATAACATTTTGATGTGAATCCGGGACGGATTCAAGCTTAAGTCCTCACAACCTTCACTCAGTTATGATTATTTAAGGGTTCTAAACAATTTTAGGGCTTCACTCATCTTAAACTCGATTTAGGGGGATAGTATTGAGATTAAACAAGTTAGCTTCACTCACTAATTGTATTAACCTCGCTTAGAATTAGGTTTCACTCGCCTAATTACTACGGGTCTTGTAATTAGATTCACTCTCTAAAAATAATAAAAACTTGGAAAGATGTACATCCAAATTCACAAAGACAAATAGTCCAAAATTTCAATTCAATGTGTGTGTACCTCTGATATGAATGCAATCCAATGAGAAGTAACATCCAAGAACTCCAAAGCAATGAATTTAAATTTTAATCTAAGTCCGAATTTTTTTTGCATTTTCTTGTGGATATGTTAATTAAAAAGAACACTCCTGAACCTTTTTAATTAACTCTTAATCTCCCTTAAACCACTCCTGGAATTAAGTAGATTAATCACTAAATTAATTAACACTCCTGGAAATTAATTTAATGGCCGAAAATAATAGAATAAACTATTAAGTTCTTAAACACAAGTTTTTATCTAAATCACACATTCTATTATATTGATCATCAAATGAATATAAATACTACAAAAGAAACTACTTGTCCTCCAAGCTTCCTAGATAGATGAAAATTAGCCAAGAATCTTAAGAGATTGCAATCTCATCAACTTGCTAAATAATGCCTAAAATCTAGGAGAAAATAAAGGAGAAGATAGAATCAAATCTTCCCTTAATTGGCGCCTAGTGTGAACATTTAGGGATTATGGCAACTAATCATCAACTTGCCTAGTGTGAACACTTAGGGAATATTACAAATCAACTACAACTTGCAATACTTGGAGTACAAGGACTCAAAACTACTAATTAATTACTAATAACCGAAAATACAACCAGATATTTCGGACTTATTATTTTGCTGAAATAAAATGACTTAATAAAAATAATTAAGACTCATAATGACTAATAGAATCAAATGGACGCCAAAACATGGGTTAAGGACGCCCCTCAAAAGCTTCATGGAGCTAATCATCTTTCAATCCACCTTAACATGAGTGGAAAGGTTGTGCTGAGCTTAAACTCGTAGCTCCCATGTGATATGAATCCGGGAAGGATCCAAGCTTAAGTCCTCACAACCTTCACTCAGTTATGATTCTTTAAGGGTTCTAAAACAAATTTAGGGCTTCACTCACCTCAAACTCGATTTAGGGGATAGTATTGAGATTAAACAAGTTAGCTTCACTCACTAATTGTATTAACCTCGCTTAGAATTAGGTTTCACTCGCCTAATTACTAAGGATCTTGTAATTAGATTCACTCTCTAAAAACAATAAAACATGAAAAGATGTACATCCAAATTCACAAAGACAAATAGTCCGAAATTTCAATTCAATGTGTGTATATATCTCATTAAAATATGAACGTCTATTTATACTAGACTACTTTCAGTATAATCAGAAAAACCAAATTCTATCTTGAAAGCATTTAAAAACTAATACCTAAAATCTAGGAAAAGATAAAGATAAAGATAAGGAAGATAATCTAATAAGATTAGGATAGGGATTTCGGCCCTTCCTATCTTATTTACATGCCTATCTCTTTCCTTATCCCTTAGCTAATCAAATCTTATCTAAAAGGGATTACAACTCAACTAGGACTCTGTATAACCGAAAAATACAATTATTTTCGGTCCTATTATTGACAGATTTTAAAATGCTGAATTTAAATACTAATTAAAATTAACTAAGACTCTTAATGACTTATTTGAATCTAATGGACCTTTGCTTCATCATTCTTGGACCGGACCTTCAATCTTCCTTAACATGGATGAAAATGTTGTGTTGAGCTTAAACTCATAACTCCCATGGCCTTGTTTGTTTCGAAGAATTAACCATACCCAAAAATTGCGAAGGTCATAAATAGTGATATCTTGGAGTAGCCTCTTCGCTCTTGTATCATTCTCGCCTTCTTTGAAAAAAATTCGTCCTCGAATTTTGCTATGGTTTGAGAAGAAGTCACGAATAGGAACATCACATGTAGTTTGTGTGTTCACCATATCAAAATCAGTAAAATAATCATATGACATGCACTCTTCATCAAGAATTGATAATCACCGGATAATCACCACTCCAAGGCACGGAAACTGCGCTTTCCTATTAGTTTTATTTCGCCCCTCTAGGATCACCGGGTTACACGAAACAACTAATGAGATACAATGGAGTAACAATTCACTTCTATGATCTTAGAAGAGAATCCTTAAGAACTTGTGTTTGATGTGTTTAGGAAGAACACTTAAGAAAGTTAATTAAAAATTCTTAAGCAAGCAATGAAGGTTGTGTCAAAGGATGGAGATCACCTCGTCCTTTTATAGTCACATATGCAAGGGCCCTCATTAAGGACCTTTAATAGGCACCTTAATGAGGTCCTTAATTCAGAGAATAAAGCCAGCTATTAACCATGTAATAACCAAGCATAACCGAGCAAAAACGCTTCAACGGATATAAACGGACAAAATGTGAATTGAAGCGTCACAGAGCAGAGCCTGGTCGCGACTCGCGAAACCCAGTCGCGACTCGCGAGCAGGGTCGCGGCCCGCGAGCTGCCTGCTCCCTCTTTTCTCTTGTTTTCCGGAATTAATTCTACAACTTCTATTAATTCCCCCATATGTGATTAATCCAAACCCATTACCCTTACAAATGTTCCAACAATCCTCCTCCCATTTGTAGGGTAATGTTGAACGATTTACCTCATGCAAAATCATAAACAAACATGCTCATGCATCATAGAAATATCTCACGATTGAATTTCCACTAGCATATGTAAACTTAACAACAATTAAGATTGAGATGATAGACTAAGCTTTGAATCATTCAACCACTACAAATTATTGAAGTTACAAATACACATAAGCACAAAAACTAATGTTCTTTAAAAAACTTCCGACACCTTAGTAGCCATGGTGTCCATATCCATTCATGAGCGTTCCAAGTCAAGCCTAGACTTGTTGAAGCGGCCAAACCCCTAACTCATATAGGTAAATCTTTTCGCACATGCTCCTGCAATTGAGCACTTTATCAAAGATTTATTAAGAACTTACATTCAACCTCCTTTACATTGCAGTATCAAGCACTAACCTTGGGATGTATATCACACAAGTGCTTCCAACCTTTAAAGAAAAGTACTATCCTCATTGAATTTGAGATCTAACGTTGTATTAGACATCAAATTGAGTTTTCCTTAGTTAAAGGTTGATCAATAGGCTTAAGACCCATCCCTTTGTTCATTTTGTTCACTAGTTCCCTTGACAACGGTTTTGTAAACGTATCCGCCAAGTTTACACTAGACCGAACAAAATCAATGGTTATACAACCATTCCTTATCATTTCACGTACATAGCTATGTCTAATCCCAATGTGCCTTGACTTGCCATTGTAGACTTCACTATACGCTTTGGCTATTGTGGATGCACTATCACAATGGATAGCTAGAGGAGACATTGGTTTGACCCATAAGTCAAACTCACTCAACACATTCCTTAGCCATTCCGCTTCTTGACAACAAGAAGCTAATGCGATGAATTCCGATGCCATAGTGGAATCGGTAATACATGTTTGCTTCTTAGATGCCCATGAGACGGCACCTCCTCCAAGAAGAAACACCTATCCACTTGTGGAAGAATAATCTTCCTTATTGGATATCCAACTAGCATCCGAGTACCCTTCAATGATTGAAGGTTCTCCCGTATAAGTTAAACCATAATATTTGGTTTTGTTCAAATACCTTAGTAATCTTCTCAAAGCTTGCCAATGTATCATACTAGGTTTACTAGTATATCGGCTAAGCTTGCCAATAGCAAATGCTATATCCGGCCGAGTGCTAGTCATAGCATACATCAAGCTTCCAACCAAGCTTGCATACTCCAATTGAGCAATAGGAGTACCACTACCCGGAACCAAGTGAATACTAGGATCCATAGGAGTAGCAAAATGAGACGAATTTGACTCATTGTACCTCTTTACCACTTTCTCAATGTAATGAGCTTGTGATAAAGAAATAGTACCTTTACCTCTCATTATTCTAATACCAAGAATAACATTCGCTTGACCCAAGTCTTTCATTGAGAAGCTACTTGAGAGAAAAGCTTTAGTATTTTCCACTTGTTCCAAATCAGTCCCAAAGATGAGCATATCATCTACATATAAGCAAATTATAACTCCTTTACCGTTATTATCAAATTGGCTATATACACATTTATCGGACTGATTTATTTTAAATCCATTAGCCAAGACTACATCATCAATTTTTTGATGCCATTGGTTTGGTGCTTGCTTAAGTCCATACAAAGATCTAATCAACTTGCAAACCTTAGACTCTTGACCTTTGACGACAAATCCTTCGGGTTGATTCATGTATACTTCCTCCTCCAATTCACCATTAAGGAATGCCGTTTTAACATCCATTTGGTGAATTACAAGACCATGAATCGCCGATAAAGCTATCAATAGTCTAATGGTAGCAATTCTTGCTACCGGAGCATAAGTGCAATATGGTTCCATCGATTTTCCGTTTTCTTACGAAAATCCATTTACAACCTAAGGGTTTGCAACCGGGAGGTAAATTAGCTAAAACCCATGTATTATTCCCCATTATTGAATCCATTTCATCATTCACGGCCTCTTTCCAAAAGGCGGAATCATGAGACTTTATAGCCTCATCAAAGGTCCTAGGATCCTCCTCCATATTGTAACAATATGAAAATTGAGTCATAATTGACTCCCTTGACCCTTCAACTAAATAAAGTTGAAAATCCGGTCCAAAAGATTTCTCTTTTCTAATTCTTTTATTTCCTAATTTCCGGTGTTGTGGTTTCATGATCATCATTGATGTCACCCACAACCTTGGAACTAGTACTAGGTACCATGTCCTTTGGTCTAGGAATCGAAGAGAAACGAGTCTCATCAAATATTGCATCTCTTGACTCTATCACGGTGTGAATAGATACAAAATCATTATGTTCAATGACATAAAACCTATAGGCTTTGCTATTTTCCGCATAGCCTATAAAAATGCAACCAATTCCTCTTTCACCTAACGTTTTACGTTTAGGTTCCGTCAATTTGACAACCGCCCTACATCCCCATACCTTAAGGTAATTGAGATTAGGCTTTTTCTTTGACCAAAGTTCATATGGGGTAGTCTTGTTCCTTTTATTAGGAACTCTATTTAAAATATAGCATGCCGTTAAAATAGCATCACCCCAAAAACCGTCACTAAGACCCGAATTAGAAAGCATGGTATTAACCATTTCTTTTAAAGTCCTATTTTTCCTTTCCGCCACACCATTACTTTGAGGTGAGTATGGTGCGGTAGTTTCATGGATTATTCCAATGGAATTAAAATAACTAGGATTATAGTATTCACCACCCCTATCCGTTCGAAGCCTTTTAACTTTTTCACTAAGTTGAAGTTCCACTTCGGTCTTATAGATCTTAAACTTCTCAAGTGCTTCATCTTTTGAGAATAATAAATAAATGTAACAATACCTTGAAAAATCATCAATAAAAGTTACAACATATTTTTTATTTCCCAAAGATGGTGAACTATGAAAGTCACACAAGTCATTATGCACCAAAACTAGCAATACCGATTGTCTTGTCACACTAGGAAAAGGATTCTTTGTAATTTTGTTTAACATACATGTCTTGCACTTCTCTAAATTCAAATCAAAGGAAGGAATTAAACCTAACTTAGACATGTCATATAATCTATGATAGTTTACATGACATAACCGATTGTGCCATAGAGAAGAAACATCAAGCATGTAAATAGAACTAGCAATTTTATTATCAATGCTAAACTTAAACATTCCATTACAAAATAACCTTGACCAACATAAATACCACTCTTAGACACTATAAATTTATCGGATTCAAAAACAACCTTAAAACCAAACTTATTCAAAAGTCCTCCCGACACAAGATTTTTCCTAACTTCCGGAACATAAACAACATCCCGGAGAGTTAGAGTCTTTCCCGAGGTTAACAACAATTCTACTTGGCCAATTCCCTTAGCTTTTACCGTAGAATCATTCCCCATGTACAAAATTGGACCATCATCCAATTCCTTCAAAGACTTGAAATGGTGCCTATTATTGCACACATGTCGAGAAGCTCCCGAATCAATCCACCAAGAATCATCAACCTGCACAACATTAATTTCAGAAATCATAGCAATAAAATTCATTTCTTCAACTATGTTTTCATGTGCAACCATACCTTGGTTTTGACCAACACTAGGTTGATCTTTCTTTGTCGTCTTCTTTTTCTTCCAAGACGGACAATTTCTCTTCAAATGAGGACCATTGCATACCCAACAAGTGAGAGTTTTCCTCTTCTTGTTTGCAACATTGGTTTTAGATTGAGCATTGGATTTCTTGGTCCCATTAGACCCACCAACCTCTACCATATTAACGGTAGACTTAGGAGCACTAGTATTTGTGTCCTTTACCCCATGTTGAGCCCGGATCCCTTCTTCAATACGAAGATGAGTTCCTAATTGCTCCATGGAAAGATCCTCCTTCTTATGTTTCAAAGTATGTATAGTGTCTTTCCAAGAAGATGGTAGTTTATCAATAATGGATGCAACGACAATTGCTTCATGCATAAAGCATTTCATAAGCAAGAGCATTCGTTGGTTAAGAACCGAAGAATCAGTTTTGCTTCAAGCCTTGTTGGAACCGTACCAACAACCACCACTTTCACTAGCCTTAGAACCACCAAACTAGGCCACCAATGTCAAAGAAGAACTCTTGGTGCAACCTTGATTTGTTAAATTAGTAACTAGTCTACGTTAGTTAGCTAATTAACTCAAAGACTTGGATTAGGACAAACTGTCCAGTTTTTACTCTAAGCGCACAGCCCAAAGAAATGAGTATAACTCTTAATTCATTCAACAAAGTCTAATGAAACTTCTTACATTACAATCCTAACATATAAGGCAGTAACATACCAAAGATTCACGTCATTTGGTGATGTTTTGCTTAGGTAACAAAAGCCATCTTAAAGTATTACAAAAATCTGGCCAGTTTTCAGTACCTAGGTGCAATGATTAGGATATTCTGAGAAACGAAAATATCCTACTGCAAAAAGGAAACTAAGGTAATAAAATAGACATTCTAAGGAAAATATCCTCAAAAAATCAGCTCCAAAAGCTTAAGAAAAGCGGCTGCCCAGAACTGATGAAGTGGAGCCCAGAAGGACGCCGGAAGGCTGCGGTTTTGGATATTTCTTCATGAAGCTCTCATTTCCTATTGATTCTTGCCTCCAACTCTTCACATTCTTGTTGGTGATGTATGTAAGCACACAGGTGAGTCATGTATGGTTGCCTTAGCCAAGAATAAAGCTCAAAAACATGCTCAAAACGTTCCCTAAACCAACCGTATAAAATCTGTTCTTCCAAAACAGTTTCACTAAGCTTACTTTAATGACTTAGAACTAATTAATTAAGCTATTTAATCATAATTCAAGCTTGATTACTAATACTTTGTGATGTTAAGATGATCATAAGAATTAATCAACAAGGCTTAAAATAGATTAAGAAGGTGTTAAGCTTAATTAATAATTCGAAGTACTTGCTTGTTCGAAATTGGGTTAAGTAAGCTAATGAATTGAATCTCCTTCACCTTAATCTCTTCTTGATGACTCTTTGCTAGGAGACTTGGATTGATCATGGATGCTCCTGCATCATTCTCCCCTGGTTTGGAGAAGTCTTCTTGCAACTCGAGATCTTCTTCCAAATATGGAGCTAAGTCACCCACATTGAAGGTGGCCGAAATGTTGCCCATCTCACTTGGTAGTTCTATCTTGTATGCATTGTTATTGATCTTTTCAAGCACCCTAAATGGACCATCACTCCTTGGCATCAGCTTGTTCTTCCTTCTTGATGGAAATCGCTCCTTCCTTAGGTGCAACCATACCAAGTCCCCGGGCTTGTAAATGACCTCCTTTCGATGCTTGTTAGCTCGGACCTTGTAAGCTTCATTAACCTTCTCAATGCGTGCTCTAATCTGTTGGTGAAGCTTCTTCATCTCCTTTGCCTTCTCCTCTGCATCTATGCTTTGCCTCACTTCAACTGGAATAGGTAGTAAATCAATGGGACTTAAAGGATTAACCCCATAGTTCACTTCGAATGGAGAGCACTTCGTGGCATATGTAGGTGATCTATTATAAGCAAATTCTGCATGTGCTAGCTTTAGATCCCAATCTTTCTGTGACTTGTTAACTAGAGTCCTGAGGAGAGTAGTAAGTGTCCTGTTTGTCACCTCCGTTTGACCATCAGTTTGTGGATGCGCCGTGGTACTAAAGAGGAGCTTAGTACCTAGGAGCTTCCATAAAGTCTTCCAAAAGAAACTGAGGAACTTAACATCCTTATCAGAAACAATAGTCTTCGGTACACCATGTAATCTAATGATCTCCTTGAAGTACAAATCAGCTACATGAATTGCATCATCCGTCTTGTTGCAAGCAATGAAATGAGCCATCTTTGAGAATCGATCCACCACCACCATAATAGCATCTCTTTGCCTTTGAGTCCTAGGCAAAGCTACTATGAAATCCATACTAACATCTTCCCATGGCTGATTAGGAACTGGAAGTGGAGTATAGAGCCCTTGATGAAAAGAACTCTTGGCCTTCTGACATGTAGAACATCGAGCTAGAACTGAGTGAACATCACCTGCAAGTTTTGGCCAATAAAAGTGTTCCTGCAAAACATCCACAGTTTTGTTAATACCAAAATGCCCTGCTAGGCCTCCTCCATGAACCTCCTTGATGAGCAAATCCCTTAGTGAGTACTTAGGGATACAAAGCTTATTATTTCGGAAGAGAAAACCATCTAGAACCGAAAAAGCTCCATGAGAACCATCCTTGCACGCTTCTATCAACGGTGAAAAATCTGGATCATCATAATAAAGCTCCTTAATATGAATGAAGCCAAGAACTCGAGCCTCCATTAGAGAAAGCATAGAATGCCTCCTAGATAATGCATCTGCAACCACATTAGAAACTCCAGTTTTGTACTTTAAAACAAAATCAAAAGATTGAAGGAACTCCACCCATTTAGCATGCCGTGAACTGAGCTTATGTTGTCCATTAATGTACTTCAAAGCTTGATGATCTGAATGCAACACAAACTGAGCTGGCCTAAGATAATGAGTCCAATAAGTCAAGGCACGAACAATAGCATAGAACTCTTTATCATAGGTGCTGTAGTTGAGCTTGGCATGATTGAGCTTCTCACTGAAATAGGCTATGGGACACCCTCCTTGTTGTAAAACAGCTCCAATCCCTACGCCACTTGCATCACATTCCACTTCAAACACTTTCTTGAAATCTGGTAAGGCTAGAACAGGCGCCTCATAAAGCTTGCTTTTCAACTGATCAAATGCTTCCTGAGCTGCTGGAGTCCAAGTGAAAGAACCCCCTTTGATACATTCGGTCAGTGGAGCCAAAATAGTACTAAAACCTCTGATGAATCTCCTGTAAAAAGATGCCAATCCATGAAAACTTCGAACTTCTGTGATGGACTTTGGAATTGGCCATGATTTGATTGCCTCCACCTTGGATTCATCCATAGAAATGCCCTGAGATGAAATAATGAAGCCAAGAAAAGACACACTAGAAGTGAAGAATTCACACTTCTCCATCTTTGCATATAGCTTCTTTTCCCTTAGCTTAAGGAAAACCTTCTTCAGATGAATAAGATGATCCTGTTCATTGTTGCTATACACAAGAATATCATCAAAATAAACCACAACAAATGAACCAATGAAGGGACGAAGTACCTCATGCATGAGCCTCATGAAAGTACTAGGAGCATTAATTAAACCAAATGGCATAACACGCCACTCATATAACCCACTCTTAGTCTTAAAGGCTGTTTTCCATTCATCCCCTTCTTTGATTCGAATCTGATGATAACCACTACGCAAATCTATCTTGGAGAATATAGTAGCACCATGTAATTCATCGAGCAAATCATCAAGCCTAGGAATAGGATACCTATACTTGATGGTAATGTTGTTTATAACCCTGCAATCTACACACATACGCATAGTTCCATCCTTCTTTGGAACCAAAATAACAGGAACAGCACATGGACTAAGACTTTCTTGTACAAACCCCTTAGCTAACAATTCAGTAATCTGTTTTTGCAACTCTTTAGCTTCTTCAGGATTACATCTATAAGATGCCTTGTTAGGTAATGGTGCTCCAGGAACTAAGTCAATTTGATGCTCAATACCCCTACTAGGTGGTAAACCATAGGGAAGATCCTCGGGAAAAATATCACTAAAATCGTTCACTAATGGTTTAACCCAATCATGTAATTCAAGAGTATTTTCATCATTTGCAGCAAATAACAACAACAAGTACATTTCCTTCCCCTTTTCAATGGCCTTATCAACTTGATGTTTTTGGAGAATTAAGGATTTCTGATTTTTAGCTTTCGAATTGGAGGTTTCTTTCTTAGGCAAATTCGGACCCTTTTTGCTAGGACTAAGTATAATTTTCTTGTTTTCATGCATGAAAGTGTATGTATTAGTCCTACCATTATGTAAGGTTTCCTTATCAGATTGCCACGGCCTCCCTAAGAGAATATGACATGCATTCATAGGCACCACATCACATAAAACCTTATCATTATACGAATCACCAAAAGAGAAGCTAATTAAAGCTTGTTTTGTTACCTCCACACAGTTACCATCATTAAGCCAATGAAGCTTATATGGTTTAGGATGACTGAAGGTAGGATGATTGAGCTTCTCCACCATAGAACTCGAAGCTACATTAGTGCAACTCCCACCATCAATAATCATGGAACAAATCTTGCCCTTGATTAAGCATTTCGTCTGAAAAATCTGGTCTCGTTGAGATGGTATAGCTTCGGCTTCTTTGGAGTGAAGGACCCTCCTTAGAACCAAGCTAAGATGATCATCTCCTTCCACTTCATCAACAAGAACATCTTCATTGCATTCATCCTCCTTTTCAGATTCTTTTTCGTGCTCCTCTTGATCTTTAAGGGCATCTTCTATGTTTTTAATGTCTAGTAAGGTCATTACCCTTCTGTTTGGGCATTGTGCTTGATAATGACCATAACCATGACACTTAAAACATTTGACATCATCCTTCTTGGAAGAACTTTCAGGAACTTTCTTCCCTTTATCAAGAAATTTCGAACCAGCTTCATTTTTAGGTGTAAATGGAGATGTCGAAGTAGGCTTTACATACGAACTAGAACCTCCTTTAGCAAAAGAAGTTCCTTTGCTAAATACCTTCTTCTTCTTGTCTTTTTGATGCTTTTCCACCTTAAGAGCCAACCTGAAAAGTTCATCTAAAGTAGAATAAGATTGAAGCTCAAGCTTCTTTTGAATGTCACGATCTAGGCCCTTCACAAAACGAGCCATGGTCTGCTCTTCCCTTTCTTGAACATCCAATTTCATCATCAACTTCTCATATTCATGGATGTATGTCTCGACATTCTTGGTACCTTGGAACAAATCAGAAAGTTGGTTATATAAATCAAGAGTGTAAGTGGAGGGGAGAAACTTAGCTTCCATCTTCTTTTTCAGTTTCTTCCAACTCTTGATTTTCGGCTTATGCTTTCTTTCTCTAGCAAGAGCAACGTTTTCCCACCAAAGGGATGCATAACCCTTTAGCTTAGTGATAGCCAACTTGAAAGATTTCGAATCATCATACTCCTTTAGCTCGAAAATCCTATTACATCTCGAAACCCATTCCAAATAAGCATCCGGATTAAGGTTTCCATCAAACTCTGGAACATCTAACTTGATGTCTCGAAAGTCATCTTGTTTTCGTGGCCTCCTTCTTTGATTAGAAGTTTGTGATTGTACTTCTTCACTAGAGTCATAAACAACCTCATTCTCATCTTCAAAGTGCCTTCTTTCATGAACTTCTCTTCGAATTCCAACACTAGAACTTCGAAAGGCTTCCATGAGATTTGCCATTTGCTCACTAATTGTAGCCATTTGATTCTCAAGGCCAACTAACCTTGCTTCATTCAATGTCATGCCCCTTCTAAACTGATTTGGATCTTCATTACCACTCATTTTAACAACCACGAAATTGTATCAAAGATTAGAGGTGAAAAGAGAAGAAAAGAGATGTGTTTGGGCTTAGAATTGGTTTCGGTTTTGGGGGGGATAATTGTATGATTTTAGGAAATGATTATAGGATGATTAGAGGGTTAAAAGAATGCTCTTAAACTAACCAAAGCTCTGATACCAAATGATGCATAAAGCATTTCATAAGCAAGAGCATTCGTTGGTTAAGAACCGAAGAATCAGTTTTGCTTCAAGCCTTGTTGGAACCGTACCAACAACCACCACTTTCACTAGCCTTAGAACCACCAAACTAGGCCACCAATGTCAAATAAGAACTCTTGGTGCAACCTTGCTTTGTTAAATTAGTAACTAATCTACGTTAGTTAGCTAATTAACTCAAAGACTTGGATTAGGACAAACTGTCCAGTTTTTACTCTAAGCGCACAGCCCAAAGAAATGAGTATAACTCTTAATTCATTCAACAAAGTCTAATGAAACTTCTTACATTACAATCCTAACATATAAGGCAGTAACATACCAAAGATTCACGTCATTTGGTGATGTTTTGCTTAGGTAACAAAAGCCATCTTAAAGTATTACAAAAATCTGGCCAGTTTTCAGTACCTAGGTGCAATGATTAGGATATTTTGAGAAACGAAAATATCCTACTGCAAAAAGGAAACTAAGGTAATAAAATAGACATTCTAAGGAAAATATCCTCAAAAAATCAGCTCCAAAAGCTTAAGAAAAGCGGCTGCCCAGAACTGATGAAGTGGAGCCCAGAAGGACGCTGGAAGGCTGCGGTTTTGGATACTTCTTCACGAAGCTCTCATTTCCTATTGATTCTTGCCTCCAACTCTTCACATGCTTGTTGGTGATGTATGTAAGCACACAGGTGATTCATGTATGGTTGCCTTAGCCAAGAATAAAGCTCAAAAACATGCTCAAAACGTTCCCTAAACCAACCGTATAAAATCTGTTCTTCCAAAACAGTTTCACTAAGCTTACTTTAATGACTTAGAACTAATTAATTAAGCTATTTAATCATAATTCAAGCTTGATTACTAATACTTTATGATGTTAAGATGATCATAAGCATTAATCAACAAGGCTTAAAATAGATTAAGAAGGTGTTAAGCTTAATTAACAATTCGAAGTACTTGCTTGTTCGAAATTGGATTAAGTAAGCTAATGAATTGAATCTCCTTCACCTTAATCTCCTCTTGATGACTCTTTGCTAGGAGACTTGGATTGATCATGGATGCTCCTGCATCATCCTCCTTCTTATGTTTCAAAGTATGTATAGTGTCTTTCCAAGAAGATGGTAGTTTATCAATAATGGATGCAACGGCAATTGCTTCATCCATTACCATACCATGTGACCTTATTTGATTTAAAATGTGATGAACTTCGTGAAATTGTTCCATTATAGGCCTTTCATTAGTCATTTTAAACATATTAAAATTACTAACAAGAAACTTCTTACTTGAAGCATCTTCCGAGATGTACTTGGCCTCTAGAGAATCCCAAAGCTCCTTTGCACTCTCCACATTTTGGTAAAGATCAAACAAGGCATCCGAAAGTGCATTGAGAATATGACCACGACAAATGTAGTCATCATTCTCCCACTTTGTACGCCTCCTCGTAGTCTCCAAGGGTTCCTCAACCCCTTCTTCCGGATAAGCCGGAATTGGTGTTGTAAGCACATACACCACATTGAGGGTCGTTAAGAGGAAATGAATCTTCTTTTGCCAACGACGAAAACCCACACCTTCGAACTTGTCCAACTTTTGGAAGTTCAAATTAAGGTCCTTGAGTGATGAAGCCATATCCGTAAGGAAATAAAACTTCTAGATTGTTAGAATAAAAACAATAGAACAAGAGGAAACCGGATAATCACCACTCCAGGGCACGGAAACTACGCTTTCCTATTAGTTTTATTTTGCCCCTCTAGGATCACCGGGTTTACCCGAAACAACTAATGAGATACAATGGAGTAACAATTCACTTCTATGATCTTAGAAGAGAATCCTTAATAACTTGTGTTTGATGTGTTTAGGAAGAACACTTAAGAAAGTTAATCAGAAATTCTTAAGCAAGCAATGAAGGTTGTGTCAAAGGATGGAGATCGTCAAAGGATGGAGATCACCTCCTCCTTTTATAGTCACATATGCAAGGGCCCTCATTAAGGACCTTTAATAGGCACCTTAAAGAGGTCCTTAATTCAGAGAATAAAGCCAGCCACTAACCATGTAATAACCAAGCATAACCGAGCAAAAACGCTTCAACGGATATAAATGGACAAAATGTGAACTGAAGCGTCACAGAGCAGAGCCTGGTCGCGACTCGCGAAACCCAGTCGCGACTCGCGACCACGGGTCGTGGCCCGCGACCCAGCTCGCGGCCCGCGAGCTGCCTGCTCCCTCTTTTCTCTTGTTTTCCGGAATTAATTCTACAACTTCTATTAATTCCCCCATATCTGATTAATCCAAACCCATTACCCTTACAAATGTTCCAACAGGATCTCTAATAACATCATCAAAAATAATATAATCGTCCTTCTCAACCCCAAAAGTTCGATCCATCCAAGTTGGACGTTCCTTAAAAATAGTGTCAAAACACCATTCATATGTTTCTGTTCTTTGAGGTGTAGAAAGAATATCAACATCCTCAATTGGTTCAACCGTCTCATCAAATTTCGGATGTAAGTCTGGATTAAAATTAGGATCTATGCCAAAGCTACAAACATCAACATTTTCCTCTTCAATAGTTACCTTCTCTGTTCGAGGAGAACACAAGAGTTTTTCAAGTTGCTTCATAATTTTTGTAATTCCTCGTTGAATTTTCTTTAATGGTTTTTTATTAGTTTCAAGAGACTCTTGTACTTGCAATAATCCCAAAGTATGTTTCAGTTTACGAACACGACCAAAATCCCTCCCCATTATTTTTCGAATCAAACAACCTCCTTAAAACTGCCAAAAATATCCAGGAAATTTACCCAACTTCAAAAATACACTGCAGATGCAAAACTTGGTGAAAAATTACAAAATTTTAACACAAGTAAATTTTGGATGTTAAAAAACATCACCAACTGGAATCACTGAAAAATTCGTTGTAGGCTGCTCACAGTAAATTTTGAAAGTCAGTCGCGCCAGAATTGATCGAAAACAGACAACGTTGAAATTTAATTCCGGAAAAAATAGTAAATGAATTCCTAAAATCACAAAAATTTCCATTCTAAAACTAGACAAGACAACACCCAATTTAGCGCCAAGAAACTCTAAAAAATACGTTGTATACAAGGAGAACGAGTTGCTCAAAGTTACCTTAAAAACTGTTCTAAACTGGGCAGATTGTTTGTGCTTCGAAATAGCTTCAATGGGTCACGAAACACAACCTTTAGCTCTGATACAATTTGATATGAATCCGGGACGGATCCAAGCTTAAGTCCTCACAACCTTCACTCAGTTATGATTCTTTAAGGGTTCTAAAACAAATTTAGGGCTTCACTCACCTTAAACTCGATTTAGGGGATAGTATTGAGATTAAAAAAGTTAGCTTCACTCACTAATTGTATTAACCTCGCTTAGAATTAGGTTTCACTCGCCTAATTACTAAGGATCTTGTAATTAGATTCACTCTCTAAAAACAATAAAACATGGAAAGATGTACATCCAGATTCACAAAGACAAATAGTCCGAAATTTCAATTCAATGTGTGTATATATCTCATTAAAATATGAACGTCTATTTATACTAGACTACTTTCAGTATAATCAGAAAAACCAAATTCTATCTTGAAAGCATTTAAAAACTAATACCTAAAATCTAGGAAAAGATAAAGATAAAGATAAGGAAGATAATCTAATAAGATTAGGATAGGGATTTCGGCCCTTCCTATCTTATTTACATGCCTATCTCTTTCCTTATCCCTTAGCTAATCAAATCTTATCTAAAAGGGATTACAACTCAACTAGGACTCTGTATAACCGAAAAATACAATTATTTTCGGTCCTATTATTGACAGATTTTAAAATGCTGAATTTAAATACTAATTAAAATTAACTAAGACTCTTAATGACTTATTTGAATCTAATGGACCTTTGCTTCATCATTCTTGGACCGGACCTTCAATCTTCCTTAACATGGATGAAAATGTTGTGTTGAGCTTAAACTCATAACTCCCATGGCCTTGTTTGTTTCGAAGAATTAACCATACCCAAAAATTGCGAAGGTCATAAATAGTGATATCTTGGAGTAGCCTCTTCGCTCTTGTATCACCATGGCCTTGCTTTGAAGAATTAACCATACCCAAAAATTGCGAAGGTCATAAATAGTGATATCTTGGAGTAGCTTCTTCGCTCTTGCATCATTCTCGCCTTCTTTGAAAAAAATTCGACCTCAAATTTGGTCAAATTTAGAGAAATAATCACGGACAAGAACAAGGGACCCTGAACAATATGAATTAGGTACTTCGTCAAAAATAGATGGATCTTCAACAATAGCATCAAAAGGAATAATTTTGTTGTTCTCATCTCCATCTTTTATGTCTTCAACAACTTCTACCACAAGTAGAGGTTCATCTAGAGTAGGCTTGGAAAAATCTGGAACAACATCAACCTTAACTTCTTCAACTACTAGAGGTACATCTTGAGTTGACTCGGAAAAAGTAGGAAGAACATCAATCTTAACTTCTTCAACTAGTTGTTCTGGAATTGAAGTTGACCTTTTAGGTGTTGTCCTAAAGTCCCTCCCAAAGATTTCCTTAAATTTTTCCTCAATTCTTTTTTGTCTTTCAAATTCCCTTTGTTGCCTTTCAATTTCTTCTCTTCTTTCTATGGGTCGTTAGAAACTTATCAGAATGAATAATTCTGCTTCAAAAACTCTCCTTTACAACTTTGTAAGACAAGGATCATCAAGTTGATTTTGGACGAGTTTTATAGCATGTTAAAAGGGGAGAGTATGAATGAGCGTAACAACGTCAGTCCGATCAGTCTCATACAACATGATTTCGTTTCAAATAGTCCCCTTAAGAAAAACAACTGCCCAGAATATCCAGAAAACAGACCTAACTTTAAAAATAAACTGCAGATTCCACAAGTCGAAAAAAATTACCAACATTTAACACAAGTAAATTTTGGATGTTAAGAAACATCTCCAACTGGAATCACTGAAATATTCGAAGTAGGCTGCTCGCAGTAATTTTTCAAACTCAGTCGCGCCAGATTCAGACGAAAATAACACGACTCACGAGAACTATCTCAAAACTATACCAAACGAACTCCAACTTCTACGAAATTTCAGGACAGTAAACTAGACTTGAAATAAACCAGTTTAGGCGCAAAAATCACCCAAAAAGATGCTTTCTTGTGGGAGATCGAGTCTTTCAAAGGTTACCTTAAATTTTCGAAGAACTGCCAGGAATTTATGTCTGACTGCAAACGTTGCTGTAGCTTCGTTTCTCTTCCAAATTCAATGAAATTTTCACAAAACACTCTAATAGATGTCTACAATGTACCCACAAAATTTCACGCCAAAATTCATCCTCTAGCTCAAGAAAGTTGGAAACTTTCTTTCCTCACCCACCTGGAAAAATCTGATACCAATTGATATGAATGCAATCAAATGAGAAGTAACATCCAAGAACTCCAAAGCAATGAACTTAAATTTTAATCTAAGTCCGAATTTTTTTTGTATTTTCTTGTGGATATGTTAATTAAAAAGAACACTCCTGAACCTTTTTAATTAACTCTTAATCTCCCTTAAACCACTCCTGGAATTAAGTAGATTAATCACTAAATTAATTAACACTCCTGGAAATTAATTTAATGGCCGAAAATAATAGAATAAACTATTAAGTTCTTAAACACAAGTTTTTATCTAAATCACACATTCTATTTTATTGATCATCAAATGAATATAAATACTACAAAAGAAACTACTTGTCCTCCAAGCTTCCTAGATAGACGAAAATTAGCCAAGAATCTTAAGAGATTGCAATCTTATCAACTTGTTAAATAATCCCCAAAATCTAGGAGAAGATATAATCAAATCTTCCCTTAATTGGCGCCTAGTGTGAACACTTAGGGATTATGGCAACTAATCATCAACTTGCCTAGTGTGAACACTTAGGGAATATTACAACTCAACTACAACTTGCAATACTTGGAGTAAAAGGACTCAAAACTACTAATTAATTACTAATAACCGAAAATACAACCAGATTTTTCGGACCTATTATTTTGCTGAAATAAAATGACATGATAAAAATAATTAAGACTCATAATGACTAATAGACTCAAATGGACGCTAAAACATGGGCTAAGGACGCCCCTCAAAAGCTTCATGGACCTGATCATCTTTAAATCCACCTTAACATGGACGGAAAGGTTGTGTTGAGCTCAAACTCGTAGCTCCCATGGCCTTGCTTTGAAGAATTAACCATACCCAAAAATTCCGAAGGTCATAAATAGTGATATCTTGGAGTAGCTTCTTCGCTCTTGCAGCAACCTCTCATTAAAATATGAACGCCTATTTATACTAGACTACTCCTAGTATAATCAGGAAAACCAAATTCTACCTAGAAAGCATTTTAAAACTAATCCCTAAAATTTAGGAAAAGATAAAGATAAAGATAAGGAAGATAATCTAATAAGATTAGGATAGGGATTTCGGTCCTTCCTATCTTATTTACATGCCTATCTGACATGAGTCAAGAGCCAAAGTCAACCATTGAAGATGAGCCTATTTGCTTGGTCCTTGAGACCTTTGGATTCAAGCTCAAAGCCAATGGATCTTTTGTGACTATGCTAGCTTGGGAGGATGAACTAGCTTGAAGTGGCTAATATGGGGCGTCCATATGTAGTCTTTTAGAGTCTTTTAGTTGCTTTTGTTGAGTCATTTTGTTCATGTAATAAAAACTAACATGGTGGCCGAAAATATGGTTGAATTTCGGTTACTATGCAAGTTCTAGTAGGGTTCTAATTCCTATTGTGATTAGGATTGATTTTGGGGAGAAAATGATAAGCTTAGGCGTGTGAATGGAGATGATAAGGGCCGAAATCCTATCATTTTCATTAGATAGTTATCTTTGCTTATGTCTATCTCTATCTTTCCCTTCATTTTAGGGATTAAGATTTATTTTGCATTTTAGATAGAGTTTAGGGATCCTTATATACTAGGAGATGTACTAGTATAAATAAGGCCTCTATGTCGATTTTATTCAATAACATATTCAGAATTTTGAGTCATATTTTCGAGTATTAATTGTTTGCCAATTAATTTCGTGCCATTTAATAATTTTCAGGAATGTTAATTATTGAGTGATTAATCT
This sequence comes from Patellifolia procumbens, assembly GCA_947645195.1. Lineage (NCBI taxonomy): Eukaryota > Viridiplantae > Streptophyta > Magnoliopsida > Caryophyllales > Amaranthaceae > Patellifolia > Patellifolia procumbens. Next base: position 194,253 of record CANSGD010000463.1, read on the forward strand.
ACTTAATTCCAGAAGTGATTTAAGTGAGATTAAAAGTTAATTAAATCTTTCAGGAGTGATTGATTTAATTTTCATATCCAAACACCTTCAAACACATAAACACATTTGTTCTTGATTTAAAGAGTGAATCATGGAAGAGTTCTTGGAGTTATTGATTTACTCTTTGGACAAAAATTCGGACTTAGTGACTATTAGGATCCTTTGCTTGGATTCTTCCTTTGTATGCTACTTTACCTTGGAGGTGCATTCATATCAATTGGTATCAGTTTTCCAGGAGGTTGAGGAAAGAAAGTGTCCGAGTTTCTTGGTAAGCATTCTAAACTAGTTAATTCTAGTTCTTGATCCTTGTTTGGGCTTGTGTGGTTGGTTGGCTACTATTCTTGTTGGCGTGACTTTGTGTGTTTTGTGTGGCTTATTTGTTGTTGTTTAAAGCTTTAAACCATGTCTAGTGTGGAGAAACTTGAAAAAATGATGCATGATTTACTTATTGGTGTTGAGGAGGACAGAGATAGGGTTAGGAGGTTGGAAACCGCCCATTTAACCTTGCATGATATGGTTAGAAGGAGAAACGACCCTAATAATGTTGATTATGAATCTGATCATGATGTTGTGCAAAATGTTAAATCCACCTATGATGTTAATAGGGGAATAAAATTGGATGATTTTGATGGTAATGCAAATCCTGAAGATTTGCTTGAGTGGATTAGACAACTTGAAAAGGTGTGTGACTAGGGGTTTTGATGATGAGAAAAAGTTTAAAATTGCCACTATTAGACTAACTAAATATGCTGGAATTTGGTTAGAGAGTCTAAAAGGAAAAAGGGCAAAACTAGGAAAACCCAAGCTTAAAAGTTGGGAGAAGCTTAAAAAGAAGTTGAAAGAGAGATTTATTCCAAGTGATTTCATTCAAAGGCAATACATGAAAAAGCGTGATTTAACTCAAGATTCTATGAGTGTGAATGATTATACTTTGGAGTTTGATAAATTATGCTTGCTATGTGGTAATGAAGAGGTTGAGCAAGAAAAGATTGCTAGATTTATTGGAGGTCTTCATAAATCTATTGCTAGGAAGATTGATATTGCCAACTATAGTACCTTTGATGATGTGTGTCAATTGGCTTTGAAGTTTGTTAGACACGAACTTGAGGATAAGAGAACCTATGGGGGAAAAAACACCACTTTAAAAAGCTTTAACCCTAACCCTAATTATCCATCTTCTTCCAAAACCTTTGAAAAGAAAGAAATTCCTTCTAAGGGGGAACAAAAGGGAGAGCCCCCTAAATTGGTTTTTTGTAGAGAGAAGTTTGAGGATAGTAGGAAGTGTTTTAAGTGTCAAGGGAGGGGTCATATTGCTTTGAATTGTCCCACTAGAAAAGCCCTAACCATGAGACAATACATGACCATGGAGGAGGAAGAGTGGATGTATGACTATGTGGTGGAGAGTGACCATGAGAGTGAGGAGATTGAGGATGAAGATGCTTATGCTGAAGATGACTCTAGGATGATTGGAGTTATTAGGAGGACTTTACATGTTGATCATTCACCTAATCATGAGCAAAGAGAAAATCTTTTTCATACTAGATGTAGAGTTGGTGATTTCTCTTGCAATGTGATTATTGATAGTGGATCTTGCACTAATGTGGTGGCATCTAATGTGGTCTCTAAGTTGAATTTGTTGGTTAGAGATCATCCTTGTCCTTACAAGTTGAGTTGGTTAGATGATAAGACTGGTTTGATGGTTAAGAAACAAGCCCTTGTTTCTTTTTCGATTGGTAGCTACAAAGATGAGATGTGGGGTGATGTTCTTCCTATGAGTGCTTGTCATATTCTTCTTGGTAGACCTTGTCAATTTGATCGAAAGGTTATTCATGAGGGGGAGACCAATGTGTATTCTGTTTTGATGGGATCCAAAAGGATTCGACTTATGCCCTTGTCTCTTAACACTATTGCGCCAAAGAAGAAGGATGAAAGTAAGCAAAGTTTGTTCCTTTCACCCAAAGAGTTCGAAAAAGAGGTTGAAATAGAAGGTCATGGTTATGCTTTATTTGTTAAATGTACTTTAACTAATGATGTTTCTATGAAGGATCCTAACCTTGCAGCTTTGTTAGAGGAGTTTGGGGATGTCTTTCCCAAAGAGTTGCCTCAAGGGTTGCCACCTTTGAGAGGGATTGAACATGCTATTGATCTAGTGCCAGACGCACCTTTGCCTAACAAACCAGCATATAGATGTGATCCTACGGCTTCTAAGGAGCTACAAAGACATATTGAAGAGTTGATTGAACGAGGCTATGTGAGAGAAAGCATGAGTCCATGCGCCGTTCTTGCCCTTCTTGTCCCTAAGAAGGATGGTACATGGAGGATGTGCATTGATAGTAGGGCCGTCAACAACATCACAATCAAGTATCGTTTTCCTATGCCTAGATTGGAGGACATGCTTGATGAGTTACATGGAGCTTTGGTGTTTTCAAAGATAGACCTAAGGAGTGGATATCACCAAATGAGAATTAGAGAAGGAGATGAGTGGAAAACAGCTTTTAAGACCAAACAAGGTCTATATGAGTGGATGGTGATGCCTTTTGGTCTTTGCAATGCTCCTAGTTCTTTTATGAGGCTTATAAATGAGGTACTACGTCCCTTTATTAACAAGTTTATTGTTGTCTATCTAGATGATATTCTTTTGTATAGTACTAGTATTGAATCTCACTTGGCTCATTTAAGACTTTTGTTTGAAAATTTGAGAAAACAAAAACTGTATGGAAAGATGGAAAAGTGTGACTTTCTTGTACCTAGTATTGCTTTTCTTGGCTATATTGTTTATAGGGATGGAGTGCATGTTGATCCAGAGAAAGTCAAAGCTATTTCCACATGGTTGGCGCCAAGCAATGCTCATGAGTGTAGAAGTTTTCATGGCCTAGCTTCCTTTTATAGGAGGTTCATTCGAAACTTCTCAACAGTTATGGCTCCAATCACAGAGTTGATGAAGAAGGGAGAGTTTTCTTGGGACTCTCAAGCTCAAAGATCATTTGAAGAGGTGAAGATGCTCCTTTGCAACGCCCCTATCCTTGCCTTGCCAGATTTTCACAAGTTGTGCGAGGTAGGGTGTGATGCAAGTGGGATTGGAGTAGGTGCTCTTTTGATCCAAGAGAAGAGGCCTATTGCATACTTTAGTGAGAAATTGAGTGGCGCCAAGCTCAATTACTCCAACTATGATCGAGATTTTTGTGCTATTGTGAGGGCCTTGGATCATTGGTCTCATTACTTAAGGCCAAAGCCTTTCATACTTCATTCAGATCATGAGGCACTCGAACACATCCATGGGCAACAAAAGCTCAATTATAGGCACGCCAAGTGGGTTGAATTCCTACAATCTTTTACTTTTTCTTCTAAGTATAAAGAAGGAAAGAGTAATGTTGTTGCTGATGCTCTTTCTAGGAGTTCCTATCTCTTAACCATGGTTGATGCTCGTATTTTAGGGTTTGGTCATTTGAAAGAATTGTATGTAAAAGATGACGATTTTAGTAGTTCTTTTACTAACCCTAATGGCATGTATGTAGTGCAAGAAGGATTTCTGTTTAAGGGGAACAAGCTTTGTGTTCCTAAAAGTGGCGTGAGGGAGTTGTTGGTGAGAGAAGTCCATAGTGGTGGTGTAACACTCCGTAATTTCACTAGAAATTTCGTGCGTTGATTTATATGATTTATATTGTTATTTAAAACTCTAAATATAAATTCGTTTATAAAAAAATTATATTCTATTAAATAAATGGTCATATTTGAAGCCGGAAAACATTTCGGTAGATAATATGTCGTGCGTATTAATTTTGTAATATAGTTAGTTATTTATACTATAAATTTTAGTGTTGTGTGATTTAATTTTCAAGCGTTAATTATATATGTTCGACGATAATTTTATCTACTCTTATATTTTTAAACTTATAATGTCTTTTATAGTTGATTATATATTATATATATATATATATATATATATATATATATATATATATATATATATATATATATATATATATATATATATATATATATATATTTCAAATCGTGAATAATATATTTACTCGTTTATTTATTTTGGTTGTTGTACTTGTGTCGGTATTGTTTAAATGAACAATGTGACTCTTGTATGAGTATAGTATATAAAATGCGTATGATTAGTAAGTGCATATTTATATTACGTTATTATTCATAATTTTTAATTATAAAAATTATTACCATATGTTTCATTTATGAGCGTTTATAATTCTTTGATTGTATTACGTACTAGCAAGTTGCGCACACACCATGCTTAACACATGGGGGTCCGAACATTATGGGCATTAGGGGGCCGGGATAATGTAAAGTCTTGGCCAGCTTTGTATTCCTTTGAAACGTTTATGATTATCAAAAGTCATACCCCTTCATTCACCCTCATAAACCACCATCATCATGGCCATTATGTGCCAATTTAAATCCACCTTTAATCACCCTTATTACTTCCCCTTATGCTGAGTTTAAAACTCAGAAAATCAACCCCCTCCCCATCCCATTCACACGCCTTTCACCAAGGAAAAGAAAGAGAGAAAGTCTCCCCGTTTTTTCCTTGCACACCCTCACAAAAATGAACATCGCTGAAGATCTAACCGTTGGATCGTCTTCAAATTTGGACAGCATGTTCTTAACATCTATACCTTCACTTTGACTGGAGGAATTTTTAACCGAACTTTATATCACCGGAAATCGTGGTCGGAACACCACTGACTGTTTTAGAGGACCCTAAAATTGTTTAAAAGGGGAATACTTTGTTCAATGGAGGAGAAGTCTTCAAGGGAGAAGAAGGTTTTGATGATCCGCACGTTTTCTAGGCTATTATATTATGTTTTGCGGCACTTCTCTCAAAGATCGAGGTAACTAGCGTTTTTCTATCACGTTAGGAAATGAGAAGTAACCTTAGGTTGTTAGAATTATCGTTAGAGAATTTAGTATCATGTTAGGATGAACTTAGAAGATTGTATTTGTACTTCTCTTGTTAAAATCATGTTATGCTAAGTTTTTACTTGAATTCATATATCTAATGTTCCTTTATTCTGCCGTTGTTATTATGTTGTTGAAATGACTTGATTGTAAATGAATGGAAACTTTAAATTTTGATTTATGTGAATGATTTGGGAATTTGAGAAACTTATGATTTTTGATGCTAAGCAATTCATTTTGTATGGTGATTGGTTGGTTTTGACTTGTGATGATTTTGTATGATGTTCAATGCCTTGAGGTTTTGTTAAACAAACCCGCGAAGCTGTGTGGTCGCGGCCCGTGACCCAATTCGCTGTCCGCGAACAGACTGGCCAGCCTGTTTTCAAATGGTCATATCTCACTCGTTTGTTATCGGAATTGAGCTTGTGACCAGTCGTTGGAAAGCTAACAAGCTAAATATTAATGTCCCATTGGAATTTTCTAAAAATATTATCTGTGCTGAGTGTTAGGTCTGTTTAAAGTTGTTGTTGTGTGCATTCTGTGCATAGTTAGCTTACAACATGATTCCGTGTTTTGTAAATGACTTTGGTAGTATTGTGGATTATCCTAAGGCATGTTTGAAAGTATAATTTTAGTACTTGATACCATTTATTAATTCTTATGCCAAGTTTGAGTTGTCGACGTCGTAATGTTTGGGGGAGAATAACACTGCCCTTAGCATCACTTCGCCAAGAGTTATGTACGGAGAGTATTGTGACTTGATCATAATTTACTTCGTACCCAAACTCAGATGACATTTTGATGTTTTGTATGCCTTTTGTTGTAATTGTAGTATACTTTGATTAGTTTACCGTATCAATTTGGGATTGGTGAACTTCGATGATTTTGAGGATGTGATGATTTTAATGATTTTAATTATTTAAATGATTTTTAATGATTTTGACGTTTTTATGGTTTTAATGATTTTTGATACCTTTGATGATTTTTAATGACTTTGATGGATCTAATCGTTTTGACGAATTTGATGATTTGATGAATTTGACGAATTTGAGGAATTTGACGAATTTGAGGAATTTGACGAATTTGAGGAATTTGATGAATTTGATGAATTTGATGAATTTGATGATTTGAAGTATATTATTTTGTCTTTGAATTTTAAGTTTGGTTTTAATTGAGTTGAGTAGCCTAAGGGACGGTGTCCCGAAGGTAACGAACATGCACTCCGAGGGGTCAGGGGACATCACGTTGGGTGTTTTCCTACATTGGAGATACCTAGGACTTGTTGTCGTCCGAGAGGTCGGGAGATACTGCGTGTATTGTCCCGCATCGGGAGTTTGGCCATTCTTAGACACAGACGGTAGGGAACGTAATCCATAGGCCGTTCTGGAGGTTGCGACCTGACATTTCTTGAGGAGGTGGGCTGCAGGTCACTAGCGTTCGCTCTCTCTATGTTAAATTGTTTATTTTCAAATTGTTGGTGTTTCTGTGATCCCTTTGATGTTAATCTTTCGAAATTCTTTATTTTAAACATCTAAAGCATCCTTCTTAGTACTTTATGCTAAAGTTTGACGTTTGTTGCAATGTGTACTTTGCCTTCTTTTATTGCTATTTGTGTTGTCTTGTCTTTGACGTTTGTTCTAACTTCATTTAAGTTTACTATTTATTTCCTAAATTGGGCTGGGAGAACTGCTAGTTACTCCCCACTGATTGTGGAATTTTTGTTAATATATATTGCAGATGACGATGCAGTTTAGAGTTGTTACTATATGGATCGGGGTGGTGCGTTTACCCGTGTAAGCAAGAAGGTTGTGCTAGTCATAGTGGACGAGCATTATGAGTCTGAGATTAGGACTAGTTTTCTAGTTGGTCTCAAGTAGTTTACCTTTGTTAGTTTGAATGTTAGTTGTAGAGTTGATCTTTTGGATTTTGGTTTCATATTTTGAATTTGGTTAAGTTTCGAGATTATGGATAGTTATGGTTATGGACTTCGCTTGTTTAGTTAGAGATGAGGGTATGGGACCTCATTCCTCTTTATATATATATGATTTGGAGTTTCGATTACTATTATGGGACTCTTTGTTTATTTTAGTATTAATTTTACCCCATAGAGTGACATTCTCGTCTCGGTGGTATTTCCGCTACCACTGATTTAATCGTTGTTACATTTATTTAAGTTAAATCTTAGTTGGTAAAAGACGGGATGTTACAGTACCATTTGTAACACCCCGACCTCTACGGGTCGATGGGAGTCATTAAATAAGCATCTCAGAACAATAACTGGCCCCACAAACCATCACAAGTCCTTCCAGCGCATTATCCCAAGACTACTCCCAGCCAAGCACGCTTAACTGAGAATATCTTAACAATATGAGCTCCCTGAAAAGAAGATGCACCTTGTTGGTATGGGTAGTACAATTAATTCCTTTAAAGCAATCATGGGGAGTATTACACACCCCCACTTGAGAACAGCAACGCCCTCGTTGCGCCTGGAGACCCCACATATTCAGCCATAGCTTGTAGGTCGCCTCAGCCTGGAAACTAATCGCCTGGAGACTCCAGATATTTGGCCTGACGACCTCTGGGTCGCTCCATATGACAATGCAGCCCCAGAATCCTCCCCCACTAGGCGCTTGAGGACTCCTAATATTCGGCCTGACGGCCCTAGGGTCGCCCCAAGACGTGGTCGCAGGGTTGCTCTGATACCATTTGTAACACCCTGACCTCTACGGGTCGATGGGAGTGATTAAATAAGCATCTCAGAACAATAACTGGCCCCACAAACCATCACAAGTCCTTTTGGCGCATTTTGTCCTCACTCATGCGCACCCTGAGAAACTTCTCAGGAGGTCACCTATCCCAAGACTACTCCCAGCCAAGCACGCTTAACTGAGAATATCTTAACAATATGAGCTCCCTGAAAAGAAGATGCACCTTGTTGGTATGGGTAGTACAATTAATTCCTTTAAAGCAATCATGGGGAGTATTACAGGTGGGGTGGCTGGCCATTTTGGCATTCAAAAGACCCTAGACACATTGAGTGAGAGTTTCTATTGGCCTAGCATGGTGAAGGATGTTCATATGGTGGTTAGTAGGTGTTCTAGTTGTCAAAGGGCCAAGAGTACCTTCCATAAAGGCCTATACACTCCATTGCCAATCCCTAATACTCATTGGGATAGTGTGAGTATGGATTTCATAGTAGGGTTGCCTAGGACTCAAAGGGGAAAAGATGCTATCATGGTGGTGGTAGATCGTTTCCCTAAGATGGCTCATTTTGTTCCTATGCATAAAACTGATGATGCTTTACATGTTGCTGATTTGTACTTTAGGTTGATCATTCGCTTGCATAGAATCCCTAGAAGTATTGTTAGTGATCGAGATACCAAGTTCCTAAGTCATTTTTGGAGGAGCTTGTGGAAGATGGTTGGAACCAAGTTACTTTTCAGTACTAGTCATCATCCTCAAACTGATGGCCAAACTGAAGTAACTTATAGAACTCTTGCAGCTTTATTGCGTGGCTTAGTGAGCAAGACACAAAAGGATTGGGATATGAAGCTAGCTCATGCTGAATTTGCTTACAATCGAGCTCATTCAACCACTACCTCTTAATCTCCATTTGAGGTGGTCTATGGTATCAATCCTTTCCTTCCTATTGATTTTATTGTGCTAACCAAATCTGAAATTCATGTTGATGCAAAGAAGAGGTTCGAAACCTTCAAGAAGACATGTGAGCAAGTCAAGGCAAGAATAGAGAAGATGAACACTCAATACAAGGAGAGAGCAAACAAGCATAGAAGGCAACCAAAGTTCAAAAGTGGCGATCTTGTGTGGATCCATTTGAGAAAGGAGAGGTTTCCAAGCAAGAGGAAGAATAAGCTCATGCCTAGGGCTGATGGTCCATTTGAGGTGCTTGAGGTGATTGGAGATAATGCCTACAAGATTGATCTTCCAAGTGAGTATGGAGGTGTGAGTGCTACCTTCAATGTTGGAAATCTTAGTCCTTACTATGATGATGAAAATTTGAGAAGAGGGGGAGAATGACATGAGTCAAGAGCCAAAGTCAACCATTGGAGATGAGCCTATTTGCTTGGTCCTTGAGACCTTTGGATTCAAGCTCAAAGCCAATGGATCTTTTGTGACTATGGTAGCTTGGGAGGATGAACTAGCTTGAAGTGGCTAATATGGGGCGTCCATATGTAGTCTTTTAGAGTCTTTTATTTGCTTTTGTTGAGTCATTTTGTTCATGTAATAAAAACTAACATGGTGGCCGAAAATATGGTTGAATTTCGGTTACTATGCAAGTTCTAGTAGGGTTCTAATTCCTATTGTGATTAGGATTGATTTTGGGGAGAAAATGATAAGTTTAGGCGTGTGAATGGAGATGATACGGGCCGAAATCCTATCATTTTCATTAGATAGTTATCTTTGCTTATGTTTATCTCTATCTTTCCCTTCATTTTAGGGATTAAGATTTATTTTGCTTTTTAGATAGAGTTTAGGGATCCTTATCATACTAGGAGATGTACTAGTATAAATAAGGCCTCTATGTCGATTTAATTCAATAAGAATTCTGAATTTTGAGTCATATTTTTTTAGTATTAATTGTTTGTCAATTAATTTCGTTCCATTTAATAATTTTTAGGAGTGTTAATTATTGAGTGATTAATCTACTTAATTACAGGAGTGGTTTAAGTGAGATTAAAAGTTAATTAAATCTTTCAGGAGTGATTGATTTAATTTTCATATCCAAACACCTTCAAACACATAAACACATTTGTTCTTGATTTAAAGATTGAATCTTGGAAGAGTTCTAGGAGTTCTTGATTTACCCTTTGGACAAAAATTTGGACTTAGTGACTATTAGGATCCTTTGCTTGGATTCTTCCTTTGGATGCTACTCTACCTTGGAGGTGCATTCATATCACTATCTCTTCCCTTATCCCTTAACTAATCAAATCTTACCTAAAAGGGATTACAACTCAACTACTACTAGAATAAGGACTCTTAATAACCGAAAAATACAATTATTTTCGATCCTATTATTGACATAAATTAAAATGTTGAATTTAAATACTAAATAAAATTAACTAAGACTCTTAATGACTTATTTGAATCTAATGGACGTTTGCTTCATCATTCTTGGACCGGACGTTCAATCTTCCTTAACATGGATGAAAATGTTGTGTTGAGTTTAAACTCATAACACCCATGGCCTTGTTTCGAAGAATTAACCATACCCGAAAATTGCGAAGGACATAAATAGTGATATCTTGGAGTAGCCTCTTCGCTCTTGTATCATTCTCGCCTTCTTTGAAAAAAATTCGACCTCGAATTTGGTCAAATTTAGAGAAATAATCACGGACAAGAACAATGGACCCTAAACAATAAGAATTAGGTGCCCCTTCAAAAATAGATGGATCTTCAACAATAGCATCAAAAGGAATAATTTCATTTTTCTCAACTCCAAAAGTATGATCCATCCAAGTTGGACGTTCCTCCAAAATAGCGTCGAAACACCTTACATATGTTTGTATTCTTTGAGGTGTAGAAAGAATATCAACATCCTCAATTGGTTCAACCGTCTCATCAAATTTCGGAGGTAAGTGTGGATTAAACTTAGGATCTATGCCAAAACTAAAAACATCAACATTTTCCTCTTCAATAGTTACCTTCTCTGTTCGAGGAGAACACAAGAGTTTTTCAATTTGCTTCATAATTTTGGTAATTCCCCATTGAATTTTCTTTAATGGCTTTTCTTTCGTTTCAAGAGACTCTTGTACTTGCAACAATCTCAAAGTATGTTTCAGTTTACGAACCCGACCAAAATCCCTCCCCATGATTTTTCGAATCAAACAACCTCCTTAAACTTCCAAAAATATCCAGGAAATTTACCCAACTTCAAAAATAAACCGCAGATGCAAAACTTCGTGAAAAATTACTAAATTTTAACACAAGTAAAATTTGGATGTTAAGAAACGTCTCCAACTGGAATCACTGAAACATTCGTAGTAGGCTGCTTGCAGTAAATTTTCAAAGTCAGTCGCGCCAGAATTGATAGAAAACAGACAACGTTGAAATTTAATTCCGGGAAAAATAGTAAATGAATTCCTAAAATCATGAAACTTTCCAGTCTAAAACTGCACAAGACAACACCCAATTTAGAGCCAAGAAAATCTCAAAAAGACGTTGTATACAAGGAGAACGAGTTGCTCAAAATACCTTAAAAACTGTTCGAAACTGGGCAGATTGTTTGTGCTTCGAAAATAGCTTCAATGGGTCACGAAACACAAGCTTTAGCTCTGAAACCATTTTATGTGAATCCGGGACGGATCCAAGCTTAAGTCCTCACAACCTTCACTCAGTTATGATTCTTTAAGGGTTCTAAAACAAATTTAGGGCTTCACTCACCTTAAACTCGATTTAGGGGGATAGTATTGAGATTAAACAAGTTAGCTTCACTCACTAATTGTATTAACCTCTCTTAGAATTAGGTTTCACTCGCCTAATTACTAAGTGTCTTGTCATTAGATTCACTCTCTAAAAACAATATAAAACTTGGAAAGATGTACATCCAAATTCACAAAGACAAATAGTCCAAAATTTCAATTCAATGTGTGTGTGTACGTCTCATTAAAATATGAACGCCTATTTATACTAGACTACTCCTAATATAATCAGGAAAACCAAATTCTACCTAGAAAGCATTTTAAAACTAATCCCTAAAATCTAGGAAAAGATAAAGATAAAGATAAGGAAGATAATCTAATAAGATTAGGAATTTAGGATAGGGATTTCGGTCCTTCCTATCTTATTTACATGCCTATCTCTTCCCTTATCCCTTAACTAATCAAATCTTATCTAAAAGGGATTGCAACTCAACTACTACTAGAATAAGGACTCTTAATAACCGAAAAATACAATTATTTTCGGTCCTATTATTGACATAAATTAAAATGCTGAATTTAAATACTAAATAAAATTAACTAAGACTCTTAATGACTTATTTGAATCTAATGGACGTTTGCTTCATCATTCTTGGACCGGACCTTCAATCTTCCTTAACATGGATGAAAATGTTGTGTTGAGTTTAAACTCATAACACCCATGGCTTTGTTTCGAAGAATTAACCATACCCAAAAATTGCGAAGGTCATAAATAGTGATATATTGGAGTATCCTCTTCGCTCTTGTATCACATTTTTGAGCGATTCCAAAATCTGACATGTTTTTTTTTTACCATTTTTAAGGGGTTCATGATCTTAGAAGCTGAAAATATCGAAGTTCGATTTTTCGCGTTGGTTCGTTGTTCGTGGGGGCCCAAATCGTATTTTTTCCTAACTCCTAGCTCGGATAACATTTTTGAGCGATTCCAAAGCCTCACATGTTTTTTTTACCATTTTAAAGGGGTTCGTGATCTCAGAAGGTGAAAATATCGAAGTTCGACTTTTCGCATTGGTTCTTTGTTCGTGGGGGCCCAAATCGTATTTTTGTCCTAACTCCTAGCTCGAAAACGTTTTTGAGCGATTCCAAAGCCTAACATGTTTTTTTTTTTACCATTTTTAAGGAGTTCGTGATCTCAGAAGCTAAAAATTTTGAAGTTCGATTTTTCGCATCGGTTCAAAGTTCGTGGGGGCCCAAATTATATTTTAGGCCTAACTCCTAACTTGGATAACATTTTTGAGCGATTCCAAAGCCTGACATGATTTTTTTACCATTTTTAAGCGGTTCCTGATCTAAAAAGCTGAAAATATCGAAGTCTAATTTTTTGCGCTCTTTCTTTATTCGTGGGGGCCCAAATCGTATTTTTGGCCTAACTCCTAGCTCGGATATCATTTTTGAGCGATTCCAAAGCCTGACATGATTTTTTTACCATTTCTAAGGGGTTCGAGCGCTTAGAAGCTTAAAATTTTGAAGTCCAATTCTTCGCGTCAGTTTTTTGTTCGTGGGGGCCCAAATCGTATTTTTGGCCTAACTCCAAGCTCGGTTAAAATTTTTGAGCAATTCCAAAGCCTGACATGTTTTTTACCATTTTTAAGGGTTTCGTGATCTCCGAAGCTCTAAATATCGAAGCCCGATTTTTTTGCATTGGTTCTTTGTTCGTGGGGGCCCAAATCGTATTTTTGGCCTAACTCGTAGCTTGGATATCATTTTTGAGCGATTCCGAAGCCTGCCATGTTTTTTTTTCCATTTTTAAGGGGTTCATGATCTCAGAAGCTTAAAATATCGAAGTCCGATCATTCGCGTTCGTTCTTTGTTCGTGGGGGCCCAAATCGTATTTTTGGCCTAACTCTTAGCTCGGATAATATTTTTGAGCGATTCCAAAGCCTGACATGTTTTTTACCATTTCTAAGGGGTTCGAGCATTCAGAAGCTAAAAAGTTTGAAGTGCGAATTTTTGCGTCGGTTCTTTGTTCGAGGGGGCCCAAATCGCATTTTAGACCTAACTCCTAGCTGGATAACATTTTTGAGTGATTCCAAAGCCTGACATGGTTTTTTTTTTACCATTTCTAAGGGGTTCGACCGCTCAGAAGCTAAAAATTTTGAAGTCCTATTTTTCGCGTCGGTTCTTTGTTCGTGGGGACCCAAATCGTATTTTAGGCCTAACTCCTAGCTTGAAAAACATTTTTGAGCGATTCCCAAGCCTGTCATGTTTTTTTTTACCATTTTTAAGGGGTTTATGATCTCATAAGCTGAAAATATCGAAGTTCGATTTTTCGCGTTGGTTCTTTGTTCGTGGGGCCCCAAATCGTATTTTTGGCCTAACTCCTAACTCGGATAACATTTTTGAGCGATTCCAAAGCCTGACATGTTTTTTTTATACCATTTTTAAGGGGTTCTTGATCTCAAAAGCTGAAAATATCACAGTCCGTCTTTTCGCATTCTTTTTTTTCTTCGTGGGGGCCCAAATTGTATTTTAGGCCTAACTCGTAGCTCGGATAACATTTTTGAGCGATTCCAAAGCCTTGTATGTTTTTTTTACCATTATTAAGGAGTTCGTGATCTCATAAGCTGAAAATATCGAAGTCTGATTTTTCGCGTTCTTTCTTTGTTCATGGGGGCCCAAATCTTATTTTTGGCCTAACTCCTAGCTCGGATAACATTTTTGAGCGATTCCACAGCCTGAAATCTTTTTTTTACCATTTTTAAGGGGTTCTTGATCTCAAAAGCTGAAAATATCAAAGTCTGATTTTTCGTGTTCTTTCTTTCTTCGTGGGGGCCCAAATTGTATTTAAGGCCTAATTCGTAGCTCGGATATCATTTTTGAGCGATTCCAAAGCCTGACATGTTTTTTTATCATTATTAAGGGGTTCGTGATCTCAGAAGCTGAAAATATTGAAGTCCGATTTTTCGCGTTCGTTCTTTGTTCGTGGGGTCCCAAATCGTATTTTTTGCCTAATTCTTAGCTCGAATAACATTTTTGAGCGATTCTAAAGCTTGAAATGTTTTTTTTACCATTTATAAGGGGTTTATGCGTTCAGAAGCTAAAAAGTTTGAAGTGCGAATTCTTGCGTCGGTTCTTTGTTCTTGCGGGCCAAAATCATATTTTAGACCTAACTCCTAGCTCGGATAACATTTTTGAGTGAATCCAAAGCCTGACATGTTTTTTTTACCATTTTTCAGGCGTTCGACCGCTCAGAAGATGAAAATTTTGAAGTCCGAATTTTCGCGTCGGTTCTTTGTTCGTGGGGACCCAAATCGTATTTTAGGCCTAATATGTAACTCGAAAAACATTTTTGAGCGATTCCAAAGCCTGACATGTTATTTTTACCATTTTTAAGGGGTTTATGATCTCAGAAGCTGAAAATATCGAAGTTCGATTTTTCGCGTTGGTTCTTTGTTCACGGAGGCCCAAATCGTATTTTTGGCCTAACTCCTAGATCGGATAACATTTTTGAGCGATTCAAAATCCTGACATGTGTTTTTTAACCATTTTTAAGGGGTTCTTGATCTCAAAAAGTGAAAATATCAAAGTCTGATTTTTCGCGTTCTTTCTTTCTTCGTGGGGGCCCAAATTGTATTTTAGGCCTAACTCGTAGCTCAAATAACATTTTTGAGCGAGTCCAAAGCCTGACATGTTTTTTTTACCATTATTAAGGGGGGCCTGACCTCAGAAGCTGAAAATATCGAAGTCCGATTTTTCGCGTTCGTTCTTTGTTCGTGGGGCCCAAATCGTATTTTTGGCCTAACTCCTAACTCGGATAACATTTTTGAGCGATTCCAAAGCGTGACATGTTTTTTACCATTTCTAAGGGGCTCGACCGCTCAGAAGCTAAAAATATCGAAGTTCGATTTTTCGCGTCGGTTCTTTGTTCGTGGGGACCCAAATTGTATTTTACACCTAACTCCTAGCTCGAAAAATATTTTTGAGCGATTCCAAAGCCTGTCATGTTTTTTTACCATTTTTAAGGGGTTTATGATCTCATAAGCTGAAAATATCGAAGTTCGATTTTTCGTGTTGGTTCTTTGTTCGTGGGGGCCCAAATCGTATTTTTGGCCTACCTCCTAGCTCGGATAACTTTTTTGAGCGATTCCAAAGCCTGACATGTTTTTGTTACCATTTTTAAGGGGTTCTTGATCTCAAAAGCTGAAAATATCACAGTCTGATTTTTCGCGTTCTTTCTTTTTTCGTGGGGGCCCAAATTGTATTTTAGGCCTAACTCGTAGCTCGGATTACATTTTTGAGCGATTCCAAAGCCTAGCATGTTTTTTTTTACCGATATTAAGAGGTTCGTGATCTCATAAGCTGAAATTTTCGAAGTCTAATTTTTCGCATTCTTTCTTTGTTTGTGGGGGCCCAAATCTTAATTTTGGCCTAACTCCAAGCTCGGGTAACATTTTTGAGCGTTTCCAAAGCCTGACATGTTTTTTACCATTTCTATGGGGTTCAAGAGTTCATAAGCTAAAAAGTTTGAAGTGCGAATTTTTGCGTCGGTTCTTTGTTCTTGGTGGCCCAAATCGTATTTTAGACCTAACTCCTAGCTCGGATAACATATTTGAGTGAATCCAAAGCCTGACATGTTTTTTTTACCATTTCTCAGGGGTTCGACCGCTCAGAAGCTGAAAATTTTGAAGTCCGATTTTTCGCGTCGGTTCTTTGTTCGTGGGGACCCAAATCGTATTTTAGGCCTAACACCTAACTCGAAAAACATTTTTGAGCGATTCCAAAGCCTGACATGGTTTTTTTAACCATTTTTAAGGGGTTTATGATCTCAGAAGCTGAAAATATCGAAGTTCGATTTTTCGCGTTGGTTCTTTGTTCACGGAGGCCCAAATCGTATTTTTGGCCTAACTCCTAGCTCGGATAACATTTTTGAGCGATTCCAAAGCCTGACATGTTTTTTAACCATTTTTAAGGGGTTCTTGATCTCAAAAAGTGAAAATATCAAAGTCTGATTTTTCGCGTTCTTTCTTTCTTCGTGGGGGCCCAAATTGTATTTTGGGCCTAACTCGTAGCTCAAATAACATTTTTGAGCGAGTCCAAAGCCTGACATGT
This sequence comes from Patellifolia procumbens, assembly GCA_947645195.1. Classification (NCBI taxonomy): domain Eukaryota; kingdom Viridiplantae; phylum Streptophyta; class Magnoliopsida; order Caryophyllales; family Amaranthaceae; genus Patellifolia; species Patellifolia procumbens. The sequence goes on from CANSGD010000463.1 coordinate 210,704, forward strand.
TTTTTTTACCATTATTAAGGGGGGCCTGATCTCAGAAGCTGAAAATATCGTAGTCCGATTTTTCGCGTTCGTTCTTTGTTCGTGGGGACCAAATCGTATTTTTGGCCTAACTCTTAGCTCGGATAACATTTTTGAGCGATTCGAATGCGTGACATGTTTTTTACCATTTCTAAGGGGTTCGACCGCTCAGAAGCTAAAAATATCGAAGTCCGATTTTTTCGCGTCGGTTTTTTGTTCGTGGGGATCCAAATCGTATTTTAGACCTAACTCCTAGCTCGAAAAACATTTTTGAGCGATTCCTAAGCCAGTCATGGTTTTTTTTACCATTTTTAAGGGGTTTATGATCTCATAAGCTGAAAACATCGAAGTTCGATTTTTCGCGTTGGTTCTTTGTTCGTGGGGGCCCAAATCGTATTTTTGGCCTAACTCCTAGCTCGGATAACTTTTTTGAGCGATTCCAAAGCCTGACATGTTTTTGTTCCCATTTTTAAGGGGTTCTTGATCTCAACAGCTGAAAATATCACAGTCTGATTTTTCGCGTTCTTTCTTTATTCGTGGGGGCCCAAATTGTATTTTAGGCCTAACTCGTAGCTCGGATAACATTTTTGAGCGATTCCAAAGCCTAACATGTTTTTTTTACCATTATTAAGGGGTTCGTGATCTCAGAAGCTGAAAATATCGAAGTCTAATTTTTCGCATTCTTTCTTTGTTTATGGGGGCCCAAATCTTTTTTTTTGCCTAACTCCTAGCTCGGATAACATTTTTGAGCGATTCCAAAGCCTGACATGTTTTTTTTACCATTTTTAAGGGGTTCTTGATCTCAAAAGCTGAAAATATCAAAGTCTGATTTTTCGTGTTCTTTCTTTCTTCGTGGGGGCCCAAATTGTATTTTAGGCCTAACTCGTAGCTCGGATAACATTTTTGAGCGATTCCAAAGCCTGACATGTTTTTTTTTACCATTATTAAGGATTTCTTGATCTCAGAAGCTGAAAATATCGAAGTCCGATTTTTCGCGTTCGTTCTTTGTTCGTCGGGTCCCAAATCATATTTTTTGCCTAACTCTTAGCTCGAATAACATATTTGAGCGATTCCAAAGCGTGACATGTATTTTACCATTTATAAGTGGATCGAGCGCTCAGAAGCTAAAAATTTTGAAGTCCGATTTTTCGTGTTGGTTCTTTGTTCGTGGGGGCCTAAATCATTGATACAAGAGCGAAGAGGCTACTCCAAGATATCAATATCTATAACCTTCGTAATTTTTGGGTATGGTTAATTATTCGAAACAAGACCATGGGAGTTATGAGTTTAAGTTCAATGCAACCTTTTCATCCATGTTAGGAAAGATTGAAGGTCCGGTCCAAGAATGATGAAGCAAACGTCCATTAGAGTCAATTAAGTCATTAAGAGTCTTAGTTAATTTTATTTAGTATTTAAATTCAGCATTTTAAAATTTGTCAATAATAGGACCTAAAATAATTGTATTTTTCGGTTATATAGAGTCCTAGTTGAGTTGTAATCCCTTTTAGATAAGATTTGATTAGTTAATGGATAAGGGAAGAGATAGGCATGTAAATAAGATAGGAAGGGCCGAAATCCCTATCCTAATCTTATTAGATTATCTTCCTTATCTTTATCTTTATCTTTTCCTAGATTTTGGGATTAGTTTTTAAATGCTTTCTAGATAGAATATGATTTTCCTGATTATACTAGGAGTAGTCTAGTATAAATAGGCGTTCATTTTTTTAATGAGAAGTACACACACACATTGAATTGAAATTTCGGACTATTTGTCTTTGTGAATTTGGATGTACATCTTTCCAAGTTTTTATTGTTTTTAGAGAGTGAATCTTATTACAAGACCCTTAGTAATTAGGCGAGTGAAACCTAATTCTAAGCGAGGTTAATACAATTAGTGAGTGAAGCTAACTTGTTTAATCTCAATACTATCCCCCTAAATCGAGTTTAAGGTGAGTGAAGCCCTAAATTTATTTTAGAACCCTTAAAGAATCATAACTGAGTGAAGGTTGTGAGGACTGATGCAGGAGCGAAGAGGCTTATCCAAGTTATCACTATCTATGACCTTCGCAATTTTTGGATATGGTTAATTCTTTAAAGCAAGTTCATGGGAGCTACGAGTTTAAGCTCAACACAACCTTTCCGTCCAGATTGAAGATGATCAAGTCCATGAAGCTTATGAGGGGCGTCCTTAGCCATGTTATGAAGTCCATATTTAGTCAATTGAGTCCTTTAAGAGTCTTATGTCAAGTTAGTTTAGACTTTTAATTAATGTTAGTTAAATAAAACTATGGCCGAAATTATGAGTTGTATAATTCGGTTATAGGAGTAATTTTAGAGTCCTAGTTTGATTTGTAATCCTTTAAGATAAGAATTGATCTTTTAGCCTAAGATAAGGGAAGATAGGCGTGTCAAATAAGATAGAGATGGCCGAAAAATCCATGCTCATCTTATTAGGATTCTTCCTTATCTTTTAGCAATATTTATCTTTTCCTAACTTCTAGGGATTAGATCAAAACCTTTTCTAGATAGAGTTTTAGGTTTCCTAGCCATACTAGAAAATATACTAGTATAAATAGGTGCCTAAGGTCGACATTAATGATAGTTAATTTTAGAATTTTGATTCATATTTTCGAGAATTAATTGTTTGTCATTTAATTTCGTTCCATTTAATAATTTTCAGGAGTGTTAATGATTGAGTGATTAGTCTACTTAATTCCAGGAGTGGTTTAAGTGAGATTAAAAGTTAATTAAATCTTTCAGGAGTGATTGATTTAATTTCCATATCCCAAACACATAAACACAAATAAACACATACACATTTGTTCTTGAACGTTCTTGATTTAAAGATTGGATCTTGGAAGAGTTCTTGGAGTTCTTGATTTATTCTATTGACAATTTCGAACTTAGTTACTTTAGGGTCCTTTGCTTGGATTCTTTCTTGGATGCTTCTTTACCTTGGAGGTGCATTCATATCAATTGGTATCAGTTTTCCAGGTGGGTAAGGAAAGAAAGTGTCCCACTTTCTTGAGCTAGAGGACGAATTTTGGCGTGAAATTTTGTGGGTATATTGTAGACATATATGAGAGTGTTGTGTCAAAATTTCATTGCATTTGAAAGAAAAACGAAGCCACACAACGTTGGCAATCAGACGTAAATTCCTGTCAGTTCTGCGGAAATATAAGGTAACCTTTGAAAGACTTGATCTCCCTCAAGAAAGCATCTTTTTGGGTGATTCTTGCGCCTAAACTGGTTTATTTCAAGTCTAGTTTTCTGTGCTAAAATTTCTTAGAAGTTGGAGTTCTTTTGGTATAGTTTTGAGATAGTTCTTGTGAGTCGTGTTATTTTGGTCTGAATCTGGCGCGACTGACTTTGAAAAATTACTACGAGAAGCCTACTTCGAATTTTTCAGTGATTCCAGTTGGAGATGTTTCTTAACATCCAATATTTACTTGTGTTAAAATTTGGGAATTTTATTCGACTTGTGGAATCTGCAGTTTAACGCTAGGTCTGTTTTTCTGGATCTTCAGGGCAGTTTTTTTTAAGGGGAATGTTTGCAACAAAATCATGTTGTATTGGACAGATTGGACTGACGTTGTTAAGCTCATTCCTACTCTCCCCGAAGAACATGCTATTAAACTCGTCTAAAATCAACTTGATGATCCTTGTCTTACAAAGTTGGAAAGAAAAGTTTTTGAAGTGGAATTAACAGATTTGATAAGTTTCAAACGACCCATAGAAAGAAGAGAAGAATTTGAAAGGCAACAAAGGGAATTTGAAAGGCAAAAAAGAATTGAGGAACAATTTAAGAAATCTTTGGGAGGGACTTTAGGACGACACCTGAAAGTTCAATTTCAATTCCAGAAACACTAGTTGAAGAAGTTAAGATTGATGTTCTTCCTACTTTTTCCGAGTCAACTCTAGATGTACCTCTAGTAGTTGAAGAAGTTAAGGTTGATGTTGTTCCAGATTTTTCCGAGCCTACTCTAGATGAACCTTTACTTGTGGAAGAAGTTGTTGAAGAAATAAAAGATGGAGATGAGAACAACAAAATTATTCCTTTTGATGCTATTGTTGACGATCCATCTATTTTTGACGAAGTACCTAATTCATATTGTTCAAAGTCCATTGTTCTTGTCCGTGATTATTTCTCTAAATTTGACCAAATTCGAGGTCGAATTTTTTTCAAAGAAGGCGAGAATGATGCAGGAGCGAAGATGCTTATCCAAGTTATCACTATCTATGACCTTCGCAATTTTTGGATATGGTTAATTCTTCAAAGCAAGGTCATGGGAGCTACGAGTTTAAGCTCAACACAACCTTTCCGTCCAGATTGAAGATGATCAAGTCCATGAAGCTTATGAGGGGCGTCCTTAGCCATGTTATGAAGTCCATATTTAGTCAATTGAGTCCTTTAAGAGTCTTATGTCAAGTTAGTTTAGACTTTTAATTAATGTTAGTTAAATAAAACTATGGCCGAAATTATGAGTTGTATAATTCGGTTATAGGAGTTGTTTTAGAGTCCTAGTTGGATTTGTAATCCCTTAAGATAAGAGTTGATCTTTTAGCTTAAGATAAGGGAAGATAGGCGTGTGAAATAAGATAGAGATGGCCGAAAAATCCATGCTCATCTTATTAGGATTCTTCCTTATCTTTTAGCAATATTTATCTTTTTCTAACTTCTAGGGATTAGATCGAAACCTTTTCTAGATAGAGTTTTAGGTTTCCTAGCCATACTAGAAAATATACTAGTATAAATAGGTGCCTAAGGTCGACATTAATGATAGTTAATTTTAGAATTTTGATTCATATTTTCGAGCATTAATTGTTTGTTAATTAATTTCGTTCCATTTAATAATTTTCAGGAGTGTTAATTATTGAGTGATTGATCTACTTAATTCCAGGAGTGGTTTAAGTGAGATTAAAAGTTAATTAAATCTTTCAGGAGTGATTGATTTAATTTCCATATCCCAAACACATAAACACAAATAAACACTTACACATTTGTTCTTGAACATTCTTGATTTAAAGATTGGATCTTGGAAGAATTCTTGGAGTTCTTGATTTATTCTATTGACAATTTCGGACTTAGTTACTTTAGGGTCCTTTGCTTGGATTCTTTCTTGGATGCTTCTCTACCTTGGAGGTGCATTCATATCAAGGACTTAAGTTTGGATCCATCCCGGATTCACATCAAATGGTATCAGAGCTAAAGGTTGTGTTTCGTGACCCATTGAAGCTATTTTCTAAGCACAAACAATCTGCCCAGTTTCGAACAGTTCTTAAGATAACTTTGAGCAACTCGTTCTCCTTGTATACAACGTCTTTTTGAGAGTTTCTTGGCTCTATATTGAGTGTTGTCTTTTCTAGTTTTAGACTGGAAAGTTTCATGATTTTAGGAATTCATTTACTATTTTTTACGGAATTAAATTTCAACGTTGTCTGTTTTCGATCAATTCTGGCGCGACTGACTTTGAAAAATTACTGCGAGAAGACTACTAGTAAATTTTCAGTGATTCCAGTTGGAAATGTTTCTTAACATCCAAAATTTACTTGTGTTAAAATTTCGTAATTTTTCACGAAGTTTTGCATCTGCAGTTTATTTTTGAAGTTGGGTAAATTTCCTGGATATTTTTGGCAGTTTTAAGGAGGTTGTTTGATTCGAAAAATCATGGGGAAGGATTTTGGTCGTGTTCGTAAACTGAAACATACTTTGATATTGTTGCAAGTACAAGATTCTCTTGAAACTAATGAAAAGCCATTAAAGAAAATTCAACGGGGAATTACAAAACTTTTGAAGCAAATTGAAAAACTCTTGTGTTCTCCTCGAACAGAGAAGGTAACTAGTGAAGAGGAAAATGTTGATGTTTTTAGTTTTGGCATAGATCCTAATTTTAATCCAGACTTACCTCCGAGATTTGATGAGACGGTTGAACCAATTGAGGAAAATGATATTCTTTCTACACCTCAAATAATACAAACATATGTAAGGTGTTTCGACGCTATTTTGAAGGAACGTACAACTTGGATGGATAATAATTTTGGAGTTGAGAAATACGAAATTATTCCTTTTGATGCTATTGTTGAAGATCCATCTATTATTGAAGGGGCTCCTAATTCATATTGTTTAGGGTCCATTGTTCTTGTCCGTGATTATTTCTCTAAATTTGACAAAATTCGATGTCGAATTTTTTTCAAAGAAGGCGAGAATGATACAAGAGCGAAGAGGCTACTCCAAGATATCAATATCTATAACCTTCGCAATTTTTGGGTATGGTTAATTCTTGATGTAAAATCAGATATAGAAGACCAAGTGCCAGAGGTCTTACTCAGTACAAATCCAAGCATGGATACAACTCGGTTACATGGCCCTTGCTTAAGCTCTAATGTAACGGTTTTCCACAACGAAGGTTCCGTTGCTTTGCGGAACAATTTGGTTTAACTAACCAAGCTTAAAGGAGGAATTAAGGTGGTTTAGTCAAGCAAGTAGCTCTATTAATGATTATTTTAGTCCTAACCTTACTTAAGGTGCTAAACTAATCATGATTAAGCTTAAACAAATTCAGCTGAAATTCCTTCCTTCTCTCCTACGTTTTTCTTAGGCTTTTTGGTGATGTCATGCTTGATGATCTAAGCTCCTATGATGATTTGAAGCTGCTTACACTTGCTTAGGTGAGGTATATGGCAAAGGGGTCCAATTAGAAGCTTTCCCTTAAAGAGAAGGAAGCATTTTAAGAGAAGAGGTGCAGGCTGCCAGCTTCAGGCGTCCTGCATACTGTCCTTGTACTCTGATCTGGGCAGCAGCGTTTTTTGATCCAATTGATGCAAACTTCACATGGTTGGATGCCCCTTGATGTGTAGGACATAATACCATTGGTTTTCAGCCATTTGGAACCGCCAATAGGGAGAAAGAACCAGAAAGGTGAAAAGTGGCCAATCAGAATTTTCCAGATTTCTTTATTATGAATTTCTTATGTATTTTTCTTATTTCTTTGTATCTTAGGACGGTTCTAAGGCCTTATTTCAGTAGCTTAACATGTTATTAAGTCTATATAAGGAAGAGAAAGCCTTAGGAGCAAAATGTACTTGACTTTTGATTGAATGAAAAACCGTGTGTTCTTAAGCATTAAACTGAGTGTTTTCTTTGCTTAATTTGAAAGAGTAACTTGGGGGAGCAATCTACAAGTTCTCAACCACGTTTTAGTAAGACTAAGAGCTAATCTTTCTCTTATTCCTTAGTATTTAGGTTTGTGAGCTAATCCTTCCTAAACACTAAAACAACCGAATTTAAGTAACAAAGAGCTAATCTTACTTACTTATATTTTCACTTATTCATTTCAATTCATATCAATTCTTCGAAACAAGACCATGGGAGTTATGAGTTTAAGCTCAATGCAACCTTTTCGTCCATGTTAAGAAAGACTGAAGGTCCGGTCTAAGAATGATGAAGCAAACATCCATTAGAGTCAATTAAGTCATTAAGAGTCTTGGTTAATTTTATTTAGTATTTAAATTCAGCATTTTAAAATCTGTCACTAATAGGACCGAAAATAATTGTATTTTTCGGTTATATAGAGTCCTAGTTGAGTTGTAATCCCTTTTAGATAAGATTTGATTAGTTAAGAGATAAGGGAAGAGCTAGGCATGTAAATAAGATAGGAAGGGCCGAAATCCCTATCCTAATCTTATTAGATTATCTTCCTTATCTTTATCTTTATCTTTTCCTAGATTATAGGGATTAGTTTTTAAATGCTTTCTAGATAGAATTTGGTTTTCCTGATTATACTAGGAGTAGTCTAGTATAAATAGGCATTCATATTTTTAATAAGAAGTACACACACACATTGAATTGAAATTTCGGACTATTTGTCTTTGTGAATTTGGATGTACATCTTTCCAAGTTTTTATTGTTTTTAGAGAGTGAATCTAATTACAAGACCCTTAGTAATTAGGTTAGTGAAACCTAATTCTAAGCGAGGTTAATACAATTAGTGAGTGAAGCTAACATGGTTAATCTCAATACTATCCCCCTAAATCGAGTTTAAGGTGAGTGAAGCCTTAAATTTGTTTTAGAACCTTTAAAGAATCATAACTGAGTGAAGGATGTGAGGACTTAAGCTTGGATCCGTCCCGGATTCACATCAATCGTATTCTAGGCCTAACTCTTAGCTCGGATAACATTTATGAGCGATCCCAAAGCCTGACATGTTTTTTTTACCATTTTTAAGGGGTTCGTGATCTCTGAAGCTGAAAATATCGAAGACCGATTTTTCGTGTTGGTTCTTTGTACGTGGGGGCCCAAATCGTATCTTTTTCCTAACTCCTAGCTCGTATAACATTTTTGAGCGATTCCAAAGCCTGACATGTTTATTTACCTTTCTAAGGCGTTCGAGCGCTCAGAAGCTAAAAATTTTAAAGTCCGATTTTTCGCGTCGGTTCTTTGTTCGTGGGGGCCCAAATCGTATTTAGGCCTAACTCCTAGCTCGGATAACATTTTTGAGCGATTCCAAAGCCTCACATGTTTTCTTACCATTTCTAAGGGGTTCGAACGCTCAGAAGCTAAAAATTTTGACATCCGATTTTTCACGTCTGTTAATTGTTCGTGGGGGCCCAAATCGTATTTTTGGCCTAATTCTTAGCTCGGATGTCATTTTTGAGCGATTCGAAAGCCTTTTTTTTACCATTTTTAAAGGGTTCGTGATGTCAAAAACTGAAAATATCGAAGTCCGATTTTTCGCTTTCGTTCTTTGTTCGTGGGGCCCCAAATTGTATTTTTGGCCTAACTCGTAGCTCGGATAACATTTTTGAGCGATTTCAAAACCTGACATGTGTTTTTACCATTTTAAGGGGTTTGTGGTCTCAGAACCTGAAAATATCGATGTCCGATTTTTTCGCGTTCTTTCTTTGTTGATGGGGGCCCAAATCGTATTTTTGGCCTAACTCCTAACTCAGATAACATTTTTAAGCGATTCCAAAGCGTGACATGTTTTTTTACCAGTTCTAAGGGGTTCGAGCGCTATGAAGCTAAAAATTTTGAAGTCCGATTTTTCGCGTCGGTTCTTTGTTCGTGGGGCCCAATTTTATTTTAGGCCTAACTCGTAGCTCGGATAACATTTTTGAACGATTCCAAAGCCTGACATGTGTTTTTACCATTTTTAAGAGGTTCGTGATCTTAGAAGCTGAAAATATCGAAGTCCGATTTTTCGCGTTCGTTCTTTGTTCGTGGGGGCCCAAATCGTATTTTTGGCCTAACTCCTAGCTCGGATAACATTTTTGAGCGATTCCAAAGCCTGAAATGTTTTTTACAATTTCTAAGGGGTTCGAGCGCTCAGAAGCTAAAAAGTTTGAAGTCTGGTTTTTCGCGTTGGTTCTTTGTTCGTGGGGGCCCAAATCGTATTTTATGCCTAACTCTTAGCTCGGATAACATTTTTGAGCGATTCCAAAGCCTGACATGTTTTTTTACCATTTTAAAGGGGTTCGTGATCTCAGAAGCTGAAAATATCGAAGTTCGATTTTTTCGCGTTTGTTTATTGTTCCTAGATGCCCAAATCGTATTTTTGGCCTAACTCCTAGCTCGAAAACGTTTTTGAGCGATTCCAAAGCCTAAATTTTTTTTTTTTACAATTTTTAAGGGGTTCGTGATCTCAGAAGCTAAAAATTTTGAAGTTCGACTTTTCGCATCGGTTCAATGTTCGTGGGGGCCCAAATTGTATTTTAGGCCTAACTCCTAACTTGGATAACAATTTTGAGCGATTCCAAAGCCTGACATGTTTTTTTTTACCATTTTTAAGGGGTTCGTGATCTAAGAAGCTGAAAATATCGAAGTCTAAATTTTCGCGTTCTTTCTTTATTCGTGGGGCCCAAATCGTATTTTTGGCCTAACTCCTAACTCGGATATCCTTTTTGAGCGATTCCAAAGCCTGTCATGTTTTTTTACCATTTCAAAGGGGTTTGAGCACTCAGAAGTTGAAAATTTTGAAGTCCGATTTGTCGCGTCGTTCGTTGGGGCCCAAATCATATTTTTAGCCTAACTCCTAGCTTGGTTTACATTTTTGAGCGATTCCAAAGCCTCACATGTTTTTTTTACCATTTCTAATGGGTTCGAGCACTCAGAAGCTAAAAATTTTGAAGTCTGTTTTTTCACGTCGGTTAATTGTTCGTGGGGGCCCAAATCGTATTTTTGGCCTAACTCTTAACTCAGATGGCATTTTTGAGGGATTCCAAAGCCTGACATGTATTTTTACCATTTCTTAGGGGTTTTAGCGCTCAGAGACTGAAAATATTGAAGTTCGATTTTTCACGACGGTTCTTGGTTCGTGGGGGCCAAATTGTATTTTAGACCTAAATCGTAGCTCGGATAACATTTTTGAGCGATTCGAAAGCCTGAAATATTTTTTTAACTATTTTTAAGGGGTTCTTGATCTCAGAAGCAGAAAATATCAAAGTCTAATTTTTCGCGTTCTTTCTTTATTCGTGGGGGCCCAAATGGTATTTTTGACCTAACTCCTAGCTCGGATAATATTTTTGAGCTATTCCAAAGCCTGACATGATTTTTTTACCATTTCTAAGGGGTTCGAGCGCTCTGAAGCTAAAAATTTTGAAGTCCGATTTTTCGCGTCAGTTCTTTCTTCGAGGGCGCCCAAATTGCGTTTTAGGACTAACTCGTAGCTCAGATAACATTTTTGAGCAATTCCAAAGCCTGACATGTTTTTTAACCATTTTTAAGGGGTTCGTGATCTCCGAAGCTCTAAATATCGAAGCCCGATTTTTCGCGTACGTTCTTTGTTCGTGGGGGCCCAAATTGTATTTATGGCCTAACTCTTAGCTCGGATAACATTTTTGAGCGATTTCAAAGCGTGATATGTTTTTTACCATTTCTAAGGGGTTCGAGCGTTCAGAAGCTAAAAAGTTTGAATTGCGAATTTTTGCGTCGGTTCTTTGTTTGTGGGGGCCCAAATCGTATTTTAGACCTAACTCCTAGCTCGGATAACATTTTTGAGTGATTCCAAAGCCTGACATATTTTTTTACATTTCTAAGGGGTTCGACCACTCAGAAGCTATAAATTTTGAAGTCCGATTTTTCGCGTCGGTTCTTTGTTCGTGGGGACCCAAATCGTATTTTAGGCCTAACTCCTAGCTCGAAAAACATTTTTGAGCGATTCCAAAGCCTGACATGTTTTTTTACCATTTTAAGGGGTTTATGATCTCAGAAGCTGAAAATATCGAAGTTCAATATTTCTCGTTGGTTCTTTGTTCATGGAGGCCCAAATCGTATTTTTGGCCTAACTCCTAGCTCGGATAACATTTTTTAGCGATTCCAAAGCCTGACATGTTTTTTTTTACCATTTTTAAGCGGTTCTTGATCCCAAATGCTGAAAATATCAAAGTCTGATTTTTCGCGTTCTTTCTTTCTTCGTGGTGGCCCAAATTGTATTTTTGACCTAACTCCTAGCTCGGATAACATTTTTGAGCGATTCCAAACCGTGACATGTTTTTTACCATTTCTAAGGGGTTCGTGATCTCAGAAGCTGAAAATATCAAAGTCCGATTTTTAGCGTTCCTTCTTTGTTCATGGGGGCCCAAATGTTATTTTTGGCCGAACTCCTAGCTAAGAGAACATTTTTGAGCGATTTCAAAGCCAGAAATATTTTTTTACCAATTTTAAGGGGTTCGTGATCTCAGAAGCTGAAAATATTGAAGTCTGATTTTTCGCGTTCGTTCTTCGTTCGTGGGGGCCCAAATCGTATTTTTTGCCTAACTCTTAGCTCTGATAACATTTTTGAGCGATTCCAAAGCCTGACATGTTTTTTACCATTTCTAAGGGGTTCGAGCGCTCAGAAGATAAAAAGTTTGAAGTGCGAATTTTTGTGTCGGTTCTTTGTTCGTGGGGGCCCAAATCGTATTTTAGACCTAACTCCTAGCTCGGATAACATTTTTGAGTGATTCCAAAGCCTGACATGTTTTTTTACCATTTGTTAGGGGTTCGACCGCTCAGAAGCTGAAAATATTGAAGTCCGATTTTTCGCGTCGGTTCTTTGTTCGTGGGGACCCAAATCGTATTTAAGGTCTAACTCCTAGCTCGAAAAACATTTTTGATCGATTCCAAAGCCTGACATGTTTTTTCACCATTTTTAAGGGGTTAATGAGCTCAGAAGCTGAAAATATCGAAGTTCGATTTTTCGCGTTGGTTCTTTGTTCGTGGAGGCCCAAATTGTATTTTTGGCCTAACTCCTAGCTCGGATAACATTTTTGAGCGATTCCAAAGCCTGACATGTTTTTTTTACCATTTTTAAGGGGTTCTTGATCTCAAAAGATGACAATATCACAGTCTGATTTTTCGCGTTCTTTCTTTCTTCGTGGGGGCCCAAATTGTATTTTAGGCCTAACTCGTAGCTCATATAATATTTTTGAGCGATTCCAAATCCTGACATGATTTTTTTACCATTATTAAGGGGTTCGTGATCTCAGAAGCTGAAATAATCGAAGTCCGATTTTTCGCGTTCGTTCTTTGTTCGTGGGGGCCCAAATCGTATTTTTGGCCTAACTCGTAGCTCGGATAACATTTTTGAGCGATTCCAAAGCCTCACATGTTTTTTTTACCATTTTAAAGGGGTTCGTTATCTCAGAAGCTGAAAATATCGAAGTTCGATTTTTCGCGTTGGTTCTTTGTTCTTGGGGGCCCAAATCGTATTTTTGGCCTAACACGTAACTCGAAAACATTTTTGAGCGATTCCAAAGCCTAACATGTTTTTTTAACCATTTTTAAGGGGTTCGTGATCTCAGAAGCTAAAAATTTTGAAATTCGATTTTTCGCCTAGGTTCAATGTTCGTGGGGGCCCAAGTGTATTTTAGGCCTAACTCCTAGCTCGGATAACATTTTTGAGCGATTCCAAAGCCTGTCATCTTTTTTTACCATTTCAAAGGGGTTTAAGCACTCAGAAGCTGAAGATTTTGAAGTTCGATTTGTAGCGTCGTTCGTTGGGGCCCAAATCGTATTTTTAGCCTAACTCCTACCTCGGTCAACATTTTTGAGTTATTCCAAAGCCTCATATGTTTTTTTTACCATTTCTAAGGGGTTCGAGCGCTTTTAAGCTAAGAATTTTGAAGTCTGTTTTTTCACGTCGGTTAATTGTTCGTGGGGGCCCAAATCGTATTTTTGGCCTAACTCTTAACTCGGATGACATTTTTGAGGGATTCCAAAGCCTGACATGTATTTTTACCATTTCTTAGGGGTTTGAGTGCTCAGAGACTGAAAATATTGAAGTCCGATTTTTCACTACGGTTCTTGGTTCGTGGGGGCCCAAATTGTATTTTAGACCGAACTCCTAGCTCGGATAATATTTTTGAGCTATTCCAAAGCCTGACATGATTTTTTTACCATTTCTAAGGGGTTCGAGCGCTCTAAAGCTAAAAATTTTGAAGTCCGATTTTTTGCATCGGTTCTTTGTTTGTGGGGGCCCAAATTGCGTTTTAGGCCTAACTCGTAGCTCATATAACATTTTTGAGCAATTGCAAAGCCTGACATGTTTTTTAACCATTTTTAAAGTGTTCGTGATCTCCGAAGCTCTAAATATCGAAGCCCGATTTTTTTCGCGTTGGTTCTTTGTTCGTGGGGGCCCAAATCGTATTTTTGGCCTAACTCGTAGCTCGGATAACATTTTTGAGCGATTCCAAAGCCTGCCATGGTTTTTACCATTTTTAAGGGGTTCGTGATCTCAGAAGCTGAAAATATCGAAGTCCGATTTTTCGCGTTCGCTCTTTGTTCGTGGGGGCCCAACTCGTATTTTTGGCCTAACTCTTAGCTCGGATAACATTTTTGAGCGATTCCAAAGCCTGACATGTTTTTTACCATTGCTAAGGGGTGCGAGCGCTCAGAAGCTAAAAAGTTTGAATAGCGAATTTTTGTGTCGGTTCTTTGTTTGTGGGGCCCAAATCGTATTTTAGGCATAACTCCTAGCTCGGATAACATTTTTGAGTGCTTCCAAAGCCTGACATGTTTTTTTTTACCATTTCTAAGGGGTTAGACCACTCAGAAGCTAAAAATATTAAAGTCCGATTTTTCGCGTCGGTTCTTTGTTCGTGGGGAAACAAATCGTATTTTAGGCCAAACTGCTAGCTCGGATAACATTTTTGAGCGATTCCAATGCGTGACATGTTTTTTACCATTTCTAAGGGGTTCGACCGCTCAGAAGCTAAAAATATCGAAGTCCGATTTTTCGCGTCGGTTCTTTGTTCGTGGGGACCCAAATCGTATTTTAGACCTAACTCCTTGCTCGAAAAACATTTTTGAGCGATTCCAAAGCCAGTCATGTTTTTTTTTACCATTTTTAAGGGGTTTATGATCTCATAAGCTGAAAATATCGACGTTCGATTTTTCGCGTTGGTTCTTTGTTCGTGGGGGCCCAAATCGTATTTTTGGCCTAACTCCTAGCTCGGATAACTTTATTGAGCGATTCCAAAGCCTGACATGTTTTTGTTCCCATTTTTAAGGGGTTCTTGATCTCAAAAGCTGAAAATGTCACAGTCTGATTTTTCGCGTTCTTTCTTTATTCGTGGGGGCCCAAATTGTATTTTAGGCCTAACTCGTAGCTCGGATAACATTTTTGAGCGATTCCAAAGCCTGATATGTGTTTTTTTACCATTATTAAGGGGTTCGAGATCTCAGAAGCTGAAAATATCGAAGTCCGATTTTTCGCGTTCTTTCTTTGTTCATGGGGGCCCAAATCTTATTTTTGGCCTAATTACTAGCTCAGACAACATTTTTGAGCGATTCCAAAGCCTGAGATATTTTTTTACCATTTTTAAGGGGTTCGTGACCTCAGATGCTGAAAATATCGAAGTCCAATTTTTCGCGTTCGTTCTTTGTTTGTGGGGGCCCAAATCGTATTTTAGACCTAACTCCTAGCGTGGATAACATTTTTGAGTGATTCCAAAGCCTGACATGTTTTTTTACAATTTATTAGGGGTTCTGTTATATTCTGGCTATGCTCTAGGCAGAATAGGTTTGATTATGAATTAAAGAACGGATAGTTAAGATTTACTTAAGATAACTTAGATACCGATGCACCACTAAGTCAAATTAAGGTCCTAAGAACACCACCTGATTCAAGCTTAAAATCAAACTAGCATAGGCGCCTAGATTAATTGTGAATTAATCAAAGCAAAATAAAACTCGAAAGTTTAAGGTATTAAACGTCTAATGATGTTTATTAATGACTCGTGCCCTTTAAATACATGTCCTTGACTCTCTAAAAGATAATTGCTGAAAATAAAAAGAATAATTAAACTAATTAAGCTAAAATTCTATCTAACTAGGGTTGAAGTCGATCTTCCTTCATACTCTATCATTTTTGACGCCATCTTGACCATTTTCCTTGATATTCTCACTTATCCCTTCAAAGTAGGAAACCAAACCCTAATCTGATTAAGTTAGGCGCCTAAGATGAGCTTTGGAGGGAAAATGATTCCTTTTGCTCGATCCTTGTAGCTTGGCCGCCCATTTTGTGCATAAGATAGGAGTTGGACGCCCATTTTATGTAAAGATAGAAGTTCCCTCCTATCCTAATCTCTAGTAAACCCTAGGCGCCATTTTCTTGCTTCACTCGTTCATGCTTCCATTTGCAACCCTAGTTGACTTTCTACTTTCTAAAAATGAAATTACAACTCAACTAGGACTTTCCTAGTTAATCTAATATGACATTAAATTAACTAAGAGTACATTTTATTAACTAGACTCCTAATAAAGCAATAAAGATAGTAACTTAGTCAATAATCAATTAACTAAGCTAAGGACACTTTCAAGGGACTTAAAGGACTCAATACTCTTAAGGGAATTCAGAACATCCCTTAACACACAAGCAGTCATGTTCTTGGTCTTGGAGTCAATGGAGGTAGATGGACCTCCATCATCCTCTCCTTCTTTAGAGGAGTTTGACCTCAAACTTGGTAGCTCTTCATCATCATCATAGAAAGGGCTCAAGTCATCAACATTGAAGGTGGCTGACACTCCATAGTCTCATGGCAACTCGATCTTGTAGGCGTTGTTGTTGACCTTCTCAACCACTCTAAATGGACCTTCAGCTCTAGGGCTAAGCTTGGACTTTCATTTGGAAGGGAAATGTTCCTTCCTTAGATGAATCCAAACCATGTCACCCTCTTTGAATTGGACATCTCTCTTTTTCTTGTCAATCCTCTCCTTGGTTCTCTCATTGGCTTTTTCAATCTTTCCTCTCACATACTCATGTAGCTTTTGGATCTCTTTCACTCGACTTTCGGCTTCATGGTTATATTTTGTGGTGGTAGGGAAATGGGCTAGGTCAATAGGGGTGCAAGGGTTTTGACCATAGACCACAAAGAATGGACTAAGGCCAGTAGTCTTGCTAGGAACTCTATTGTAGGCAAACTCAACGTGAGGTAGCATCTCCTCCCATTGTTTAGGGCTTTTTGTAGCTAGGGCTCGAATTAGGGTTCCTAGGGTCCTATTGGTGACCTCCGTTTGGCCATCAGTTTGAGGATGGCTACAGGTACTGAATTTCAGCTTCGTTCCCATCTTCTTCCAAAGTGTAAGCAAAAAGTGACTTAAGAACTTTGGGTCTCGATCACTAACCCATGTCTTTGGCACTCCATGCAACCTAACAATGTCCCTGAAATACAAGTTAGCACAAGAAACAACATCGTTAGTAGTGTGGCATGCCACAAAGTGTGCCATCTTGGAAAACCTATCAACCACCACCATGATTGAATCTTTTTGGCGTTGGGTTCTAGGTAATCTTGTAATGAAATCCAAGCTCACATCCTCCCATGGTGCTTGAGGAATAGGAAGAGGCATAAACAACCCTTAAGGTAGTAAATGTCCCTTAGCCTTTTGGCATATCAAGCACCTCTTAATCAAAACTCCACATCTCTTACCAATTTAGGCCAAAAGAAATACTCACTCACAAGCATAACAGTCTTTTCTATCCCAAAGTGGCCAGCAAGCCCACCTTCATGAAACTCCTTGACTAAGGACACTCTCATACTGTGCCTTGGAATACAAAGAGGTAATAATCACCACTTGGACGATTATGGCATTTTTCAAACAATACTCCAAAGTCCTTGTCCTCTACATAGCATTCTTTCAATAGCTCAAGCCCCATCACCTTAGGGCTTAAGGTAGAAAGCAATAGGTACCTCCTAGATAGGGCATCAGCACCTTTGTTCATCTTCCCTGCTTTATGCTTAATAATAAAATGGAATGTTTGAAGGTATTCCACCCATTTAGCATGTCTAGGTTGCAATTTATGTTGGCTTTGAAGGTACTTAAGCGCCTCATGATCAGAATGGAGAATGAACTCCTTTGCAATGAGGTAGTGTCTCCAATGGTCCAAGGCACGAACCAAAGCATAAAATTCTTTGTCATAGGTCGAGTACTTCCTCTTTGCTTCATTCAGTTTCTCACTAAAGTAGGCCAAAGGCCTTCCATTTTGAGACATCACAGCTCCAATTCCCACGCCAGATGCATCACATTCAACCTCAAGAACTTCATTAAAGTTAGGTAAAGCTAAAATAGGAGCACTAATCAATTGAGCTTTTACCTCCTCAAACGCTTTGTTGGCTTGTTCACTCCACTCAAACTTCTTTAACTTTGTGATTTCTGTAATTGGAGTCATAATAGCACTGAAATTTCGAACAAGCCTCCTATAAAAGGAAGCTAGTCCATGAAAGCTTCGAACTTGTTGTATTGAGGTAGGAGTAGGCCACTCCTTGATTCCTTGGACCTTCTTGTCATCAGCCTTGATCCCTTCTTTAGAGATAATGAAACCTAGAAACACAACTTGGCTAGAAAAGAAGTGACATTTCTCTAAATTACCATACAAGCATTCGGCCCTTAACACACTAAACACTTTCTCTAAGTGTTTTGCATGCTCAAATTCATTCATGCTATAGACAAGTATATCATCAAAGTAAACTACTACAAATCTGCCCAAAAAAGGCTTCATAGTTTGATTCATTAAGCGCATGAAAGTAATTGAAGCAATAGACAATCCAAATGGCATAACAAGCCACTCATACAAACCCTCGTTTGTCTTAAAGGCAGTCTTCCGTTCATCCCCTTCACAAATTCGAATCTGATAGTATCCACTTCTCAAATCAATCTTAGGGAACACATTAGAGCCATTAAGATCATCTAATAAGTCATTCAATCTTGGAATTGGAAACCTGTACTTAATAGTGATCTTATTGATAGCCCTACTATCCACACACATGCGCCACTCACCATTCTTCTTTGGCACTAAGAGAGTTGGAACTGCACAAGGACTCAAAGACTCTCTAATCATGCCTTTAGACAATAATTCATTCACTTGCCTCCTTATTTCTTCAGTTTCTTTAGGGTTGGTTCTATAGGCAGGCTTATTAGACAACATGGCTCCGGGGATTAGGTCAATTTTGTGTTGGATGTCTCTTTTAGGGGGTAGGCCGTGGGGTATTTCATGTGTGAAGACATCTTTGTAGTTTTCAAGCAATGGGACAAGTAAAGGGTGATCTAGATTACTATCAACTTGTTCCTTTTGATCTATATTTAACAATAACTCACGAAAAGGACTAAGTTCATGATAATCAGATTTTAACAAGGTAGTGAGTGAATGATATATTTCTTTTGTGGAATGTTGTTTAGACGAGGGAATAGACATGATAGGGGTTAGGGTTACTTTCTTTTCATCTTTAGTGGATGAATATGTGTTCTTGTAACCATCATGTATGACTCTCCTATCAAACAACCATGGACGCCCTAATAGTACATGACAAGCATCCATAGGAATAATATCACACCAAATCTCCTCCTTATAGTTACTACCAATACTGAAAGACAATAGCAAACGGTTAGTAACTTGGATACCTTTACCTTGATTAAGCCATTGAATCACATATGGCTTAGGGTGAGGAGTAGTTGAAAGCTTCAACTTATCCACCATAGTTTGGGACGCCACATTGGTACAACTCCCTCCATCAATAATCAAGGTGCACACCTTGTTCTCAACAGTACATCTAGTATGGAATATGGCCTCTCTTTGTTGTGATTTCTCCTAATCTACCACGCCACTCAAGGCTCTCCTAACAACCAAGCATTCACCCTCATCAGGACCAACAACTTCTTCTCCATACTCCTCCTCTTCACACGCCTCCATAACTACATCATCCGCCTCCTCTAGGGTTTCATACTCTACTAGGGTTACAATTCTTTTGTTGGGACATTCAGAAGCAATATGTCCTCCTCCTTGACACCTAAAACACTTCCTAGAAGATTCATTTGGGGTGAAGGTATTGGGGGTGAAAGTATTTGGGGTGTTTGGGGATTTCTAGATCGAACTTGGGGTAGTTTTAGAAAAGTTTGTGTTTGGCTTAGAGTAGGTGTTAGGTTTAGGGTAAGAACTAGCCACTTTAGTCTTTCCTTTTCTCTTTTGTTGCTTTTCCACCTTGTGAGCCAAGATGATCAAGTCCTCCAAACTAGAAAAAGGATGCAATTCAACTATGTTAGCAATCTTAACATCCAAACCACCAAGAAATCTTACCAGAGTTTGAGGTTCATCCTCTTGTACTTCACACTTCATGAGATATGACTCGAATTCCCTTGCATAGGTCTCCACTGAATTCGAACCTTGTTGTAGGTGATGGAACTTGGAAAAGTTCTCTTGAACATAGTAGGTAGGAAGAAACTTCTTTTTGAGTAGCTTCTTCATCTTCGTCCAATCTCTAAGGCCCTTCTCTTTCTCTCTTGCTACACTTACTAGCCCACCATGTTGATGCATACTTTTGAAGCTTGAGAGAAACAAGCTTGACCTTCCTATCCTTCGGAATTTGTTTATAGTCAAAGACTCTTTCAACAGTCCTTAACCATTCTACAAATTCATCTGCATCTAACTTTCCATCATACTCAGGAAGATCCACCATAAAGTCATTGAAATTTCTTTGACCATTTTGGATGGATGGAACCCTAGATGAATCGTCACTATCTCCATCAGAACCCTCAAAGGGTTCGTCTCCCGTTTGTCTTCTCAATCTCAAAGACAAATTCCTCACTTGATCTTGATCATTAGGCTAGGATCCTCTCTTGTAACTGTTCCACCATCATTGTGATCCTCTCTTGTAACTGTTCGTTGGTTTGGCTAGTTCCAGACATTGTGTTTAGGGTTTGTGTTTGGACGAATTTAGGCTAGGATTTATGTTGGCTCTGATACCAAGATGTTATATTCTGGCTATGCTCTAGGCAGAATAGGTTTTATTATGAATTAAAGAACGGATAGTTAAGCTTTACTTAAGATAACTTAGATACAGATGCACCACTAAGTCAAATTAAGGTCCTAAGAACACCACCTGATTCAAGCTTAAAATCAAGCTAGCATAGGCGCCTAGATTAATTGTGAATTAATTAAAGCAAAATAAAACTCGAAAGTTTAAGGTATAAAACGTCTAATGGTGTTTATTAATGACTCGTGCCCTTTAAATACATGTCCTTGACTCTCTAAAAGATAATTGCTGAAAATAAAAAGAATAATTAAACTAATTAAGCCAAATTTCTATCTAACTAGGGTTGAAGTCGATCTTCCTTCATACTCTATCATTTTTGACGCCATCTTGACCATTTTCCGTGATATTCTCACTTATCCCTTCAAAGTAGGAAACCAAACCCTAATCTGATTAGGTTAGGCGCCTAAGATGAGCTTTGGAGGGAAAATGATTCCTTTTGCTCGATCCTTGTAGCTTGGCCGCCCATTTTGTGCATAAGATAGGAGTTGGACGCCCATTTTATGTAAAGATAGAAGTTCCCTCCTATCCTTATCTCTAGTAAACCCTAGGCGCCATTTTCTTGCTTCACTCGTCCATGCTTCCATTTGCAACCCTAGTTGACTTTCTACTTTCTAAAAATGAAATTACAACTCAACTAGGACTTTGCTAGTTAATCTAATATGACATTAAATTAACTAAGAGTACATTTTATTAACTAGACTCCTAATAAAGAAATAAAGATAGTAACTTAGTCAATAATCAATTAACTAAGCTAAGGACACTTTCAAGGGACTTAAACGACTCAATACTCTTAAGGGAATTCAGAACATCCCTTAACACACAAGCAATCATGTTCTTGGTCTTGGAGTCAATGGAGGTAGATGGACCTCCATCATGTTCGACCGCTCAAAAGCTGAAGATTTTGAAGTCCGATTTTTCGCGTCGGTTCTTTATTCGTGGGGACCCAAATCGTATTTTAGGCCTAACTCCTAGCTCGAAAAACATTTTTGAGCGATTCCAAAGCCTGACATGTTTTTTTTTACCATTTTTAAGGGGTTTATTGATATGATTGCTACTCCAAGAGTCTCAAGCAATGAAATCCAAGTCAAGGAATTTAGGTTTAATTTGCCTAAATCCAAAAACAAGGAACAAAGTAACTGGATATGATAATTAAAACAAACACTCCTGAAAGTTTTAATTAACTCTTAACCTCACTCAAACCACTCCTGGAATTAAGTAGATTAAACACTCAATAATAATCACTCCTGAAAATTACTAAATGGTCGAATATAATTGTGCAAAACAATTAAACTCTTGAACGAAAGTTTTAACTCAAAATAATCTCTTTTTTCCTTATTGAAAATATGAATGCCTAT
The DNA here is from genome assembly GCA_947645195.1 of Patellifolia procumbens. NCBI lineage: Eukaryota > Viridiplantae > Streptophyta > Magnoliopsida > Caryophyllales > Amaranthaceae > Patellifolia > Patellifolia procumbens. The sequence goes on from CANSGD010000463.1 coordinate 232,360, forward strand.
TTATACTAGACTACTCCTAGTATAATCAGGAAACCAAATTCTATCTAAAAAGCATATAAATCTTAATCCCTAGAATTTAGGAAAAGATAAAGATAAAAATAAGGAAGATAATCTAATAAGATATGATAGGGATTTTTGCCCTTTCTATCTTATTTACATGCCTATCTTTTCCTTATCCCTTAACTAAATCAATTCTTATCTAAAAGGAATTTCAACTCAACTAGGACTCCTAAATAGAACCGAAAATCAATAGAAATGTCGGCCCTTTTTTTTTTGCTGAAAATAAATGACTTAATTAAAATAACTAAGACACCTAATTGACTCAACTTGGACGCCACTCTTGGACTCTTCTTGGAACACATCTTCAATCCACCTTAACATGGGCGAAAAGGTTGCATTGAGCTTGAACTCATAACTCCCATAGCCTTGTTTCGAAGAATTAACCATACCCAATAATTGTGAAGGTCATATACATTCATAATTTGGAGTAGTCTCTTCGATTTCACATCATTTATGATCTCAGAAGCTGAAAATATCGAAGTTCAATTTTTCGCGTTGGTTCTTTGTTCGTGGAGGCCCAAATCGTATTTTTGGCCTAACTCCTAGCTCGGATAACATTTTTGAGCGATTCCAAAGCCTGACATGTTTTTTTTACCATTTTTAAGGGGTTCTTGATCTCAAAAGCTGAAAATATCAAAGTCTGATTTTTCGCGTTCTTTCTTTCTTTCTTCATGGGGGCCCAAATTGTATTTTAGGCCTAACTCGTAGCTCAAAAAACATTTTTAGGCGATTCCAAAGCCTGACATGTTTATTTTTACCATTATTAAGGGGTTCCTGATCTCAGAAGCTGAAAATATCGAAGTCCGATTTTTCGCGTTCGTTCTTTGTTCGTGGGGGCCCAAATCGTATTTTTGGCCTAACTCCTAGCTCGGATAACTTTTTTGAGAGTTTCCAAAGCGTGACATGTTTTTTACCATTTCTAAGGGGTTCGTGATCTCAGAAGCTGAAAATATCGAAGTCCGATTTTTCGCGTTCTTTTTTTGTTCATGGGGGCCCAAATCTTATTTTTGGCCTAACTCCTAGCTCGGATAACATTTTTGAGCGATTCCAAAGCGTGACATGTTTTTTACCATTTCTAAGGGGTTCGTGATCTCAGAAGCTGAAAATATCGAAGTCCGATTTTTCAAGTTCGTTCTTTGTTCATAGTCTCTTACGAGATTTTGTTGTGTATGAACACCTTTCAAATCATTTCATGTGCTTAATTTCCTATTGATTGTGACTCCTTGAATAGGTATTAGGTATATTTAAATCATATGAAGCCCTTGGATCAAACTCATTTCAAATCAAACGTTAAATCTACCAGAGTCTCTTACGAGATTTTGTGGTGTGTGAACACCTTTCAAATCATTTTATGTGCTTAATTACCTATTGTTTTTGACTCATTTAATAGGTATTAGGTATATTTAAAGTATATGAAAACCTTGGATCAAACTCATTTCAAATCAAAGGTTAAAACTATCATAAGTCTTTTACGAGATTTTGTGGTGTATGAACACCTTTCAAATCATTTGATGTGCTTAATTACCTATTGTTTTTTACTCCTTTATTAGGTATAAGGTATATGTAAAGCATATGAAACCCTTGGATCAAACTCATTTCAAATCAAAGGTTAAAACTATCATACTCTCTTACGAGATTTTGTGGTGTATGAACACCTTTCAAATCATTTGATGTGCTTAATTACCCAATGTTTTTGACTCCTTGAATGGGGTTTAGGTATATTTAAATCATATGAAGCCCTTGGATCAAACTCATTTTGAAATCAAAGGTTAAATTTATCAGAGTCTCTTACGAGATTTTGTGGTGTGTGAAGACCTTTCAAATCATTTGATGTGTTTAATTACCTATTGTTTTTGACTCATTTAATAGGTATTAGGTATATTTAAAGTATAAGAAGCCCTTGGATCAAACTCATTTCAAATCAAAGGTTGAAACTATCATACTCTCTTACGAGATTTTGTGATGTATGAACACCTTTCAAATCATTTGATGTGCTTAATTACCTATTGTGTTTTGACTCCTTTTATAGGTATTAGGTATATGTAAAGCATATGAAGCCCTTGGATCAAACTCATTTCAAATCAAAGGTTAAAACTATCATAGTCTCTTACGAGATTTTGTGGTGTAAGAACACCATTAAAATCACTTGAAGTGCTTAATTACCTATTGGTTTTGACTCCTTTTATAGGTATTAGGTATATATAAAGCTTATGAAGACCTTGGATCAAACTTATTTCAAATCAAAGGTTAAAACTATCATACTCTCTTACGAGATTTTGTGGTGTATGAACACCTCACAAATCATTTGATGTGCTTAATTACCTATTGTTTTTGACTCCTTGAATGAATATTAGCTATTTTTAAATCATATGAAGCCCTTGGATCAAACTCATTTTCAAATCAAAGTTTAAAACTATCATAGTCTCTTACGAGATTTTGTGGTGTATGAACACCTTTCAAATCATTTGATGTGCTTAATTACCTATTGTTTTTGACTCCTTTAATAGGTAGTAGGGATATTTAAATCATATGAAGCCCTTGGATCAAACTCATTTCAAATTAAAGGTTAAAACAATCATAGTCTCTTAGGAGATTTTGTGGTGTATGAACACCTTTCAAATCATTTGATGTGCTTAATTACCTATTGTTTTTGAATCCTTCAATTGCTATTAGGTATATGTAAAGCATATGAAGCCCTTGGATCAAACTCATTTTGATGTAAAATCAGATATAGAAGACCAAGTGCAAGAGGATGATGGAAGTCCACCTAGCACCATTTATTCCAAGACCAAGAACATGGTTGCTTGTGTGCTAAGGGATGTTCTGAATTCCCTTAAGACTATTGAGTCCTTTAAGTCCCTTGAAAGTGTCCTTAGCTTAGTTAATTAATTATTGAATAAGTTACTATATGTATTTGCTTTATTAGGAGTCTAGTTAATAAAATGTACTCTTAGTTAATTTAATGTCATATTAGATTAACTAGGAAGGTCTTAGTTGAGTTTTAATTTCATTTCTAGTAAGAAGAAGGTCAACTAGGGTTGCATAATGAAGCATGGACGAGTGTAGCAAGGAAAATGGCGCCTAAAATCAGATAATGGCACCCAAGGATCAACTAGAGATAAGGATAGGAAGGAACTTCTATCTTTACACAAAATGGGCGGCCAAATTCTATCTTCTACACAAAATGGGCGGCCAAAGCTAGCAAGAGGAATCATTTTCCCTCCAAAGTTCATCTTAGGTGCCTAACCTAATTATTTTAGGGTTTGGCTCCCTACTTTGAAGGGACAAGTGAGAACATCAAGGAAAATGGTCACATGACCGTCCAAAGTGATAAAGTATGAGCAAGGATCGACTTCAACCCTAGTTAGGATAGGTTTTAAGCTTAATTAGTTTAATTATTCTTTTTATTTTCAGCAATTATCTTTTACAGAGTCAAGGACATGTATTTAAAGGGCACAATTCATTTTGAATAATACATTAGACGATTTATATCTTGAAACTTTCGAGTTTTATTTTTCTTTGATTAATTCTCAATTAATCTAGGCGCCTATGCTAGCTTGATTTTAAGCTTGAATCAAGTGGTGTTCATAGGACCTTAATTTGACTTAGTGGTGAATTCTGTATCTAAGTTAATTTATGTAAAGCTTAATCTATCATCATATTTCATAATCAAACCTATTCTGCCTTGAGCATAGCCAGAATATAACATCTTGGTATCAGAGCCAACACATATCCTAGCCAAAAATCGCCCAAACACAAACCCTAAACACAATGTCTGGAACTAGCCAAACCAACGAACAGTTACAAGAGAGGATCACAATGATGGAGGAAGAGAGGCGTGCAAGTGAGGCCAGAATGACCTTACTTCAAGATCAAGAGAGGAATTTGTCTTTGAGATTGAGAAGACAGAGAGGAGACGAACCCTTTGAGGTTTCTCATTGAGATAGTGACGATTCATCTAGGGTTTCATCCATCCAAAATGGTCAAAGAAACTTCAATGACTTTAAGGTGGATCTTCCTGAGTATGATGGAAAGTTAGATGCAGATGAGTTTGTAGAATGGTTAAGGACTGTTGAAAGAGTCTTTGACTATAAACAAATTCCGGAGGATAGAAAGGTCAAGCTTGTTGCTCTCTAGCTTAGAAAGTATGCATCAACATGGTGGGCTAGTAAGTGCAGCAAGAGAGAAAGAGAAGGGAAGGAAAAGCTTAGAGATTGGACGAAAATGAAGAAGCTACTCAAAAAGAAGTTTCTTCCTACCTACTATGTTCAAGAGAACTTTTCCAAGTTCCATCACCTACAACAAGGTTCGAATTCAGTGGAGACCTATGCAAGGGAATTCGAGTCATATCTCATGAAGTGTGAAGTGCAAGAGGATGAACCTCAAACTCTGGTAAGATTTCTTGGTGGTTTGGATGTTAAGATTGCTAACATAGTTGAATTGCATCCTTTTTCTAGTTTGGAGGACTTGATCATCTTGGCTCACAAGGTAGAAACTTAACAAAAGAGCAAAGGAAAGACTGAAGTGGCTAGTTCTTACCCTAAACCTAACACCTACTCTAAGACAAACACAAACTTTTCTAAACCTACCCCAAGTTCGATCCAAAAATCACCAAACACCCCAAATACTTTCACCCCCAATACTTTTCACTCCAAATAGATCTACTAGGAAGTGTTTTAGGTGTCAAGGAGGAGGACATATTGCTTCTGAGTGTCCTAACAAAAGAATTGTAACCCTAGTAGAGTATGAAACCCTAGAGGAGGCGGATGATGTAGTTATGGAGGCGTGTGAAGAGGAGGAATATGGAGAAGAGGTTGTTGGTCCTGATGAGGGTGAAGGCTTGGTTGTTAGGAGAGCTTTGAGTGGCGTGGTAGATGAGGAGAAGTCACAACAAAGGGAGGCCATATTCCATACTAGATGTACTGTTGAGAACAAGGTGTGCACCTTGATTATTGATGGAGGGAGTTGTACCAATGTGGCATCCCAAACTATGGTGGACAAGTTGAAGCTTCCAACTACTCCTCACCCTAAGCCATATGTGATTCAATGGCTTAATCAAGGTAAAGGTATCCAAGTTACTAACCATTTGCTATTGTCTTTTAGTATTGGTAGTAACTATAAAGAGGAGATTTGGTGTGATATTATTCCTATGGATGCTTGTCATGTGCTGTTAGGGCGTTCATGGTTGTTTGATAGGAGAGTCATACATGATGGTTACAAGAACACATATTCATTCACTAAAGATGTAAAGAAGGTAACCCTCACCCCTATCATGTCTATCCCTTCCTCTAAACAACATTCCACAAAAGAAAAGTATCATTCACTCACCACCTTGTTAAAATCTGATTATCATGAACTTAGTCCTTTTCGTGAGTTAGTGTTAAATATAGATCAAAAGGAACAAGTTGATAGTAATCTAGATCACCCTTTACTTGTCCCATTGCTTGAAAACTACAAAGATGTCTTCCCACATGAAATACCCCACGACCTACCCCCTAAATGAGACATCCAACACAAAATTGACCTAATTCCCGGAGCCATGTTGCCTAATAAGCCTGCCTATAGAACCAACCCTAAAGAAACTGAAGAAATAAGAAGGCAAGTGAATGAATTGTTGTCTAAAGGCATGATTAGAGAATCTTTGAGTCCTTGTGCAGTTCCAACTCTCTTAGTGCCAAAGAAGAATGGTGAATGGAGCATGTGTGTGGATAGTAGGGCTATTAATAAGATCACTATTAAGTACAGATTTTCAATTCCAAGATTGAATGACTTACTAGATGATCTTAATGGTTCTAATATGTTCTCTAAGATTGATTTGAGAAGTGGATACCATCAGATTCGAATTTGTGGAGGGGATGAATGGAAGACTGCCTTTAAGACAAAGGAGGGTTTGTATGAGTGGCTTGTTATGCCATTTGGATTGTCTAATGCTCCAAGTACTTTCATGCGCTTAATGAATCAAACTATGAAGCCTTTTTTGGGCAGATTTGTAGTAGTTTATTTTGATGATATACTTGTCTATAGCATGAATGAATTTGAGCATGCAAAACACTTAGAGCAAGTGTTTAGTGCGTTGAGGGCCGAATGCTTGTATGGTAATTTAGAGAAATGTCACTTCTTTTCTAGTCAAGTTGTGTTTCTAGGTTTCATTATCTCTAAAGAAGGGATCAAGGCTGATGAGAAGAAGGTCCCAGCAACCAAGGAGTGGCCTACTCCTACCTCAATACAAGAAGTTCTAAGGTTTTCGTGGACTAGCTTCCTTTTATAGGAAGTTTGTTCGAAATTTCAGTGCTATTATGACTCCAATTACAGAGATCACAAAGTTAAAGAAGTTTGAGTGGAGTGAACAAGCCAACAAGGCGTTTGAAGAGGTAAAAGCTCAATTGATTAGTGCTCCTATTTTAGCTTTACCTAACTTTAATGAAGTTTTTGAGGTTGAATGTGATGCATCTGGCGTGGGAATTGGAGCTGTGTTGTCTCAAAATGGAAGGCCTTTGGCCTACTTTAGTGAGAAATTGAATGAAGCAAAGAGGAAGTATTCGACCTATGACAAGGAGTTTTATGCTTTGGTTCGTGCCTTGGACTATTGGAGACATTACCTCATTGCAAAGGAGTTCATTCTCCATTCTGATCATGAGGCGCTTAAGTACCTTCAAAGCCAACAGAAATTGCAACCTAGACATGCTAAGTGGGTGGAATACCTTCAAACATTCCATTTTACTATTAAGCATAAAGCAGGGAAGATGAACAAAGGTGCTGATGCCTTATCTAGGAGGTACCTATTGCTTTCTACCTTAAGCCCTAAGGTGATGGGGCTTGAGTTATTGAAAGAATGCTACGTAGAGGACAAGCACTTTGGTGTATTGTTTGAAAGGTGCCATAATCGTCCAAGTGGTGATTATTACCTCTTAAAGGGATATCTTTATAACGGAAATCACCTATGTATTCCAAGGCACATTATGAGAGTGTCCTTAGTCAAGGAGTTTCATGAATGTGGGCTTGCTGGCCACTTCGGGATAGAAAAGACTGTTATGCTTGTGAGAGAGTATTTTTTTTTGGCCTAGATTGGCAAGAGATGTGGAGTTTTTGATTAAGAGGTGCTTGATATGCCAAAAGGCTAAGGGTCATTTATTACCTCAAGGGTTGTTTATGCCTCTTCCTATTCCTCAAGCACCATGGGAGAATGTGAGTTTGGATTTCATTATAGGATTACCTAGAACCCAACGCCAAAAGGATTCAATCATGGTGGTGGTTAATAGGTTTTCCAAGATGGCACACTGATATGAATTTCGATTCAAAGATTAAGACTTTAGAGTTTTTGAGGGTGGGTGAGAGTCTTAGGGCTCAAAGGAACGATTTTATGTGATGTTTTAGTTAAAAAGATGGATGGTTGTGTAGTTGAACAAGTCACAAATGGGGATAGTATCTTTGAATCTCGATTCAAAGGTTTTAAAGAATAGATCGCAGTCTTTCTTTAATGCTAACAAGCAAGGCACTCAACCTTAAATTCACAAGTATAAACTCACGAAATTTTAATAACTCAAATATGATTTTATTAATGAGAGACATGCGCCTATATATACTAGGCTACTCCTAGTTCAATAAGGAAACAAAAATTCTATCTAGAAAGCATTTAAAACTAATCCTAATCCTAAATAAATAAGATAAAAAAATAATCCTAGTCTAACAAGATAAAGATAAGAAAACCTAATATGATTAGGACAATCCCCTAACTCATATCTTTAAAGAATCCTAATTTTATCTTGTAAACTAATCTTATCTTTTTAAAACAAACAAATTTAAATTATTAAAGAAGTCCTTAAGTTAAATAAAATAAATAAGGAAACTAATTAAACTAAGCCTAAAATAGGAAAAAACCCTTTCAAGTGAAAGGTAAAAACCTATAGGCAAAAACTATACTATGGAAACACATCATTCTCCCCCTCTTGAAAGCTCATTTGTCCTCTAGTGTCTTCAAAACATGGAACCAAATCTGCTGAAGTTAAGGTAGCACACACACCATTCCCTAGTAGGACCTTGAATGTCTCATAGCCTACCTTGTCCACTGGTTCAAAAGGGCCTTCATCTAAAGGTTCGTCATTCTTGTGATTGACATGGAGTTTTTGAGCAGTAAGGGACAACCATACTCTATCTCCCACAACCAGATTAGATCCTTTTCGCATATGCACCACTTGATTCCTTCTTTCCTTCTTTGTAGATGCAGTGTCAAGCAATTCTTGATGACAAGAACTCAAACAAACATGAGCAGCCACTTGTGTGTCTTGAACAATCGCCACGTTGGGTGGTAAGGATGGAAGAGCTAGCCGTTTTGATCCCATTAGGACTGAATAAACATTGCTCTTACCATTGTGTATAACCTCTCTGTCAAACTGCCATGGACGACCAAGTAATAGAGAACAAGCAGTCATAAGAATAGCATCACACCACAATTGGTCCATGTATTCACCTACACAAAACCCTACTAGTGCTTGTTTCTTTACCCACACACCTCCATCATCATTCAACCAACTCAATTTATAAGGGGAGGGGTGTTTTCTTGTAAGCAATTTTAAGTTATCAACTAATGTTAAAGCACAAGCATTTGTATAAGAACCACTATCAATAATAAAAGAACAAAGAGTACCACCAATTAAGCACTTCGAATGAAAAAGATTAGACCTTTGCGCATCCTCTTGCACTTCTTGAGTTGATGATAGTAAAGAACGTCGCAAGATCATGGTTCTTGGTGCTTGCTCTGGTCCACAAACTGTTTGAGAGTCCCAAAACGATGAATCAAACGCATCATTGGATGTTTCTTGAAGTTCTTTGGACCGTATTTCCTCCTCATGTTGCGACAAGAACAAGTAGTAGTCTTCCCTAGACACTAGAACTTTGTTAGGGCATTGTTTCGCGACATGTCCTAGGCCTTGGCACTTGAAACAAACCGTTTGCTTCATCTTTTGTTGTCCTAAATTCAAAGGGCCTTGTTTTCGTTGGAGATCAGCAACAATTTTGTCCTCCTTGTCTTTATCATTAAGCACATGATCCGTAGGGTGATGGGAAGAAGAGAGCTCGGTTTTGGGATAAAAAACACGAAGAGAACCAGATTTTTGTTCGTGTCTTTGCCGCTCTAATTTGCAAGCGAGGTTATAAACATCATCAAACGAAGTAAGGGGTTGTAATTCAACTTGGAATTTGATGGAAGAATGCAGCCCTAAAACAAATTTTGCTATTTTCTGTTCCTCTTCATCCTTACAATCACACGCTATGTACAATCTTTCGAATTCTTTAACGTAATTCTCAGCAGTCATGTGTTCTTGTTTTAAAGAGTTCAACTTTAAAAATAAATCTTGCTTATAGGAGCGTGGCACAAACTTCTTTTTCATCTTATGTTTTAAATCAGTCCAAGTGGAGATCGTTGCTTTACCTTCTCATTCACGTTGTGCTTGCATGGAATCATACCAAAGGGATGCATGTCGTGTGAGTTTGAGGATGGCATACGAAAACCTCCGTGAATCATCCAGATTTTTATGGTGGAATAGGCGAGTCATGCGCCTCTCCCAATCAATGTAGGCCTCGGGGTCAAGATCACCATCAAAGGAGGGTAGGTCAACAAGGCGAATGTCCTCCTCTTGCGGCTTCTTAGATGCCTTAATAGCACCAATTTCGTGATGTAATTGCATAAGATGTAAACCATATTGATTGTTCTTCTCTTCAGTGATGAGCTATCTAGCAAGTAAGTCCTCAATCTTTGTTGCTTCGTCGTTGTTGGGCATTATCGAAAATCAGCAGCAGCCACACCAATTGATATGAATTTCGATTCAAAGATTAAGACTTTAGAGTTCTTGAGGGTGGGTGAGAGTCTTAGGCTCAAAGGAACGATTTTATGTGATGTTGTAGTGAAAAAGATGGATGGTTGTGTAGTTTAACAAGTCATAAATGGGGATAGTATCTTTGAATCTCGATTCAAAGGTTTTAAAGAATAGATCACAATCTTTCTTTAATGCTAACAAGCAAGGCACTCAACCTTAAATTCACCAGTATAAACTCACGAAATTTTAATAACTCAAATATGATTTTATTAATGAGAGACATGCGCCTATATATACTAGGCTACTCCTAGTTCAATAAGGAAACCAAAATTCTATCTAGAAAGCATTTAAAACTAATCCTAATCCTAAATAAATAAGATAAAAAAAATATGGGATATTCCATATGGTACCACTGTACTCTTGGCTTTTCTATATGGTACCACAATTTTTCTAGAATTCTACATGGTACCATTGTAATTTGATCTTATTCTATATCATAGCATTCCTTTATTTAAAATGTTAATTTAGGAGTCAAATAGGGTTAAGAGTTCGTCTCATTTTACGTGCTTTGGTTTACGTGCTATAAAAATGCTTGAATAAGGTCTTGGGGGTTACTTTGACCCCTTAAGGGTGAAATTAATGGTCAAAATTGACAATGATGATTTTTGTTAATTTTGACCTCAAATTAGACCAAAATGACCCTTTAAAACTTTAATCCAACTAATTTACCCGTACACATATCATAACATACAAATCGAGACAAAATCCCAACCCTACTTAACCCCTAATTAACATTTTAATTAATGGAATGTTACGACATAAAATAAGACTAAAGTACAGTGGTACCACGTAGAATTCTCAAAAATTAGTGGTACCACATGGAAAAGCCAAAAGTGTGATGGTACCATATGGAATTTCCCAAAAAATAATCCTAGTCTAACAAGATAAAGATAAGAAAACCTAATATGATTAGGACAATCCCCTAACTCATATCTTTAAAGAATCCTAATTTTATCTTTTAAACTAATCTTATCTTTTTAATACAAACTAATTTAAATTAATTAAAGAAGTCCTTAAATTAAATAAAATAAATAAGGAAACTAATTAAACTAAGCCTAAAATAGGAAAAACCCTTTCAAGTGAAAGGTAAAAACTTATAGGCAAAAACTATACTATGGAAACACATCACTTAATTACCAGAAATTTTAGACTCCTATGAATAGGTATTAGATATATTTAAAGATATGAATCCCTTGGATCAAACTCATTTAAAATCAAAGGGTAAATCCTCATAGGCTCTTAGACAATTTGTGGTGTATAAACACCTTTCAAATCATTTGTTGTGCTTAATTACCAAAAATATTTTCGACTCCTAGAATGGGTATTAGATATATTTAAAGTATGTGAATCCCTTTGATCAAACTCATTTAAAATCAAAGGGTGAAATAGTCATAGTCTCTTAGACAATTTGTCGTGTATAAACACCTTTCAAATCATTTTTTATGCTTAATTACCAAATATTTTTGACTCCTTGATTAGGCATTATATATATTTAAAGCATATTAAGACCTTGGATCAAACTCATTTCAAATCAAACGGTAGAACCATCATATTATCTTAGGTGATTTGTGGTGTATGAACACCTTTCAAATCATTTGTTATGCTTAATTAACTAAATTCTTGACTCCTTCAATAGGTATTAGATATATTTACAAGACATGAATCCCTTGGATCAAACTCATTTCAAATCAAAGGGTAAAATCGTCATAGTCTCTTAGGCAATTTGTGGCATGTGAACAACTTTTAAATCATTTTTTGTGCTTAATTACCAAATATTTTTGACTCCTTGATTATGTATTAGATATATTTTAAGCATATGAAGCCCTGTGATCAAACTCATTTCAAATCAAAGGGTAAAACAGTGACAGTCTCTTAGGCGATTTGTGGTGTATGAACACCTTTCAGATCATTTTTTGCGCTTAATTGCCAAATATTTTTGACTCCTTGATTAGGTATTATAAATATTTAAAGCATATGCATACCTTGGATCAAACTCATTTCAAATCAAAGAGTAGAATTGTCATAGGCTCTTAGGCGATTTGTGATGTATGAACACCTTTTAAATCATTTGTTGTGCTTAATTACAAAATATTTTTGACTCCTTGAATAGGTATTAAATATATTTAAAGCATATGAATCCCTTGGATCAAACTCATTTAAAATCAAAGGGTAAAATCATCATAGTCTCTTAGGCGATTAATGGTGTATGAACAACTTTCAAATCATTTGTTGTGCTTAATTACCAAATAATTTTGACTCCTTGAATTGGTAATTAGAGAATATAAACACCTTGGATAAAACTCCTTTCAAATTAAAGGGTAAAACCTTCATAGTCTCTTAGGCGATTTTTGGTGTATGAACACCTTTCAAATCATTTGTTGTGTTTAATTACCAAATATTTTTGACTCCTTGTAAAGGTATTAGATATATCTAAAGCATGTAAAGCCCTTGGATAAACTCATTTCAAATCAAAGGGTAAAACCATCATAGTCTCTTAGGGGATTTGTGGTTTATGAACACCTTTCAGATCATTTGTTGGGCTTAATTTCCAAATATTTTCGACTCCTTGAATAGGTATTAGATATATTTAAAGTATGTGAATCCCTTTGATCAAACTCATTTAAAATTAAAGGGTGAAATAGTCATAGTCTCATAGACAATTTGTGGTGTATAAACACCTTTCAAATCATTTTTTATGCTTAATTACCAAATATTATTGACTCCTTGATTAAGCATTATATATATTTGAAGCTTATGAACACCTTGGATCAAACTCATTTCAAATCAAAGGGTAGAACCGTCATATTCTCTTTGGTGATTTGTGGTGTATGAACACCTTTCAAATCATTTGTTGTGCTTCATTACCAAATATTTTTGAAACCTATGAATAGGTATTAGATATATTTAAAGATATGAATCCCTTGGATCAAACTAATTTAAAATCAAAGGGTAAAATCGTCATAGTCTCTCAGACAATTTATGGTGTAGAAACACCTTTTATATCATTTTTTTATGCTTAATTACCAAAAAAATTGACTCCTCGAATAGGTATTAGATATATTTAAAGAATATGAAGCCCTTGGATCAAACTCATTTCAGAACAAAGGGTAAAACCGTCATAGTCTTTTAGGCAATTTTTGGTGTATGAACACCTTGTAAATCATAGGTTATGCTTAATTACCAAATACTTTTGACTCCAAGAATAAATATTAGATATATTTGAATCATATGAAGCCCTTGGATCAACCTCATTTCAAATCAAAGGGTAAAACCGTCATAGTCTCTTAGGCGATTTATGTTGTACGAACACCTTTCAAATCATTTGTTATGCTTAATTACCTAATTTTTTGACTCCTTCAATATGTATTAGATATATTTACAAGATATGAATCCCTTGGATAAAACTCGATTCAAATCAAAGGGTAAAATCGTCATAGTCTCTTAGGCGATTTGTGGTGTGTGAACACCTTTTAAATCATTTTTTGTGCTTAATTACCAAATATTTTTGACTCCTTGATTATGTATTAGATATATTTAAAGGGTAAAATAGTGATAGTCTCTTAGGCGATTTGTGGTGTATGAACACCTTTCAAATTATTTTTTGTGCTTAATTACCAAATATTTTTGACCTCTTGATTAGGTATTATTTAAATTTAAAGCATATGCAGACCTTGGATCAAACTCATTTCAAATCAAAGAGTAGAACCGTCATAGTCTCTTAGGCGATTTGTGGTGTGTGAACACCTTTTAAATCATTTTTTGTGCTTAATTACCAAATATTTTTGACTTCTTGATTATGTATTAGATATATTTAAAGCATATGAAGGCCTTGGATCAAACTCATTTCAAATCAAAGGGTAAAACAGTGATTGTCTCTTAGGCGATTTGTGGTGTATGAACACCTTTCAAATTATTTTTTGTGCTTAATTACCAAATATTTTTGACTACTTGATTAGGTATTATATATATTTAAAGCATATGCAGACCTAGGATCAATCTCATTTCAACTCAAAGGGTAGAACCGTCATAGTCTCTTAGCCGATTTGTGATGTATGAACACCTTTCAAATCATTTGTTGTGCTTAATTACAAAATATTTTTGTCTCCTTGAATAGGTATTAGATATATTTAAAGCATATGAATCCCTTGGATCAAACTCATTTAAAATCAAAGGGTAAAATCGTCATAGTCTCTTAGGCGATTATAAGTGTATGAACACCTTTCAAATCATTTGTTGTGCTTAATTACCAAATAATTTTGACTCCTTGAATTGGTAATTAGAGCATATAAACACCTTGGATAAAACTCCTTTCAAATTAAAGGGTAAAACCATCATAGTCTCTTAGGCGATTTTTGGTGTGTGAACACCTTTCAAATCATTTGTTGTGCTTAATTACCAAATATTTTTCACTCTTTGTAAAGGTATTAGATATATCTAAAGCATGTAAAGCCGTTGGATAAAACTCATTTCAAATCAAAGGGTAAAACCATCATAGTCTCTTAGGAGATTTGTGGTTTATGAACTCCTTTCAAATCATTTGTTGTGCTTAATTACCAAATATTTTCGACTCCTAGAATGGGTATTAGATATATTTAAAGTATGTGAATCCCTTTGATCAAACTCATTTAAAATCAAAGGGTGAAATAGTCATAGTCTCTTAGACAATTTGTCGTGTATAAACACCTTTCAAATCATTTTTTATGCTTAATTACCAAATATTTTTGACTCCTTGATTAGGCATTATATATATTTAAAGCATATGAAGACCTTGGATCAAACTCATTTCAAATCAAAGGGTAGAACCATCATATTATCTTAGGTGATTTGTTGTGTATGAACACCTTTCAAATCATTTGTTGTGCTTCATTACCAAATATTTTTGACTCCTATGAATAGGTATTAGATATATTTAAAGATATGAATCCCTTGGATCAAACTCATCTAAAATCAAAGGGTAAAATCGTCATAGTCTCACAGACAATTTATGGTGTAGAAACACCTTTCAAATCATTTTTTATGCTTAATTACCAAATAAATTTGAATCCTCGAATAGGTATTAGATATATTTAAAGCATATGAAGCCCTTGGATCAAACTCATTTCAAATCAAAGGGTAAAACCGTCATAGTCTTTTAGGCGATTTTTGGTGTATGAACGCCTTTCAAATCATAGGTTGTGTTTAATTACCAAATAATTTTGACTCCAAGAATAAATATTAGATATATTTGAATCATATGAAGCCTTTGGATAAACCTCACTTCAAATCAAAGGGTAAAACCGTCATAGTCTCTTAGGCGATTTATGTTGTACGAACACCTTTCATTTGTTATGCTTAATTACCTAATATTGTGACTCCTTCAATATGTGTTATATATATTTACAAGATATGAATCCCTTTGATAAAACTCGATTCAAATCAAAGGGTAAAATCATTATAGTCTCTTAGGCGATTTGTGGTGTGTGAACACCTTTTAAATTATTTTTTGTACTTAATTACCAAATATTTTTGACTCCTTGATTATGTATTAGATACATTTAAAGCATATGAATCCCGTGGATCAAACTCATTTCAAATCAAAGGGTAAAACAGTGATAGTCTCTTAGGCGATTTGTGGTGCATGAACACCTTTTAAATCATTTTTTGTGCTTAATTGCCAAATATTTTTGACTTCTTGATTAGGTATTATATATATATTTAAAGCATATGCAGACCTTGGATCAAACTCATTTCAAATCAAAGAGTAGAACAGTCATAGTCTCTTAGGCGATTTGTGATGTATGAACACCTTTCAAATCATTTGTTGTGCTTAATTACCAAATATTTTGTCTCCTTGAATAGGTATTAGATATATTTAAAGCATATGAATCCCTTGGTTCTAACTCATTTAAAATCAAAAGGGTAAAATCGTCGTAGTCTCTTAGGCGATTATTGGTGTATGAACACCTTTCAAATCATTTGTTGGGCTTAATTACCAAATAATTTTGACTCCTTCAATATTTATTATATATATTTACAAGATATGAATCCCTTTGATAAAACTCGATTCAAATCAAAGGGTAAAATCGTCATAGTCTCTTAGGCGATTTGTGGTGTGTGAACACCTTTTAAGTCATTTTTTGTGCTTAATTACCAAATATTTTGGACTCCTTGATTATGTATTATATATATTTAAAGCATATGAAGCCCTTGGATCAAATTCATTTCAAATCAAACGGTAAAACAGTGATAGTCTCTTAGGCGATTTGTGGTGTATGAACACCTTTCAAATCAATTTTTGTGCTTAATTACCAAATATTTTTGACTTCTTGATTAGGTATTATATATATTTAAAGCATGTGCAGACCTTGGATCAAAATCATTTCAAATCAAAGAGTAGAACCGTCATAGTCTCTTAGGCGATTTGTGGTGTGGGAACACCTTTTAAATCATTTTTTGTGCTTAGTTACCAAATATTTTTGACTCCTTGACTATGTATTAGATATAATTAAATCATATGAAGCCCTTGGATCAAACTCATTTCAAATCAAAGGGTAAAACAGTGATAGTCTCTTAGGCGATTTGTGGTGTATGAACACCTTTCAAATCATTTTTTTGTGCTTAATTACAAAATATTTTTTACTTCTTGATTAGGTATTATATATATTTAAAGCATATGCAGACCTTGGATCAAAATCATTTCAAATCAAAGAGTAGAACCGTCATAGTCTCTTGGGCGATTTGTGGTGTGTGAACACCTTTTAAATAATTTTTTGTGCTTAGTTACCAAATATTTTTGACTCCTTGATTATGTATTAGATATAATTAAATCATATGAAGCCCTTGGATGAAACTCATTTCAAATCAAAGGGTAAAACAGTGATAGTCTCTAAGGCGATTTGTGGTGTATGAACACCTTTCAAATTATTTTTTGTGCTTAATTACCAAATATTTTTGACACCTTGATTAGGTGTTATATATATTTAAAGCATATGCAGACCTTGGATCAAACTCATTTTAAATCAAAGAGTAGAATTGTCATAGTCTCTTAGGCGATTTGTGATGTATGAACACCTTTCAAATCATTTGTTGTGCTTAATTACCCAATATTTTTGTCTCCTTGAATAGGTATTAGATATAATTAAAGCATATGAATCCCTTGGATCTAACTCATTTAAAATCAAAGGGTAAAATCGTCATAGTCTCTTAGGCGATTATTGGTGTATGAATACCTTTCAAATCATTTGTTTTGCTTAATTACCAAATAATTTTTACTCCTTGAATTGGTAATTAGAGCATATAAACACCTTGGATAAAACTCCTTTCAAATTAAAGGGTAAAACCATCATAGTCTCTTAGGCGATTTTTGGTGTGTGAACACCTTTCAAATCATTTGTTGTGCTTAATTATCAAATATTTTTGACTCCTTGTAAAGGTATTAGATATATCTAAAGCATGTAAAGCCCTTGGATAAAACTCATTTCAAATCAAAGGGTAAAACCATCATAGTCTCTTAGGAGATTTGTGGTTTATGAACTCCTTTCAAATCATTTGTTATGCTTAATTACCAAATATTTTCGACACCTAGAATGGGTATTAGATATATTTAAAGTATGTGAATCCCTTTGATCAAACTCATTTAAAATCAAAGGGTGAAATAGTCATAGTCTCTTAGACAATTTGTCGTGTATAAACACCTTTCAAATCATTTTTTATGCTTAATTACCAAATATTTTTTACTCCTTGATTAGGCATTATATATATTTAAAGCATATTAAGACCTTGGATCAAACTCATTTCAAATCAAAGGGTAGAACCATCATATTATCTTAGGTGATTTGTGGTGTATGAACACCTTTCAAATCATTTGTTGTGCTTCATTACCAAATATTTTTGACTCCTATGAACAGGTATTAGATATATTTAAAGATATGAATCCCTTGGATCAAACTCATCTAAAATCAAAGGGTAAAATCGTCATAGTCTCTCAGACAATTAATGGTTTCAAATCATTTTTTATGCTTAATTACCAAATAAATTTGACTCCTCGAATAGGTATTAGATATATTTAAAGCATATGAAGCCCTTGGATCAAACTCATTTCAAATCAAAGGGTAAAACCGTCATAGTCTCTTAGGCGATTTGTGGTGTGTGAACACCTTTTAAATCATTTTTTGTGCTTAATTACCAAATATTTTTTACTCCTTGATTATGTATTAGATATATTTAAAGCATATGAAGCCCTTGGATCAAACTCATTTCAAATCAAAGGGTAAAACAGTGATAGTCTCTTAGGCGATTTGTGGTGTGTGAACACCTTTTAAGTCATTTTTTGTGCTTAATTACCAAATATTTTTGACTTCTTGATTAGGTATTATATATATTTAAAGCATATGCAGACCTTGGATCAAAATCATTTCAAATCAAAGAGTAGAACCGTCATAGTCTCTTAGGCGATTTGTGGTGTGTGAACACCTTTTAAATCATTTTTTGTGCTTAGTTATCAAATATTTTTGACTCCTTGACAATGTATTAGATATAATTAAATCATATGAAGCCCTTGGATCAAACTCATTTCAAATCAAAGGGTAAAACAATGATAGTCTCTTAGGCGATTTGTGGTGTATGAACACCTTTCAAATCATTTTTTTGTGCTTAATTACAAAATATTTTTGACTTCTTGATTAGGTATTATATATATTTAAAGCATATGCAAACCTTGGATCAAAATCATTTCAAATCAAAGAGTAGAACCGTCATAGTCTCTTAGGCGATTTGTGGTGTGTGAACACCTTTTAAATAATTTTTTGTGCTTAGTTACCAAATATTTTTGACTCCTTGATTATGTATTAGATATAATTAAATCATATGAATCCCTTGGATGAAACTCATTTCAAATCAAAGGGTAAAACAGTGATAGTCTCTTAGGCGATTTGTGGTGTATGAACACCTTTCAAATCATTTTTTGTGCTTAATTACCAAATATTTTTGACTTCTTGATTAGTTATTATATATATTTAAAGCATATGCAGACCTTGGATCAAAATCATTTCAAATCAAAGAGTAGAACCGTCATAGTCTCTTAGGCGATTTGTGGTGTGTGAACACCTTTTAGATAATTTTTTGTGCTTAGTTACCAAATATTTTTGACTCCTTGAATAGGTATTAGATATAATTAAAGCATATGAATCCCTTGGATCTAACTCATTTAAAATCAAAGGGTAAAATCGTCATAGTCTCTTAGGCGATTATTGGTGTATGAACACCTTTCAAATCATTTGTTGTGCTTAATTACCAAATAAATTTGACTCCTTGAATTGGTAATTAGAGCATATAAACACCTTGGATAATACTCCTTTCAAATTAAAGGGTAAAACAATCATAGTCTCTTAGGCGATTTTTGGTGTATGAACACCTTTCAAATCATTTGTTGTGCTTAATTACCAAATATTTTTGACTCCTTGTAAAGGTATTAGATATATCTAAAGCATGTAAAGCCCTTGGATAAAACGCATTTCAAATCAAAGGGTAAAATCATCATAGTCTCATAGGGGATTTGTGGTTTATGAACACCTTTCAGATCATTTGTTGCGCTTAATTACCAAATATTTTTGACTCTTTGAATAGGTATTAGATATATTTAAAGTATGTGAATACCTTTGATCAAACTCATTTAAAATCAAAGGGTAAAATCGTCATAGTCTCTTAGGCGATTATTGGTGTATGAACACCTTTCAAATCATTTGTTGTGCTTAATTACCAAATAATTTTTACTCCTTGAATTGGTAATTAGAGCATATAAACACCTTGGATAAAACTCCTTTCAAATTAAAGGGTAAAACCATCATAGTCTCTTAGGCGATTTTTGGTGTGTGAACACCTTTCAAATCATTTGTTGTGCTTAATTACCAAATATTTTTGACTCCTTGTAAAGGTATTAGATATATCTAAAGCATGTAAAGCCCTTGGATAAAACTCATTTCAAATCAAAGGGTAAAACCATCATAGTCTCTTAGGAGATTTGTGGTTTATGAACTCCTTTCAAATCATTTGTTATGCTTAATTACCAAATATTTTCGACTCCTAGAATGGGTATTAGATATATTTAAAGTATGTGAATCCCTTTGATCAAACTCATTTAAAATCAAAGGGTGAAATAGTCATAGTCTCTTAGACATTTTGTCGTGTATAAACACCTTTCAAATCATTTTTTATGCTTAATTACCAAATATTTTTGACTCCTTGATTAGGCATTATATATATTTACAACATATGAAGACCTTGGATCAAACTCATTTCAAATCAAAGGGTAGAACCATCATATTATCTTAGGTGATTTGTTGTGTATGAACACCTTTCAAATCATTTGTTGTGCTTCATTACCAAATATTTTTGACTCCTATGAATAGGTATTAGATATATTTAAAGATATGAATCCCTTGGATCAAACTCATCTAAAATCAAAGGGTAAAATCGTCATAGTCTCACAGACAATTTATGGTGTAGAAACACCTTTCAAATCATTTTTTATGCTTAATTACCAAATAAATTTGAATCCTCGAATAGGTATTAGATATATTTAAAGCATATGAAGCCCTTGGATCAAACTCATTTCAAATCAAAGGGTAAAACCGTCATAGTCTTTTAGGCGATTTTTGGTGTATGAACGCCTTTCAAATCATAGGTTGTGTTTAATTACCAAATAATTTTGACTCCAAGAATAATTATTAGATATATTTGAATCATATGAAGCCTTTGGATAAACCTCACTTCAAATCAAAGGGTAAAACCGTCATAGTCTCTTAGGCGATTTATGTTGTACGAACACCTTTCATTTGTTATGCTTAATTACCTAATATTTTGACTCCTTCAATATTTGTTATATATATTTACAAGATATGAATCCCTTTGATAAAACTCGATTCAAATCAAAGGGTAAAATCAATATAGTCTCTTAGGCGATTTGTGGTGTGTGAACACCTTTTAAATTATTTTTTGTACTTAATTACCAAATATTTTTGACTCCTTGATTATGTATTAGATACATTTAAAGCATATGAATCCCGTGGATCAAACTCATTTCAAATCAAAGGGTAAAACAGTGATAGTCTCTTAGGCGATTTGTGGTGCATGAACACCTTTTAAATCATTTTTTGTGCTTAATTGCCAAATATTTTTGACTTCTTGATTAGGTATTATATATATTTAAAGCATATGCAGACCTTGGATCAAACTCATTTCAAATCAAAGAGTAGAACAATCATAGTCTCTTAGGCGATTTGTGATGTATGAACACCTTTCAAATCATTTGTTGTGCTTAATTACCAAATATTTTGTCTCCTTGAATAGGTATTAGATATATTTAAAGCATATGAATCCCTTGGTTCTAACTCATTTAAAATCAAAAGGGTAAAATCGTCATAGTCTCTTAGGCGATTATTGGTGTATGAACACCATTCAAATCATTTGTTGGGCTTAATTACCAAATAATTTTGACTCCTTCAATATTTATTATATATATTTACAAGATATGAATCCCTTGGATAAAACTCGATTCAAATCAAAGGGTAAAATCGTCATAGTCTCTTAGGCGATTTGTGGTGTGTGAACACCTTTTAAGTCATTTTTTGTGCTTAATTACCAAATATTTTGGACTCCTTGATTATGTATTATATATATTTAAAGCATATGAAGCCCTTGGATTAAACTCATTTCAAATCAAACAGTAAAACAGTGATAGTCTCTTAGGCGATTTGTGGTGTATGAACACCTTTAAAATCATTTTTTGTGCTTAATTACCAAATATTTTTGACTTCTTGATTAGGTATTATATATATTTAAAGCATATGCAGACCTTGGATCAAAATCATTTCAAATCAAAGAGTAGAACCGTCATAGTCTCTTAGGCGATTTGTGGTGTGGGAACACCTTTTAAATCATTTTTTGTGCTTAGTTACCAAATATTTTTGACTCCTTGACTATGTATTAGATATAATTAAATCATATGAAGCCCTTGGATCAAACTCATTTCAAATCAAAGGGTAAAACAGTGATAGTCTCTTAGGCGATTTGTGGTGTATGAACACCTTTCAAATCATTTTTTTGTGCTTAATTACAAAATATTTTTGACTTCTTGATTAGGTATTATATATATTTAAAGCATATGCAGACCTTGGATCAAAATCATTTCAAATCAAAGAGTAGAACCGTCATTGTCTCTTAGGCGATTTGTGGTGTGTGAACACCTTTTAAATAATTTTTTGTGCTTAGTTACCAAATATTTTTGACTCCTTGATTATGTATTAGATATAATTAAATCATATGAAGCCCTTGGATGAAACTCATTTCAAATCAAAGGGTAAAACAGTGATAGTCTCTTAGGCGATTTGTGGTGTATGAACACCTTTCAAATTATTTTTTGTGCTTAATTACCAAATATTTTTGACACCTTGATTAGGTGTTATATATATTTAAAGCATATGCAGACCTTGGATCAAACTCATTTTAAATCAAAGAGTAGAATTGTCATAGTCTCTTAGGCGATTTGTGATGTATGAACACCTTTCAAATCATTTGTTGTGCTTAACTACCCAATATTTTTGTCTCCTTGAATAGGTATTAGATATAATTAAAGCATATGAATCCCTTGGATCTAACTCATTTAAAATCAAAGGGTAAAATCGTCATATTATCTTAGGCGATTTGTGGTGTATGAACACCTTTCAAATCATTTTTTGTGCTTAATTACCAAATATTTTTGACTACTTGATTAGGTATTATATATATTTAAAGCATATGCAGACCTAGGATCAATCTCATTTCAACTCAAAGAGTAGAACCGTCATAGTCTCTTAGCCAATTTGTGATCTATGAACACCTTTCAAATCATTTGTTGTGCTTAATTACCAAATATTTTTGTCTCCTTGAATAGGTATTATATATATTTAAAAAATATGAATCCCTTGGATCAAACTCATTTAAAATCAAAGGGTAAAATCGTCATAGTCTCTTAGGCGATTATTGGTGTATGAACACCTTTCAAATCATTTGTTGTGCTTAGTTACCAAATAATTTTGACTCCTTGAATTGGTAATTAGAGCATATAAACACCTTGGATAAAACTCCTTTCAAATTAAAGGGTAAAACCATCATAGTCTCTTAGGCGATTTTTGGTGTGTGAACACCTTTCAAATCATTTGTTGTGCTTAATTACCAAATATTTTTGACTCCTTGTAAAGGTATTAGATATATCTAAAGCATGTAAAGCCCTTGGATTAAACTCATTTCAAATCAAAGGGTAAAACCATCATAGTCTCTTAGGAGATTTGTGGTGTATGAACTCCTTTCAAATCATTTGTTGTGCTTAATTACCAAATATTTTCGACTCCTAGAATGGGTATTAGATATATTTAAAGTATGTGAATCCCTTTGATCAAACTCATTTAAAATCAAAGGGTGAAATAGTCATAGTCTCTTAGATAATTTGTCGTGTATAAACACCTTTCAAATCATTTTTTATGCTTAATTACCAAATATTTTTGACTCCTTGATTAGTCATTATATATATTTAAAGCATATTAAGACCTTGGATCAAACTCATTTCAAATCAAAGGGTAGAACCATCATATTATCTTAGGTGATTTGTGGTGTATGAACAACTTTCAAATCATTTGTTGTGCTTCATTACCAAATATTTTTGACTCCTATGAATAGGTATTAGATATATTTAAAGATATCAATCCCTTGGATCAAACTCATCTAAAATCAAAGGGTAAAATCGTCATAGTCTCTCAGACAATTTATGGTGTAGAAACACCTTTCAAATCATTTTTTATGCTTAATTACCAAATAAATTTGACTCCTCGAATAGGTATTAGATATATTTAAAGCATATGAAGCCCTTGGATCAAACTCATTTCAAATCAAAGGGTAAAACGGTCATAGTCTCTTAGGCGATTTGTGGTGTGTGAACACCTTTTAAATCATTTTTTGTGCTTAATTACCAAATATTTTTGACTCCTTGATTATGTATTAGATATATTTAGAGCATATGAAGCCCTTGGATCAAACTCATTTCAAATCAAAGGGTAAGACAGTGATAGTCTCTTAGGCGATTTGTGGTGTATGAACACCTTTCAAATCATTTTTTGTGCTTAATTGCCAAATATTTTT
Organism: Patellifolia procumbens; assembly: GCA_947645195.1. Classification (NCBI taxonomy): domain Eukaryota; kingdom Viridiplantae; phylum Streptophyta; class Magnoliopsida; order Caryophyllales; family Amaranthaceae; genus Patellifolia; species Patellifolia procumbens. The sequence continues at coordinate 256,440 of CANSGD010000463.1, forward strand.
GAATTCTTCATTAGGTATTATATATATTTAAAGCATATGCAGACCTTGGATCAAACTCATTTCAAATCAAAGAGTAGAACCGTCATAGTCTCTTAGGCGATTTGTGGTGTGTAAACACCTTTTAAATAATTTTTTGGGCTTAGTTTCCAAATATTTTTTACTCCTTGATTATGTATTAGATATGTTTAAAGCATATGAAGCCCTTGGATCAAACTCATTTCAAATCAAAGGGTAAAACAGTGATAGTCTCTTAGGCGATTTGTGGTGTATGAACACCTTTCAAATCATTTTTTGTGCTTAATTGCAATATTTTTGACTCCTTGATTAGGTATTATATATATTTAAAGCATATGCTGACCTTGGATCAAACTCATTTCAAATCAAAGAGTAGAACCGTCATAGTCCCTTAGGCAATTTGTGATGTATGAACACCTTTCAAATCATTTGTTGTGCCTAATTACCAAATATTTTTGTCTGCTTGAATAGGTATTAGATTTATTTAAAGCATATGAATCCCTTGGATCAAACTCATTTAAAATCAAAGGGTAAAATCGTCATAGTCTCTTAGGCGACTATTGGTGTATGAGCACCTTTCAAATCATTTGTTGTGCTTAATTACCAAATAATTTTGACTCCTTGAATTGGTAATTAGAGCATATAAACACCTTGGATAAAACTCCTTTCAAATTAAAGGGTAAAACCATCATAGTCTCTTAGGCAATTTTTGGTGTATGAACACCTTTCAAATCATTTGTTGTGCTTAATTACCAAATATTTTTTACTCCTTGTAAAGGTATTAGATATATCTAAAGCATGTAAAGCCCTTGGATAAAACGCATTTCAAATCAAAGGGTAAAACTATCATAGTCTCATAGGGGATTTGTGGTTTATGAACACCTTTCAAATCATTTGTTGTTCTTAATTACCAAATATTTTTGACTCCTTGAATAGGTATTAGATAAATTTAAAGTATGTTAATCCCTTGGATAAAACTCATTTAAAATCAAAGGGCAAAATCGTCATAGTCTCTTAGACAATTTATGGTGTATAATCACCTTTCAAATCATTTTTTATGCTTAATTACCAAAAAAATTTGACTCATTGAATAGGTATTAGATATATTTAAAGCATATGAAGCCCTTGGATCAAACTCATTTAAAATCAAAGGGTAAAACCGTCATAGTCTCTTAGGCGATTTGTGGTGTGTGAACACCTTTTAAATCATTTTTTGTGCTTAATTACCAAATATTTTTGACTCCTTGATTATGTATTAGATATATTTAAAGCAGATGAAGCCCTTGGATCAAACTCATTTCAAATCAAAGGGTAAAACAATGATAGTCTCTTAGGCGATTTGTTGTGTATGAACACCTTTCAAATCATTTTTTGTGCTTAATTACAATATTTTTGACTCCTTGATTAGGTATTATATATATTTAAAGCATATGCAGACCTTGGATCAAACTCATTTCAAATCAAAGAGTAGAACCGTCATAGTCCCTTAGGCGATTTGTGATGTATGAACACCTTTCAAATCATTTGTTGTGCTTAATTACCAAATATTTTTGTCTGCTTGAATAGGTATTAGATTTATTTAAAGCATATGAATCCCTTGGATCAAACTCATTTAAAATCAAAGGGTAAAATCGTCATAGTCTCTTAGGCGACTATTGGTGTATGAGCACCTTTCAAATCATTTGTTGTGCTTAATTACAAAATAATTTTGACTCCTTGAATTGGTAATTAGAGCATATAAACACCTTGGATAAAACTCCTTTCAAATTAAAGGGTAAAACCATCATAGTCTCTTAGATGATTTTTGGTGTATGAACACCTTTCAAATCATTTGTTGTGCTTAATTACCAAATATTTTTGAATCCTTGTAAAGGTATTAGATATATCTAAAGCATGTAAAGCCCTTGGATAAAACGCATTTCAAATCAAAGGGTAAAACCATCATAGTCTCATCGGGGATTTGTGGTTTATGAACACCTTTCAGATCATTTGTTGTTCTTAATTACCAAATATTTTTGACTCCTTGAATAGGTATTAGATAAATTTAAAGTATGTTAATCCCTTGGATCAAACTCATTTAAAATCAAAGGGTAAAATCGTCATAGTCTCTTAGACAATTTATGGTGTATAATCACCTTTCAAATCATTTTTTATGCTTAATTACCAAAAATTTTTGACTCATTGAATAGGTATTAGATATATTTAAAGCATATGAAGCCCTTTGATCAAACTCATTTCAAATCAAAGGGTAAAATCGTCATAGTCTTTTAGGCGATTTGTGGTGTATGAACCCCTTTTAAATCATTTTTTGTGCTTAATTACTTAATTTTTTGACACCGGTATTAGATATATTTACAAGATCTGAAACCCTTGGATCAAACTCATTTCAAATCAAAGGGTAAAATCGTCATAGTCTATTAGTCAATTTGTGGTGTATAAACACCTTTCAAATCACTTGTTGTGCTTAATTACCAAAAAAATTTGAATTTTTGGATAGGTATTAGATATATTTAAAGCATATGAACACCTTAGATCAAACGCATTTCAAATCAAAGGGTAAAATCGTCATAACCTCTTAGGCGATTTGTGGTGTATGAACACCTTTCAAATCATATGTTATGCTTAATTACCAATTATTGTTGACTCCTAGAATAATTATTAGATATATTTAAATCATATAAAGCCCTTGGATAAAACTCATTTCAAATCAAAGGGTAAAACCATCATCGTCTCTTAGGCGATTTTTAGTGTATGAACACCTTTCAAATCATTTTTGTGCTCAATTACCAAATATTTTCGACTCCTTGAAAAGGTATTAGATATATTTAAAGCATGTAAAGCCCTTGGATAAAACTCATTTCAAATCAAAGGGTAAAACAATCATAGTCTCTTGGGCGATTGGTAGTTTATGAACACCTTTCAGATCATTTGTTGTGCTTAATTACCTATTATTTTTAACTCCTTCAATAATTATTAGATGTATTTAAAGCATATGAATCACTTGGATGAAATTCATTTAAAATCAAAGGGTATAATCGTCATAGTCTCTTAGATAATTTGTGGTGTATAAGAACCTTTCAAATCATTTGTTATGCTTAATTACCAATATATTTTAACTCCTTGAATAGGTATTAGATATATTTAAAGCTTATGAAACCCTTGGATCAAACTCATTTCAAATCAAAGGGTAAAATTGTCATAATCTCTTAGGCAATTTGTGGTGTATGAACACCTTTCACATCATAGGTTGTGCTTAATTACTTAATTTTTTGACACCGGTATTAGATATATTTACAAGATCGAAAGAAATATGGTTTGCCTACATTTGGATTACCAAATATTTTTGACTCCTAGAATAGGTATTAGATATATTTAAATCATATGAAGTCCCTTGGATCAAACGCATTTCAAATCAAAGGGTATAACCGTCATAGTCTATTAGACAATTTGTGGCGTATAAACACCTTTGAAATCACTTGTTGTGCTTAATTACCAAAAAAATTTGACTCCTTGAATTGGTATTTGATATATTTAAAGCATATGAACCCCTTGGATCAAACTCATTTCAAATCAAAGGGTAAAACCGTCATAGCCTCTTAGGGGATTTGTGGTGTATGAACACCTTTCAGATCATTTGTTGTGCTTAATTACCAAATATTTTTGACTCCTTGAATAGGTATTAGATATATTTAAAGCATATAAAGCCCTTGGATAAAACTCATTTCAAATCAAAGGGTAAAACCATCATAGTCTCTTAGGGGATTTATGGTGTATGAACACCTTTCAAATCATTATTTGTGCTCAATTACCAAATATTTTCGACTCCTTGAAAAGGTATTAGATATATTTAAAGCATGTAAAGCCCTTGGATAAAACTCATTTCAAATCAAAGGGAAAACAATCATAGTCTCTTGGGCGATTGGTAGTTTATGAACACCTTTCAGATCATTTGTTGTGCTTAATTACCTATTATTTTTAACTCCTTCAATAATATTAGATGTATTTAAAGCATATGAATCACTTGGATGAAATTCATTTAAAATCAAAGGGTATAATCGTCATAGTCTCTTAGATAATTTGTGGTGTATAAAAACCTTTCAAATCATTTGTTATGCTTAATTACCAATATTTTTTAACTCCTTGAATAGGTATTAGATATATTTAAAGCTTATAAAACCCTTGGATCAAACTCATTTCAAATCAAAGGGTAAAATTGTCATAATCTCTTAGGCAATTTGTGGTGCATGAACACCTTTCAACATCATAGGTTGTGTTTAATTACCAAATATTTTTCACTCCAAGAATAAGTATTATAAATATTTAAATCATATGAAGCCCTTGGATAAAACTCATTTCAAATCAAAGATTAAAACCGTTATAGTCTTTTAGGCGATTTGTGGTGTGTGAACTCCTTTCAAATCATTTTTTTTGCTTAATTACAAAATATTTTTGACTCCTTGATTAGGTATTAGATATATTTAAAGCATAGAAAAACCTTGGATCAAACTCATTTTAAATCAAAGGGTAAAACCATCATAGTCTCTTAGGTGTATGAACACCTTTCAAATCTTGTTCTGCTTAATTACAAAATATTTTTAACTCCTATGAATTGGTATTAGATATATTTAAAGATATGAATCCCTTGGATCAAACTCATTTAAAATCAAAGGGTAAAATCGTCATAGTCTCTCAGACAATTTATGGTGTAGAAACATTTTTTAAATCATTTTTTATGCTTAATTACCAAATAAATTTGACTCCTCGAATAGGTATTAGATATATTTAAAGCATATGAAGCCCTTGGATCAAACTCATTTCAAATCAAAGGGTAAAACAGTCATAGTCTCTTAGGCGAGTTATGTTGTACGAACACCTTTGAAATCATTTGTTATGCTTAATTACCTAATATTTTGACTCCTTCAATATGTATTAGATATATTTACAAGATATGAATCCCTTTGATAAAACTCGATTCAAATCAAAGGGTAAAATCGTCATAGTCTCTTAGGCGATTTGTGGTGTGTGAACACCTTTTATATCATTTTTTTTGCTTAATTCCTAAATATTTTTGACTCCTTGATTATGTATTAGATATATTCAAAGCATATGAAGCCCTTGGATCAAACTCATTTCAAATCAAAGGGTAAAAAACAATGATAGTCTCTTAGGCGATTTGTGGTGTATGAACACCTTTCAAATCATTTTTTGTGCTTAATTACAATATTTTTGACTCCTTGATTAGGTATTATATATATTTAATGCATATGCAGACCTTGGATCAAACTCATTTCAAATCAAAGAGTAGAACCGTCATAGTCTCTTAGGCGATTTGTGGTGTGTGAACACCTTTTAAATCATTTTTTATGCTTAATTACCAAATATTTTTGACTCCTTGATTATGTATTAGATATATTTAAAGCATATGAAGCCCTTGGATCAAACTCATTTCAAATCAAAGGGTAAAACAGTGATAGTCTCTTAGGCGATTTGTGGTGTATGAACACCTTTCAAATCATTTTTTGTGCTTAATTACCAAATATTTTTGACTCCTTGAATAGGTATTAGATAAATTTAAAGTATGTTAATCCCTTTGATAAAACTCATTTAAAATCAAAGTGTAAAATCATCATAGTCTCTTAGACAATTTATGGTGTATAATCACCTTTCAAATCATTTTTTATGCTTAATTACCAAGAAATTTTGACTCTTTGAATAGGTATTAGATATATTTAAAACATATGAAGCCCTTGGATCAAACTCATTTCAAATCAAAGGGTAAAACAGTGATAGTCTCTTAGGCGATTTGTGGTGTATGAACACCTTTCAAATCATTTTTTGTGCTTAATTACCAAATATTTTTGACTCCTTGAATAGGTATTAGATAAATTTAAAGTATGTTAATCCCTTTGATAAAACTCATTTAAAATCAAAGTGTAAAATCATCATAGTCTCTTAGACAATTTATGGTGTATAATCACCTTTCAAATCATTTTTTATGCTTAATTACCAAGAAATTTTGACTCTTTGAATAGGTATTAGATATATTTAAAGCATATGAAGCCCTTGGATCAAACTCATTTCAAATCAAAGGGTAAAATCGTCATAGTCTTTTAGGCGATTTGTGGTGTATGAACCCCTTTCAAATCATTTTTTGTGCTTAATTACCTAATTTTTTGACACCTTCAATAGGTATTAAATATATTTACAAGATCTGAATCACTTGGATCAAACTCATTTCAAATCAAAGGGTAAAATCGTCATAGTCTCTTAGGCAATTTATGGTGTGTGAACGCCTTTCAAATCATTTTTGTGCTTAATTACCTAATTTTCTGACTCCTTAATTAGCTATTAGATATATTTAAAGCATATGAAGCCCTTGGATCAACCTCATATCAAATCAAAGGGTAAAACCGTCATAGTTACTTAGGGGATTTTTGGTGTATGAACACCTTTCAAATAATTTGTTATGCTTTATTACAAAATATTTTTGACTCCATAAATAGGTATTAGATATATTTAAGGCATATGAATCCCTTGTATCAAACTTATTTAAAATCAAAGGGTAAAATCGTCATAGTCTATTAGTCAATTTGTGGTGTATAAACACCTTTCAAATCACTTGTTGTGCTTAATTAACAAAACAATTTGACTTTTTGAATAGGTATTAGATATATTTAAAGCATATGAACAACTTAGATCAAACGCATTTCAAATCAAAGGGTAAAACGTCATAACCTCTTAGGCGATTTCTGGTGTATGAACACCTTTCAAATCATATGTTATGCTTAATTACCAAATATTGTTGACTCCTAGAATAAGTATTAGATATATTTAAATCATATAAAGCCCTTGGATAAAACTCATTTCAAATCAAAAGTGTAAAACCATCATCGTCTCTTAGGCGATTTTTGGTGTATGAACACCTTTCAAATCATTTGTTGTGCTTAATTACCAAATATTTTCGACTCCTTGAAAAGGTATTAGATATATTTAATGCATGTAAATCCCTTGGATAAAACTCATTTCAAATCAAAGGGTAAAACAATCATAGTCTCTTGGGCGATTGGTGGTTTATGAACACCTTTCAGATCATTTGTTGTGCTTAATTACAAATTATTTTTAACTCCTTCAATAGGTATTAGATGTATTTAAATAATATGAATCACTTGGATGAAATTCATTTAAAATCAAAGGGTATAATCGTCATAGTCTCTTAGATAATTGTGGTGTATCAAAACCTTTCAAATCATTTGTTATGCTTAATTACCAATATTTTTTGACTCCTTGAATAGGTATTAGATATATTTAAAGCATATGAAACACTTGGATTAAACTCATTTCAATTCAAAGGGTAAAATTGTCATAATCTCTTAGGCGATTTCTAGTGTATGAACACCTTTAACATTATAGGTTGTGCTTAATTACCAAATATTTTTGACTACTTGATTAGGTATTATATATATTTAAAGCATATGCAGACCTAGGATCAATCTCATTTCAACTCAAAGAGTAGAACCGTCATAGTCTCTTAGCCGGTTTTTGATGTATGAACACCTTTAAAATCATTTGTTGTGCTTAATTACCAAATATTTTTGTCCCCTTGAATAGGTATTATATATATTTAAAGCATATGAATCCCTTAGATCAACTCATTTAAAATCAAAGGGTAAAATCGTCATAGTCTCTTAGACGATTATTGGTGTATGAACACCTTTCAAATCATTTGTTGTGCTTAATTACCAAATAATTTTGACTCCTTGAATTGTAATTAGCGCATATAAACACCTTGGATAAAACTCCTTTCAAATTAAAGGGTAAAACCATCATAGTCTCTTAGGAGATTTGTGGTTTATGAACTCCTTTCAAATCATTTTTTATGCTTAATTACCAAATATTTTTGAATCCTTGATTAGGCATTATATATATTTAAAGCATATTAAGACCTTGGATCAAACTCATTTCAAATCAAAGGGTAGAACCATCATATTATCTTAGGTGATTTGTGGTGTATGAACACCTTTCAAATCATTTGTTGTGCTTCATTATCAAATATTTTTGACTCCTATGAATAGTTATTAGATATATTTAAATATATGAATCCCTTGGATCAAACTCATCTAAAATCAAAGGGTAAAATCGTCATAGTCTCTCAGACAATTTATGGTGTAGAAACACCTTTCAAATCTTTTTTTATGCTAAATTACCAAATAAATTTGACTCCTCGAATAGGTATTAGATATATTTCAAGCATATGAAGCCCTTGGATCAAACTCATTTCAAATCAAAGGGTAAAACCGTCATAGTCTCTTAGGCGATTTGTGGTGTGTGAACACCTTTTAAATCATTTTTTGTGCTTAATTACCAAATATTTTTGAATCCTTGATTATGTATTAGATATATTTAAAGCATATGAAGCCCTTGGATCAAACTCATTTCAAATCAAAGGGTAAAACAATGATAGTCTCTTAGGCGATTTGTGGTGTATGAACACCTTTCAAATCATTTTTTGTGCTTAATTACAATATTTTTTACTCCTTGATTAGGTATTATATATATTTAAAGCATATGCAGACCTTGGATCAAACTCATTTCAAATCAAAGAGTAGAACCGTCATAGTCCCTTAGGCGATTTGTGATGTATGAATACCTTTCAAATCATTTGTTGTGCTTAATTACAAAATATTTTTGTCTGCTTGAATAGGTATTAGATTTATTTAAAGTATATGAATCCCTTGGATCAAACTCATTTAAAATCAAAGGGTAAAATCGTCATAGTCTCTTAGGCGACTATTGGTGAATGAGCACCTTTCAAATGATTTGTTGTGCTTAATTACCAAATAATTTTGACTCCTTGAATTGGTAATTAGAGCATATAAACACCTTGGATAAAACTCCTTTCAAATTAAAGGGTAAAACCATCATAGTCTCTTAGATGATTTTTGGTGTATGAACACCTTTCAAATCATTTGTTGTGCTTAATTACCAAATATTTTTGACTCCTTGTAAAGGTATTAGATATATCTAAAGCATGTAAAGCCCTTGGATAAAACGCATTTCAAATCAAAGGGTAAAACCATCATAGTCTCATCGGGGATTTGTGGTTTATGAACACCTTTCAGATCATTTGTTGTTCTTAATTACCAAATATTTTTGACTCCTTGAATGGGTATTAGATAAATTTAAAGTATGTTAATCCCTTGGATCAAACTCATTTAAAATCAAAGGGTAAAATCGTCATAGTCTCTTAGACAATTTATGGTGTATAATCACCTTTCAAATCATTTTTTATGCTTAATTACCAAGAAATTTTGACTCATTGAATAGGTATTAGATATATTTAAAGCATATGAAGCCCTTGGATCAAACTCATTTCAAATCAAAGGGTAAAATTGTCATAGTCTTTTAGGCGATTTGTGGTGTATGAACCCCTTTCAAATCATTTTTTGTGCTTAATTACTTAATTTTTTGACACCGGTATTAGATATATTTACAAGATCTGAAACCCTTGGATCAAACTCATTTCAAATCAAAGGGTAAAATCATCATAGTCTCTTAGGCAATTTATGGTGTGTGAACGCCTTTCAAATCATTTTTGTGCTTACTTACCTAATTTTTTGACTCCTTGATTAGGTATTAAATATATTTAAAGTATATGAAGCCCTTGGATCAAACTCATATCAAATCAAAGGGTAACATCGTCATAGTCTATTAGTCAATTTGTGGTGTAAAAACACCTTTCAAATCACTTGTTGTGCTTAATTACCAAAAAAATTTGACTTTTTGAATAGGTATTAGATATATTTAAAGCATATGAACACCTTAGATCAAACGCATTTCAAATCAAAGGGTAAAATCGTCATAACCTCTTAGGCGATTTGTGGTGTATGAACACCTTTCAAATCATATGTTATGCTTAATTACCAATTATTGTTGACTCCTAGAATAATTATTAGATATATTTAAATCATATAAAGCCCTTGGATAAAACTCATTTCAAATCAAAGGGTAAAACCATCATCGTCTCTTAGGCGATTTTTGGTGTATGAACACCTTTCAAATCATTTTTGTGCTCAATTACCAAATATTTTCGACTCCTTGAAAAGGTGTTAGATATATTTAAAGCATGTAAAGCCCTTGGATAAAACTCATTTCAAATCAAAGGGTAAAACAATCATAGTCTCTTGGGCGATTGGTAGTTTATGAACACCTTTCAGATCATTTGTTGTGCTTAATTACCTATTATTTTTAACTCCTTCAATAAGTATTAGATGTATTTAAAGCATATGAATCACTTGGATGAAATTCATTTAAAATCAAAGGGTATAATCGTCATAGTCTCTTAGATAATTTGTGGTGTATAAAAACCTTTCAAATCATTTGTTATGCTTAATTACCAATATTTTTTAACTCCTTGAATAGGTATTAGATATATTTAAAGCTTATGAAACCCTTGGATCAAACTCATTTCAAATCAAAGGGTAAAATTGTCATAATCTCTTAGGCAATTTGTGGTGTATGAACACCTTTCACATCATAGGTTGTGCTTAATTACCAAATATTTTTGACTCCTAGAATAGGTATTAGATATATTTAAATCATATGAATCCCTTGGATCAAACGCATTTCAAATCAAAGGGTATAACCGTCATAGTCTATTAGACAATTTGTGGCGTATAAACACCTTTGAAATCGCTTGTTGTGCTTAATTACAAAAAAAAATTGACTCCTTGAATTTCTATTTGATATATTCAAAGCATATGAAGCCCTTGGATCAAACTCATTTCAAATCAAAGGTTGAAACCGTCATAGTCTCATAGGGGATTTGTGGTTTATGAACACCTTTTAGATCAATGGTTGTTCTTAATTACCAAATATTTTGACTCCTTGAATAGGTATTAGATAAATTTAAAGTATGTTAATCCCTTTGATCAAACTCATTTAAAATCAAAGTGTAAAATCACCATAGTCTCTTAGACAACTTATGGTGTATAATCACCTTTCAAATCATTTTTTATGCTTAATTACCAAAATATTTTGACTGCTTGAATAGGTATTATCTATATTTAAAGCATATTAAGCTCTTGGATCAAACTCATGTCAAATCAATGGGTAAAACCTTCATAATCTTTTAGGCGATTTGTGGTGTATGGTCACCTTTCAAATCATATGTTGTGCTAAATTACCAAATATTTTTGACTCCTAGAATAAGTTAGATACATTTAAATAATATGAAACCCTTGGATCAAACTCATTTTAAATCAAAGGGTAAAACCGTCATAGTCTCTTAGGCGATTTATAGTGCATGAACACCTTTCAAATCTTAAGTTGTGTTTATTTACCAAATATTTTTCACTCCAAGAATAAGTATTATAAATATTTAAATCATATGAAGCCCTTGGATAAAACTCATTTCAAATCAAAGGTTAAAACCGTCATAGTCTTTTAGGCGATTTGTGGTGTGTGAACTCCTTTCAAATTATTTTTTGTTCCTAATTACAAAATATTTTTGACTCATTGATTAGGTATTAGATATATTTAAAGCATATAAAAACCTTGGATAAAACTCCTTTCACATCAAAGGGTAAAACCATCATAGTCTCTTAGGCGATTTTTGGTGTATGAACACCTTTCAAATCTTGTTCTGCTTAATTACCAAATTTTTTTAACTCCTTTTAAAGGTATTAGATATATTTAAAGGATGTAAAGCACTTGGATAAAACTCATTTCAAATCAAAGGGTAAAAACATCATAGTCTCTTAGGGGATTTGTGGTTTATGAACACCTTTTAGATCATTTGTTGTGCTTAATTACCAAATATTTTTGACTCCTTGAATAGGTATTAGATATATTTAAAGTATGTGAATCCCTTGGATCAAACTCATTTAAAATCAAAGGGTAAAATCTTTATAGTCTCTTAGACAATTTGTGGTGTATAAACACCTTTCAAATCATTTTTTATGCTTAATTACCAAGAAATTTTGACTCCTTGAATAGGTATTAGATATATTTAAAGCATATGATGTCCTTGGATCAAACTCATTTCAAATCAAAGGGTAAAATAGTCATAGTCTTTTAGGCGTCTTGTGGTGTATCAACACCTTTTAAATCATAAGTTATGCTTAATTACCAAATATTTTTGAATCCTAGAATAAGTATTAGATATATTTACAAGATATGAATCCCTTGGATCAAACTCATTTCAAATCAAAGGGTAAAATCGTCAGTGTCTTAGGCAATTTTTGGTGTGTGAACACCTTTCAAATAAGTTTTTGTGCTTAATTACCTAATTTTTTGACTCCTTGATTAGGTATTAGACATGTTTAAAGCATATGAAGCCCTTGTATCAATATCAAATCAAAGGGTAAAACCGTTATAGTTACTTAGGGGATTTGTGGTGTATGAACACCGTTCAAATAATTTGTTATGCTTTATTACAAAATATTTTTGACTCCATAAATAGGAATTAGATATATTTAAGGCATATGAATCCCTTTTATCAAACTCATTTAAAATCAAAGGGTAAATCGTCATAGTCTATTAGACAATTTGTGGTGTATAAACACCTTTCAAATCGTTTGTTGTGCTTAATTACCAAAAAAATTCGACTTTTTGAATACGTATTAGATATATATAAAGCATATGAAGGCCTTGGATCAAACGCATTTCAAATCAAACGGTAAAATCGTCATAACCTCTTAGGCGATTTGTGGTGTATGAACACCTTTCAAATCATATGTTGCGCTTAATTACCAAATATTGTTGACTCCTAGAATAAGTATTAGATATATTTAAATCATATAAAGCCCTTAGATAAAACTCATTTCAAATCAAAGGGTAAAACCATCATAGTCTCTTAAGCGATTTTTGGTATATAAACACCTTTCAAATCTTTTGTTGTGCTTAATTACCAAATATTTTTGACTCCTTGAAAACGTATTAGATATATTTAAAGCATGTAAAGCCCTTGGATAAAACTCATTTCAAATCAAAGGGTAAAACCATCATATTCTCTTGGGCGATTGGTGGTTTATGAACACCTTTCAGATCATTTGTTGTGCTTAATTACCCATTATGTTTATTTCCTTCAATAGGTATTAGATGCATTTAAAGCATATGAATCCCTTGGATAAAATTCATTTAAAATCAAACGGTATAATCGTCATAGTCTCTTAGACAATTTGTGGTGTATCAAAACCTTTCAAATCATTTGTTATGCTTAATTACCAATATTTTTTGACTCGTTGAATAGGTATTAGATATATTTAAAGCATATGAAACCCTTGGATCAAACTCATTTCAAAACAAATGGTAAAATTGTCATAATCTCTTAGGCGATTTATGGTGTATGAACACCTTTCACATCATCGGTTGTGCTTAATTACCAAACATTTTTGATTCCTAGAATAGGTATTAGATATATATAAAGCATATGAATCGCTTGGATCAAACGCATTTCAAATCAAAGGGTAAAACCGTCATAGTCTATTAGACAATTTGTGGTGTATAAACACCTTTCAAATCACTTGTTGTGCTTATTACCAAAAAAATTTTGACTCCTTGAATTGGTATAGATATGTTCAAAGCATATGAAGCCCTTGGATCAAACTCATTTCAAATCAAAGGGTGAAACCGTCATAGCCTCTTAGGCGATTTGTGGTGTATGAACACCTTTCAAATCATATATTGTGCTTAATTACCAAATATGTTTGAATCCTACAATAGTTATTAGATATATTTAAAGCATATGAATTCCTTGGGTCAAACTTATTTAAAATCAAAGGGTAAAATCGTCAAAGTGTCTTAGACAATTTGTGGTGTATAAACACCTTTCATATCATTTGTTGTGCTTAATTACCAAAAAAATTTAACTCCTTAAATAGGTATTAGATATATTTAATGCATATGAAACCCTTGGATCAAACGCATTTCAAATCAAAGGGTAAAACCGTCATAACCTCTTAGGCGATTTGTGGTGTATGAACACCTTTCAAATCATATGTTGTGCTTAATTACCAAATATTTTTGACTCCTAGAATAAGTATTAGATATATTTAAAACATATAAAGCCCTTGGATAAAAATCTTTTCAAATCAAAGGGTAAAACATATCATAGTCTCTTAGGCAATTTGTGGTGTATGAGCACCATTCAAATCATTTGTGGTGCTTAATTACCAAATATTTTTGACCCCTTCACTAGTAGAAAATTGTGAATTTGCGGCTCTCTATTTGAGGCGCTTTAACCAAATAGCAGCAAAAAAAAGTTTTAATTTTCGATTTATTCAAAAGCGTGAGGCGTTATTTCAATTAACAGCCTCAGGCGTTTTTAAGTTACACGCCTGAATCTTCAGCCATATGTTCCCATTCACAGCCACAAAAGCATACGCTAGGTCCTTTTCTTCTCTCAAAACATCCTTCAACTGTTCTTTCTTCTATCAGTCCATGGCTATGCTTTCCTTTAATTACCTATTGAGCGCGATTCCGATTTCCCCATCCTCCATTGCTGGCCGAGTATTTTTCATCAACCCCCTGATGCTTCAATAACAAAGGGAAACAATGGCGAACAGATCGAACCACACTTCTCCAAATTTGAGTGTAATTTCATATATTTTTTTTTTAACTTTTTATAGTTTTAGTCCGTAATTTGTTCCCAGTCTACCGAAAATTAGGGTTTTTTGTTACTCTTTTGACTTGTTCATTTGATGGTGTTTTTTTGACTACCGTCGTTTCATCTTGCCGAGACTTTTTCATTAGGTTTGTCTATTTTAGTTGATTTGACGCCAAGGTCTTCTGCTCGCTTCTATACTGAATATTGATAATGTTTTGATTTGGGCTGTTGAATGTTGAAGTAGAGATTTCGTTTATTCCAAGAAAAAGTAGGCGAATTGGATGGTGATGTGGTTGGATTATGTAGTTTCTACAAAATAATAGATTTCTTGAGGCGCATTGCGATGGTGGCCGTAAGTCTAAGAGGAAAGTTGTGTTTGAAGGGGAGGAGTTAGATTTGTATAAGCTGTTTAATGCTGCTAAGCGATTTAGTGGGTTTGATAAGGATGCTAAGGAGAAGAAATAGGGAGAGGTTTTTAAGTTTGTAAGGCCTAAAAGCAAGGTCTCTGAGTGTGCCAAGCATGTTTTGGGTCAGTTGTACCTGAAACAGTTGGATACATCTATTTACAGAAGTGGGATTCCTCGTTTAAATGACGAAAGACCAGAATCAGTTGATGCTAAAGCGTGGAATAATTCTGTTATAGTCCTTGGAATCTTAATAACTTGCTGAAGTGGAGGGGCTCAATGTTTCACGCTGTGCATCACAAATTCACAATATTGTTAGTGTTATGGTGCCATGGCTATAAATTGGCTTGCTCTTCTCTGCATTCTGCAGGCATTTTACATTTTATGATTTTAAATGCCGACTAAACTCTATGATACCATGCATTTGGCTCGTATGTGAAGGCTATTAGCCACCTATCTATTTGCGAGTAAAGTGAGTAGTGTATTGACTTTCACTATGAGAAATGATAATTTGAATCTTTAACCATGGTCCTATATAATTCCCTGAATGTCAAAAAATGGAAAGAAATATACTAGGTGTGCTCTATAAGCATGGTAATTTTCGATTTATCAAAAAGGGTTGAGTAAATTTGGTCATGTGCCTATGTATGTGTTGATCTGTCAGATAATATCTGATACACTATGCATTATAGATTAAGCAAACTAACAAGTTGTTGTCTATAGGGATTAATTAATTATCTTGGTAAGTTGAATTGTCATGCTTATTTTAAGATTGGTAAACTGTGAGAGTATGAGATTTATATATTTTGGGAGAGAATAAATGTTGGTGGATGAGTTGTGGTAGTAAAAATGACAATGATTCAAACCAACAAAATCTTTCTTTTGTGGAAATACAGGTGTGTGGTTCGTTGTGTATGTTTTGTGCCCTGATTTTGTTGTAGTCTAAGTGGTTGCATGATTTGCAAATGATTATGCCTAAGTGTGTAGGTTATTGCTTTGGTCTTTGTTATTTAGGTTTGAGGTTATGCAAATGAGCGACATACTTTATCATGTCAAATACCATGCCCTTGCTTTTCCGAAGTGAATTAACTAAATATCTTATCTTGCTAGATCTCATTGACCCTCGCAACCGTCTTTGGGATGCACATATCGTAGAAGGTGATGAACTTCCCGATTTTCTCATGTATATGGAAATCAGTTTTCCACTGACTGTAATATCCCGAATTATCTGTGTTATGTACTACCTCAAATTTCTAGTTTTGTGTTTGTGAATTGCATATTTAATCCCTCATGTTCTCTACTTGTATAGATCTTGGTAAAACAAAAAACAATCATATATTGTATTCATGGGTGTGAAATCAATCACCCTCCAAGCCTGCCTCGACTTGCACATAAGGTCATTCACCCTTTTATAGCCTATTAAAAGTTCAGCAATAGGCACCTGGATGTTGACCTACACAAATCCCAATGCTTCTATTTACACTAGTCATGCTCCTTCCACTTGATTGGGACGGCACAACATTCTAAGGAATGTCGTTAATGCCCTTATTCATGTCGTTCCCTTTGTTGCGACACTTGTTGGTGTGTATGACGGGTGGCTTAGTTGGGTGTATGACAGATTCCAGAAAATATAAAGTAAATAAAGCTCAGATAAGGTTTATTAATGCTCTCAACTAGAAAGGACAGTATTAGTTCACTCTTGAGAGGTAAACTTTCCCAAGACTACCGAATCTACTCTCAATTTCTATGTACCTTTATTCTCATCTCATTCCCTCTTAATACAACCCAGTGTAGTGAGAAGGAGGCTTTAGCCGTCATCTCTGCCATTGATTCATCTAAAGAAGATGTTGTTTCTCATATATCCTCCCTCGCCTATCGCTTGCAAGGCCTCAAGAGAAAGGTATTCTTGATTGCACTTTGGCATAATTCATTGTTGATCGCAACTATTTTGTTAGTATATATCTTTAAATCAAGTTCAACTAGCTGTTGACCTATAGTAATCGGAGTTTTAGTTTGATTAACTGTTGTTGGTTTCAAGAATTGGCTTCTTTTGGTGTATTTCTTCGGAAATTGGATCTATCTGTCAATTAATTTGCTATTTGGGTTAGTCTAATCATCAACTTGTTTTCGGCATCCTAATTTCGCTAAAAAGTTTGTGACACGTTTGCAGCAAACTCACCTTTTAGGCATATGACACGTTTCAGTTCCTGCAATTGGACACCCCCTGTTAAGCATAGTAAAATACTTGTCTTTCATTTCTTAATCGACATATTTGTTGCCATTATTCATACCTTCATTGGCTCGATAGCGCTCCTGGACTCCCTCTGTTATATTCTGGCTATGCCCTAGGCAGAATAGGTTTGATTATGAAAATATGAATGATAGTTAAGCTTTACTTAAATTAACTTAGATACAGATGCACCACTAAGTCAAATTAAGGTCCTAAGAACACCACTTGATTCAAGCTTAAAATCAAGCTAGCATAGGCGCTTGGATTAATGATGAATTAATCAAAGCAAAGAAAAACTCGAAAGTTTCAAGGTGTATAACGTCTAAGATAATTTTATTCAACTGAAAAATGTGCCCTTTAAATACATGTCCTTGACTCTCTAAAAGATAAATGCTGAAAATAAAAATAATTAAACTAATTAAGCTAAAAATCTATCTAACTAGGGTTGAAGTCGATCCTCTATCATTTTTGACGCCATGTTGACCATTTTCCTTGATATTCTCACTTATCCCTTCAAAGTAGGAAACCAAACCCTAATCTGATTAGGTTAGGCGGCTAAGATGAGCTTCGGAGGGAAAATGATTCCTTTTGCTTGATCCTTGTAGCTTGGCCGCCCATTTTGTGCATAAGATAGAAGTTGGACACCCATTTTATGTAAAGATAGAAGTTCCCTCCTATCCTTATCTCTAGTAAACCCTAGGCGCCATTTTCTGATATTTTAGGCGCCATTTTCTTGCTTCAGTCGTCCATGCTTCCATTTTGCAACCCTAGTTGACTTTCTACTTTCTAGAAATGAAATTACAACTCAACTAGGACTTTCCTAGTTAATCTAATATGACATTAAATTAACTAAGAGTACATTTCATTAATTAGACTCCTAATAAAGCAATAAAGATAGTAACTTAGTCAATAATTAATTAACTAAGCTAAGGACACTTTCAAGGGACTTAAAGGACTCAATACTCTTAAGGGAATTCAGAACATCCCTTAACACACAAGCAACCATGTTCTTGGTCTTGGAATCAATGGAGCTAGATGGACCTCCATCATCCTCTCCTTCTTTGGAGGAGTTTGACCTCAAACTTGGTAGCTCTTCATCATCATCATCGAAAGGGCTCAAGTCAGCAACATTGAAGGTGGATGACACTCCATAGTCTCCTGGCAACTCGATCTTGTAGGCGTTGTTGTTGACCTTCTCAATCACTCTAAATGGACCATCAGCTCTAGGGCTAAGCTTGGACTTTCGTTTAGAAGGGAAACGTTCCTTCCTTAGATGAATCCAAACCATGTCACCCTCTTTGAATTGGACATCTATCTTTTTCTTGTCAATTCTCTCCTTGGTTCTCTCATTGGCTTTTTCAATATTTCCTCTCACATATTCATGTAGCTTTTGGATCTCTTTCACTCGACTTTCGGCTTCATGGCTATATTTTGTGGTGGTAGGGAAAGGGGCTAGGTCAATAGGGGTGCAAGGGTTTTGACCATAGACCACAAAGAATGGACTAAGGCCAGTAGTCTTGCTAGGAACTCTATTGTAGGCAAACTCAACGTGAGGTAGCATCTCCTCCCATTGTTTAGGGCTTTTTGTAGCTAGGGCTCGAATTGGGTTCCTAGGGTCCTATTGGTGACCTCTGTTTGGCCGTCAGTTTGAGGATGACTAGAGGTACTGAATTTCATCTTCGTTCCCATCTTCTTCCAAAGTGTAAGCCAAAAGTGACTTAAGAACTTTGGGTCTCGATCACTAACCATCGTCTTTGACACTCCATGCAACCTAACAATGTCCCTCAAATACAAGTTAGCAAAAGATACAACATCGTTAGTAGTGTGGAACGCCACAAAGTGTGCCATCTTGGATAACCTATCAACCACCACCATGATTGAATCTTTTTGGCGTTGGGTTCTAGGTAATCCTGTAATGAAATCCAAGCTCACATCCTCCCATGGTGCTTGAGGAATAGGAAGAGGCATAAACAACCCTTGATGTAGTAAAGGAAAAATTGTTTTTAATAAGTCAACCTTTACCCTGTCTTCTAATATTAAGTTAACCTTTGAGTAATCCTGGAATAAGTTAACCTTGTATGAGTTTTAACTTTTAACGAGTTAGGGTGACCGGTAACTTGAACAACAGGTCATTTTTCCCCCACTTTTTCCACTTAATTTCCCTTGTTGACCACCACCACGACCCACCTGGCCTCCTCCTCCACCACCCCTCACTACTCCCACCTGACCTCCTCCTCTCTCTGCTCCCTTTACTCCCCAACTGTAAACTACCATAGATCCCTGCAAAACCCAGATGAACCATCGCCGGAAACAAATCTAGATAAACCCAAAACAACCTCCACCGCCACCGCTCTTCCCGCATTGACTGGAAACCCCAACACCCTCCTTCCTCACCGGAAAATTCCCACCCAAACCCTGCCCCTTCCCTTCGACAGAAAACCCCAACCCAAACCCCACCATTTGCTCGCCTCTAAACAACAATGGTGAAGGGGCTTCCTCACTTAGCTTCAAAGCTCCTGGGGAGGTGGTGGTGGATGAAAATTCTGGTGAATGGATTAAAAGGGGAGATCCGGGCCGGCGAGTGGTAGTGGTTATTGTGTGATGGATTAAAGGGGAAGGGCGAGCGGTGCTTCCGGCTGAAAATCCCGAGGGGACAGAGGAGGGAGAAGAAACAGGGAACAGCTGGCGGAGGGGAGAAGGTATCTGGGAAGATGGGGGTAGAGGGAAGGTGGGGGTTGTGTCGCTGGCGGCGAGAAGAAGGCCAGTGAAGGTGGGGGGAAAGGGGGAGATGGAGGGAAATTGTGAAAAATAATAATTTAAATTTGAACCAATAAAAAAAAGACACGTGTACATTTACCTACAATAATAAGTTACCAACAGGTCATTACTTAGTTTTAGAAGACTGGTTTACAAGGTTAACTTATTCCAGGATTACTCAAAGGTTAACTTAATATTAGAAGACAGGGTAAAGGTTAACTTATTAAAAACAATTTTTCCTGTAGTAAATGTCCCTTAGCCTTTTGGCATATCAAGCACCTCTTAATCAAAAACTCGACGTCTCTTGCCAATCTAGGCCAAAAGAAATACTCACTCACAAGCATAATAGCCTTTTCTATCCCAAAGTGGCCAGCAAGCCCACCTTCATGGAACTCCTTGACTGAGGACACTCTCGTATTGTGCCATGGAATACATAGGCGATTTCCCTTAAAAAGAAACCCCTTTAAGAGGTAATAATCACCACTTAGACGATTATGGCACTTCTCAAACAATACACCAAAGTCCTTGTCCTCTACATAGCATTCTTTCAATAGCTCAAGCCCCATCACTTTAGGGCTTAAGGTAGAAAGCAATAGGTACCTCCTAGATAAGGCATCAGCACCTTTGTTCATCTTCCATGCCTTACGCTTAATAGTAAAATGGAATGTTTGGAGGTATTCCACCCACTTAGCATGTCTAGGTTGCAATTTTTGTTGGCTTTGAAGGTACTTAAGCGCCTCATGATCAGAATGGAGAATGAACTCCTTTGCAATGAGGTAATGTCTCCAATGGTCCAAGGCACGAACCAAAGCATAAAATTCTTTGTCATAGGTCGAGTACTTCCTCTTTGCTTCATTCAGTTTCTCACTAAAGTAGGCCAAAGGCCTTCCATTTTGAGACAACACAGCTCCAATTCTCACACCAGATGCATCACATTCAACCTCAAAAACTTCATTAAAGTTAGGTAAAGCTAAAATATTAGCACTAATCATTTGAGCTTTTACCTCCTCAAACGCCTTGTTGGCTTGTTCACTCCACTCAAACTTCTTTAACTTTGTGATTTCTGTAATTGGAGTCATAATAGCACTGAAATTTCGAACAAACCTCCTATAACAGGAAGCTAGTCCATGAAAGCTTCGAACTTGTTGTATTGAGGTAGGAGTAGGCCACTCCTTGATTGCTTGGACCTTCTTCTCATCAGCCTTGATCCCTTCTTTAGAGATAATGAAACCTAGAAACACAACTTGACTAGAAAAGAAGTTAAATTTCTCTAAATTACCATACAAGCATTCGGCCCTTAACACACTAAACACTTGCTCTAAGTGTTTTGCATGCTCAAATTCATTCATGGTATAGACAAGTATATCATCAAAGTAAACTACTACAAATCTGCCCAAAAAAGGCTTCATAGTTTGATTCATTAAGCGCATGAAAGTACTTGGTGCATTAGACAATCCAAATGGCATAACAAGCCACTCATACAAACCCTCCTTTGTCTTAAA
The DNA here is from genome assembly GCA_947645195.1 of Patellifolia procumbens. Taxonomy (NCBI): domain Eukaryota; kingdom Viridiplantae; phylum Streptophyta; class Magnoliopsida; order Caryophyllales; family Amaranthaceae; genus Patellifolia; species Patellifolia procumbens. Next base: position 277,953 of record CANSGD010000463.1, read on the forward strand.
GGCAGTCTTCCATTCATCCCCTTCACAAATTCGAATCTGATGGTATCCACTTCTCAAATCGATCTTAGAGAACACATTAGAACCATTAAGATCATCTAATAAGTCATTTAATCTTGGAATTGGAACCCTGTACTTAATAGTGATCTTATTGATAGCCCTACTATCCACACACATGCGCCATTCACCATTCTTCTTTGGCGCTAAGAGAGTTGGAACTGCACAAGGACTCAAAGACTCTCTAATCATGTCTTTAGACAACAATTCATTCACTTGCCTCCTTATTTCATCAGTTTCTTTAGGGTTGGTTTTATAGGCAGGCTTATTAGGCAACATGGCTCCGGGAATTAGGTCAATTTTGGTGTTGGATGTCTCTTTTAGGGGGTAGGCCGTGGGGTATTTCATGTGGGAAGACATCTTTGTAGTTTTCAATCAATGGGACAAGTAAAGGGTGATCTAGATTACTATCAACTTGTTCCTTTTGATTTATATTTAACAATAACTCACGAAAAGGACTAAGTTCATGATAATCAGATTTTAACAAGGTAGTGAGTGAATGATATTTTTCTTTTGTGGAATGTTGTTTAGACGAGGGAATAGACATGATAGGGGTTAGGGTTACTTTCTTTCCATCTTTAGTGAATGAATATGTGTTATTGTAACCATCATGTATAACTCTCCTATCAAACAACCATGGACGCCCTAATAGCACATGACAAGCATCCATAGGAATAATATCACACCAAATCTCCTCTTTATAGTTACTACCAATACTGAAAGACAATAGCAAACGGTTAGTAACTTGGATACCTTTACCTTGATTAAGCCATTGAATCACACATGGCTTAGGACGCCAAATTATCCACCATAGTTTGGGACGCCAAATTGGTACAACTCCCTCCATCAATAATCAAGGTGCACACCTTGTTCTCAACAGTACATCTAGTATGGAATATGGCCTCTCTTTGTTGTGATTTCTCTTCATCTACCACGTCACTCAAAGCTCTCCTAACAACCAAGCATTCACCCTCATCAGGACCAATGACTTCTTCTCCATATTCTTCCTCTTCACACGCCTCCATAACTACATCATCCGCCTCCTCTAGGGTTTCATACTCTACTAGGGTTACAATTCTTTTGTTGGGACATTCAGAAGCAATATGTCCTCCTCCTTGACACCTAAAACACTTCCTAGAAGATTTATTTGGAGTGAAAGTATTTGGGGTGAAAGTATTTGGGGTGTTTGGGGATTTCTGGATCGAACTTGGGGTAGTTTTAGAAAAGTTTGTGTTTGGCTTAGAGTAAGTGTTAGGTTTAGGGTAAGAACGAGCCACTTCAGTCTTTCCTTTGCTCTTTTGTTGCTTTTCCACCTTGTGAGCCAAGATGATCAAGTCCTCCAAACTAGAAAAAGGATGCAATTCAGCTATGTTAGCAATCTTAACATCCAAACCACCAAGAAATCTTACCAGAGTTTGAGGTTCATCCTCTTGCACTTCACACTTCATGAGATATGACTCGAATTCCCTTGCATAGGTCTCCACTGAATTCGGACCTTGTTGTAGGTGATGGAACTTGGAAAAGTTCTCTTGAACATAGTAGGTAGGAAGAAACTTCTTTTTGAGTAGCTTCTTCATCTTCGTCCAATTTCTAAGCTTTTCCTTCCCTTCTTTTTCTCTCTTGCTACACTTACTAGCCCACCATGTTAATGCATACTTTCGAAGCTTGAGAGCAACAAGCTTGACCTTCCTATCCTCCGGAATTTGTTTATAGTCAAAGACTCTTTCAACAGTCTTTAACCATTCTACAAATTCATCTGCATCTAACTTTCCATCATACTCAGGAAGATCCACCTTAAAGTCATTGAAATTTCTTTGACCATTTTGGATAGATGGAACCCTAGATGAAACGTCACTATCTCCATCAGAACCCTCAAAGGGTTCGTCTCCCCTTTGTCTTCTCAATCTCAAAGACAAATTCCTCACTTGATCTTGAAGTAAGGTCATTCTGGCCTCACTTGCACGCCTCTCTTCCTCTATCATTGTGATCTTCTCTTGTAACTGTTCGTTGGTTTGGCTAGTTCAAGACATTGTGTTTAGGGTTTGTGTTTGGACAAATTAGGCTAGGATTTATGTTGGCTCTGATACCAAGATGTTATATTCTAGCTATGCCCTAGGCGAAATAGGTTTGATTATGAAAATATGAATGATAGTTAAGCTTTACTTAAATTAACTTAGATACAGATGCACCACTAAGTCAAATTAAGGTCCTAAGAACACCACTTGATTCATGCTTAAAATCAAGCTAGCATAGGCGCTTGGATTAATGATGAATTAATCAAAGCAAAGAAAAACTCGAAAGTTTCAATGTGTATAACGTCTAAGATAATTTTATTCAACTGAAAACGTGCCCTTTAAATACATGTCCTTGACTCTCTAAAAGATAAATGCTGAAAATAAAAATAAGGAAAATTATCATTTTGGGTACCTGAGGTTTGACAATATATCATTTTGGGTACCCAAGTTTTCAATAATATCGATTTGGGTACCTGAGGTTTGACAATAGGTTCAATTTAGGTACCTCCATACTAACGGTGTTAACTTACCGTTAAGTGTGACCAACTTTGACAGGTCAAACAGGCCGGTTAAAAAAATCGGGTCCGGGTCGAATAAACGTTGAAAAATGAAAACCCTGTGCGTTCGGTTTCGGTAGACCCAACGGGTTAAAGGATGTGAATTTGTCAAACGAGTCGGTTAGAATAAAATTTTTTCGAGTTCGGGTCCAATAAACCTTTAAGACCCAGTTCAGTTACGGGTAGACCCAACGGGTTTAGGGATTTGAATTTGATCTTTCTTTTATTTAGTTTTTGGGTCATATATGTAAAAAATTCCCATAATTTGATACTATTGCTATAGATATAATGATTTTCCGGTCGGTCGAGTAAAAAACGGCTTTCTCGGTTCGGGTAAAAAAATTTGTGTTCAAAACCATTATTTTTGGGTTGGATTTCGAGTCGGATTTTGACAGGTGTAGACCCACTTCTTAAAATGATCAATGACCCTAATCTATTTCAAGAGTAGTATTGGATTTGCCATTTTTTATTGAAAATAATAACAATAATTACATCTTTAAATACATTAGAACCGTTGATTATCTACCCGAAACTGAACTGAGTCTTAAGGTTTATTGGACCCGGACACAAAAAAAATTTATTTTAACCAACCCGTTTGACAAATTCACATCCTTTAACCCGTTGGGTCTACCGAAATCGAACTCTTGGGGTTTTCAACGTTTATTCGACCCGAACCCGATTTTTTTAACCGGCCGTTTGACCGGTCAAAGTGGGTCACACTTAACGGTAAGTTAACACCGTTAGTATGGAGGGACCTAAATTGAACCTATTGTCAAACCTCAGGTACCCAAATCAATATTATTGAAAACTTGGGTACCCAAAATGATATATTGTCAAACCTCAGGTACCCAAAATGATAATTTTCCTAAAAATAATTAAACTAATTAAGCTAAAAATCTATCTAACTAGGGTTGAAGTCGATCCTCTATCATTTTCGACGCCATGTTGACCATTTTCCTTGATATTCTCACTTATCCCTTCAAAGTAGGAAACCAAACCCTAATCTGATTAGGTTAGGCGCCTAAGATGAGCTTTGGAGGGAAAATGATTCCTTTTGCTTGATCCTTGTAGCTTGGCCGCCCATTTTGTGCATAAGATAGAAGTTGGACGCCCATTTTATGTAAAGATAGAAGTTCCCTCCTATCCTTATCTCTAGTAAACCCTAGGCGCCATTATCTGATGTTTTAGACGCCATTTTCTTGCTTCAGTCGTCCATGCTTCCATTTTGCAACCCTAGTTGACTTTCTACTTTCTAGAAATGAAATTACAACTCAACTAGGACTTTCCTAGTTAATTTAACATGACATTAAATTAACTAAGAGTACATTTCATTAATTAGACTCCTAATAAAGCAATAAAGATAGTAACTTAGTCAATAATTAATTAACTAAGCTAAGGACACTTTCAAGGGACTTAAAGGACTCAATACTCTTAAGGGAATTCTGAACATTCCTTAACACACAAGCAACCATGTTCTTGGTCTTGGAATCAATGGAGCTAGATGGACCTCTATCACCCTCTCTTCTACATTTATTACTATTTTTCGATAGATGAGAAATGCTAATATGTAAAAGCTGATAGGTTTTCTTTGAGAATTAAGAAGCTAAGTTATCATTTGCATGTGATGGTTTCGCTTTAGTTATCATAAAAATGGAACAAGATGCTTTCGTGGTTGATTTGTTTTATGTTCTGCAAGGAGAAAGAAACATTAGTTTTCAGTTTTACTCGTGTGGGTTAGGTTTTCAGTTATACTTTAGTTTTCAGTTTTACTCGTGTGGTGAAGTAAGGATTAAAAGCTCTATAGGTTGTGAGTAATGTTCATTATATGAGAGTACTATAAGTTTGTTGAATAATGAGTAAAAATCGTCATAGTCTTTTAGGCGATTTGTGGTGTATAATCACCTTTTAAATCATAAGTTGTGCTTAATTAGAAAATATTTTTGAATCCTAGAATAAGTATTAGATATATTTACAAGATATGAATCCCTTGGGTCAAACTCATTTCAAATCAAAGGGTAAAATCATCATAGTCTCTTAGGCAATTTATGGTGTGTGAACACATTTCAAATCATTTTTGTGCTTAATTACCTAATTTTTTGACTCCTTGATTAGATATTAGATATATTTAAAGCATATGATGCCCTTGCATCAAACTCATATCAAATCAAAGGGTAAACCGTCATAGTTACTTAGGGGATTTGTGTTGTATGAACACCTTTCAAATAATTTGTTATGCTTTATTACAAAAAAATTTTGACTCCATAAATAAGTATTTGACATATTTAAGGCATATGAATCCCTTGTATCAAACTCATTTAAAATCAAAGGGTAAAATCGTCATAGTCTATTAGACAGTTTGTGGTGTATAAACACCTTTCAAATAACTTATTGTGCTTTATTACCAAAAAAAATTTGACTTTTTGAATAGGTATTAGATATATTTAAAGCATATGAAGCCCTTGGATCAAACGCATTTCAAATCAAAGGGTAAAATCGTCATAACCTCTTAGGCGATTTATGGTGTATGAACACCTTTCAAATCATATGTTGTGCTTAATTACCAAATATTGTTGACTCCTAGAATAAGTATTAGATATATTTAAATCATATAAAGCCCTTGGATAAAATTCATTTCAAATCAAAGGGTAAAACCATCATAGTCTCTTAGGAGATTTTTGGTGTATCAACACCTTTCAAATCATTTGGTGTGCTTAATTACCAAATATTTTTGACCCCTTGAATTGGAAATTAGAGCACATAAAGACCTTGGATAAAACTCATTTCAAATCAAAGGGTAAAACCATCATAGTCTCTTAGGCGATTTTTGGTGTATGAACACCTTTCAAATCATTTGTTGTGCTTAATTACCAAATAATTTTGACTCATTGAAAAGGTATTAGATAGATTTAAAGCATGTAAAGCCCTTGGATACAACTCATTTCAAATCAAAGGGTAATACCATCGTAGTCTCTTAGGCGATTTGTGGTTTATGAACACCTTTTAGATCATTTGTTGTGCTTAATTACCAAATATTTTTGACTCCTTGAATAGGTATTATATATATTTAAAGCATGTGAATCCCTTGGATTAAATTCATTTAAAATAAAAGGGTAAACTCGTCATAGTCTCTTAGACAATTTGTGGTGTATCAACACCTTCCTAATCATTTGTCATGCTTAATTACCTAAAAAATTTCACTCCTTCAATAGGTATTAGATATATTTAAAGCATATGAAGCCCTTGGATAAAACTCATTTCAAATTAATCGGTAAAACCGTCATAGTCTCTTAGGCGATTTTTAGTGCATGAACACCTTTCAAATCTTATGTTGTGCTTAATTACCAAATACTTTTGTCTCCTAGAATAAGTATTATATATATTTAACTCATTGAAGCCCTTAGATCAAACTCATTTCAAATCAAAGGGTAAAACAGTCATAGTCTCTTAGGCGATTTGTGGTGTGTGAACACCTTTCAAATCATTTGTTGTGCTTAATTGCCAAATATGTTTTACTCCTTGATTAGGTAATATATTTGTTTAAAGCATATGAAGACCCTTCATCAAACTCAATTCAAATCAAAGGGTAAAATTGTCATTGTCTCTTAGAAAATTTGTGGTGTATAAACATCTTTCAAATCATTTTTTATGCTTAATTACCAAAACATTTTGACTCCTTGAATAGAGGTATTAGATATATTTAAATCATATGAATCCCTTGGATCAAACTCATGTGAAATCAATGGGTAAAACCTTCATAATCTTTTAGGCGATTTGTGGTGTATGATCACCTTTCAAATCATAGGTTGTGCTGAATTACCAAATATTTTTGACTCCTAGAATAAGTTAGAAACATTTGAATAATATGAAACCCTTGGATCAAACTCATTTTAAATCAAAGGGTAAAACCGTCATAGTCTCTTAAGCGATTTGTAGTGCATGAACACCTTTCAAATCTTATGTTGTGCTTAATTACCAAATATTCTTCACTCCAAGAATAAGTATTATAAATATTTAAACATATGAAGCCCTTGGATCAAACTCATCTTAAATCAAAGGGTAAAACCATCATAGGCTTTAAGGCGATTGGTGGTGTGTGAACTCCTTTCAAATCATTTTTTGTGCCTAATTATAAAATATTTTTGAATCCTTGATTAGGTATTAGATATATTTAAAGCATATAACGTCCTTGGATAAAACTCATTTCAAATCAATGGGTAAAACCATCATAGTCTCTTAGGGGATTTGTGGTTTATGAACACCTTTCAGATCATTTGTTGTTCTTAATTACCAAATATTTTTGAGTTCTTGAATAGGTATTATATATATTTAAAGTATGTGAATCCCTTGGATCAAACTCATTTAAAATCAAACGGTAAAATGGTCATAGTCACTTAGACAATTTGTAGTGTATAAACACCTTTCAAATCATTTTTTATGCTTAATTACCTAGAAATTTTGACTCCTTGAATAGGTATTAGATCTAATTAAAGCATATGAAGTCCTTGGACCAAACTCATATCAAATCAAAGAGTAAAATCGGCAGAGTCTTTTAGGCGATTTGTGGTATATGAACACCTTTAAAATCATAAGTTGTGCTTAATTACCAAATATTTTTGAATCCTAGAATAAGTATTAGATATATTTACAAGATATGAATCCCTTGGGTCAAACTCATTTCAAATCAAAGGTTAAAATCGTTATAGTCTCTTAGGCAATTTATGGTGTGTGAACACCTTTCAAATCATTTTTGTGCTTAATTACCTAATTTTTTGACTCCTTGATTAGGTATTAGATATATTTAAAGCATATGATGCCCTTGGATCAAACTCATACCAAAACAAAGGGTAAACCGTCATAGTTACTTATGGGATTTGTGGTGTATGAACACCTTTCAAATAATTTGTTATGCTTTATTACAAAATATTTTTGACTTCATAAATAGGTATTAGATATATTTACGGCATATGAATCCCTTATATCAAACTCAGTTAAAATCAAAGGGTAAAATCGTCATAGTCTATTAGACAGTTTGTGGTGTATAAACACCTTTCAAATAACTTATTGTGCTTAATTACCAATAAAATTTGACTTTTTGAATAGGTATTAGACATATTTAAAGCATATGAAGCCCTTGGATCAAACGCATTTCAAATCAAAAGGTAAAATCGTCATAACCTCTTAGGCTATTTGTGGTGTATGAACACCTTTCAAATCATATGTTGTGCTTAATTACCAAATATTGTTGACTCCTAGAATAAGTATTAGATATATTTTAATCATATAAAGCCCTTGGATAAAATTCATTTCAAATCAAAGGGTAAAACCATCATAGTCTCTTAGGCGATTTTTGGTGTATCAACACCTTTCAAATCATTTGTTGTGCTTAATTACCAAATATTTTTGACCAATTGAATTGGTAATTAGAGCACATAAAGACCTTGGATAAAACTCATTTCAAATCAAAGGGTAAAACCATCATAGTCTCTTAGGCGATTTTTGGTGTATGAACACCTTTCAAATCATTTCTTGTGCTTAATTAGCAAATAATTTTGACTCTTTGAAAAGGTATTAGATATATTTAAAGCATGTAAAGCCTTTGAATAAGACTCATTTCAAATCACAGGGTAAAACCATCATAGTCTCTTAGGCGATTGTGGTTTATGAACACCTTTTAGATCATTTGCTGTGCTTAATTACCAAATACTTTTGACTCATTGAAAAGGTATTAGATATATTTAAAGCATGTAAAGCCCTTGGATAAAAACTCATTTCAAATGAAAGGGTAAAACCATCATAGTCTCTTACGGCATTTGTGGTTTATGAACACCTTTCAGATCATTTGTTGTTCTTAATTACCAAATATTTTTGAGTCCTTGAATAGGTATTAGATATATTTAAAGTATGTGAATCCCTAGGATCAAACTCATTTAAAATCAAACGGTAAAATTGTCATAGTCTCTTAGACAATTTGTGGTGTATAAACACCTTTCAAATCATTTTTTATGCTTAATTACCAAGAAATTTTGACTCCTTGAAGAGGTATTAGATCTATTTAAAGCATATGAAGCCCTTGGATCAAACTCATATCAAATCAAAGAGTAAAGTCGTCATAGTCTTTTAGGCGATTTGTGGTGTATGAACACCTTTTAAATCATAAGTTGTGCTTAATTACCAAATATTTTTGACTCCTAGAATAAGTATTACTTCCTCCGTAACGAAAAGAATGCACCATTTGCACTTTTGACACTATTCACAGTTTTAAATTTAATCGCAATTTGTGACTTATAGACAAGGGAAAATATAGTCATGTGGGGTCTTGTTGGATTCGTCTCAACTTGTAGTTTTTTATGATCTAATGTTTATAATTTTTACAAGTACATAATTATAGATATTAATCTTTAAAGTTCTATCTTGGCATGCGTGCCCAAGCAAATGGTGCATTTATTTTGTTACGGAGGAAGTAGATATATTTACAAGATATGAATCCCTTGGGTCAAACTCATTTCAAATCAAAGGGTAAAATTGTCATAGTCTCTTAGGCAATTTATGGTGTGTAAACACCTTTCAAATCATTTTTGTGCTTAATTACCTAATTGTTGACTCCTTGACTCCTTGGATCAATCTAATATCAAATCAAAGGGTAAACCGTCATAGTTACTTAGGGGATTTGTTGATGTATTTCCATAGTATAGTTTTTGCCTATAGGTTTTTACCTTTCACTTGAAAGGGTTTTTCCTATTTTTGGCTTAGTCTATAGAGTCTTAGTTAATTTATTTTAGACTTTAGTTAATTGATTTTAGACTTTTATTAAGCATATTATTTTCGGTTAAATGGCCGAAAATATATGATGTAATTTCGGTTATGTTAAAGTCTAGTTGAGTTGTAATCCCTTAAAGATAAGATTAGATTAGCTAAGGGATAAGGTTGATAGTAGGCGTGTAAAATAAGATAGGAGAGCCGAAAATCTCTATCCTATCTTATTAGATTATCTTCCTTATCTTTTCTTTATCTTTTCCTAAATTCTAGGGATTAGTTTTAAATGCTTTCTAGATAGGATTTTGGTTTCCTTATTGTACTAGGAATAGCCAAGTATATATAGGACCGGTTTCTCATTAAATAAATCAGATTTTGAGTTATTAAAATTTCATGAGTTTATACTTATGAATTAAGGTTGAGTACCTTGCTTGTTTAGCACTGAAGAAAGACTGAGATCGATCTTCTACCCCTTTGAACCGAGATTCAAAGGTTACTATCCCTATTTGTGACTTGTTAAACTACACAACCATCAATCTATTAACTAAGTATCACACAAAATCGTTCCTTGAGCCATAAAACTCTCATCCACCATAAAGACCTCCAAAATAACTATCTTTTGAGGCCAAAATCATATCATTTGTGGTGTATGAACACCTTTTAAATAATTTGTTATAGGTATTAGAGATTTTTAAGGCATATGAATCCCTTGTATCAAACTCATTTAAAATCAAAGGGTAAAATCGTCATAGTCTATTAGAAAGTTTGTGGTGTATATACACCATTCAAATAACTTGTTGTGCTTAATTACCAAAAAAAATTGACTTTTTGAATATGTATAAGATATATTTAAAGAATGTGAAGCCCTTGGATCAAACACATTTCAAATCAAAGGGTAAAATCGTCATAACCTCTTAGGCTATTGGTGGTGTATGAACACCTTTCAAATCATATGTTGTGCTTAATTACCAAATATTTTTGACTCCTAGAATAAGTATTAGATATATTTAAATCATATAAAGCCCTTGGATAAAACTCATTTCAAATCAAAGGGTAAAACCATCATAGTCTCTTAGGCGATTTTTGGTGTATCAACACCTTTCAAATCATTTGTTGTGCTTAATTACCAAATATTTTTGATCCCTTGAATTGGTAATTAGAGCACATAAATACCTTGGATAAAACTCATTTTAAATCAAAGGGTAAAACCATCATAGTCTCTTAGGCGATTTTTGGTGTATGAACACCTTTCAAATAATTTGTTGTGCTTAATTACCAAATAATTTTGGCTCATTGAAAGGGTATTAGATATATTTAAAGCATGTAAAGCCCTTGGTTAAAACTCATTTCAACTCAAAGGGTAAAACCATCATAGTCTCTTAGGCGATTTGTGGTTTCTGAACACCTTTTAGATCATTTGTTGTGCTTAATTACAAAATATTTTTGAGTCCTTGAATAGGTATTAGATATATTTAAAGCATGTGAATCCCTTGGATCAAATTCATTTAAAATCAAAGGGTAAACTCGTCATAGTCTCTTAGACAATTTGTGGTGTATCAACACCTTTCTAATCATTTGATATGCTTAATTACCTAAAACATTTCACTCCTTCATTAGGTATTAGATAGATTTAAAGCATATGAGGCCCTTGGATAAAACTCATTCCAAATCAAAGGGTAAAACTGTCATAGTCTCTTAGGCGATTTGTAGTGCATTAACACCTTTCAAATCCTATGTTGTGCTTAATTACCAATTACTTTTGACTCCTAGAATAAGTATTATATATATTTAAATCATTGAATCCCTTGGATCAAACTCATTTCAAATCAAAGGGTAAAACAGTCATAGTCTCTTAGGCGATTTGTGGTCTGTGAACACCTTTCAAATTATTGGTTGTGCTTAATTGCCAAATATATTTGACTCCTTGATTAGGTAATATATTTATTTATAGCATATGAAGACCCTTCATCAAACTCAATTCAAATCAAAGGGTAAAATCGTCATTGTCTGTTACACAATTTGTGGTGTATAAACAGCTTTCAAATCATTTTTTATGCTTAATTACCAAAACATTTTGACTCCTTGAATAGGTATTAGATATATTTAAAGCATATGAAGCCCTTGGATCAAACTCATGTCAAATCAATGGGTAAAACCTTCATAATCTTTAGGCGATTTGTGGTGTATGATCAACTTTCAAATCATAGGTTGTGCTGAATTACCAAATATTTTTGTCTCCTAGAATAAGTTAGATACATTTAAATAATATGAAACCCTTGGATCAAACTCATTTTAAATCAAAGGGTATAACCGTCATAGTCTCTTAGGCGATTTGTAGTGCATGAACACCTTTCAAATCTTATGTTGTGCTTAATTACCAAATATTTTTCACTCCAAGAATAAGTATTATAAATATTTAAACATATGAAGCCCTTGGATCAAACTTATCTTAAATCAAAGGGTAAAACCGTCATAGTCTTTTAGGCGATTTGTGGTGTGTGAACTCCTTTCAAATCATTTTTTGTGCCTAATTACAAAATATTTTTGACTCCTTCATTAGGTTTTAGATATATTTAAAGCATATAAAGTCCTTGGATAAAACTCCTTTCAAATCAAAGGGTAAAACCATTATAGTGTCTTAGGCGATTTTTGGTGTATGAACACCTTTCAAATCTTGTTGTGCTTAATTACCAAATATTTTTGACTCCTTGTAAAGGTATTAGATATTAAAGCATGTAGAGCCCTGGGATAAACTCATTTCAAATCAAAGGGTAAAACCATCATAGTCTCTTAGGGGATTTGTGGTTTATGAACACCTTTCAGATAATTTGTTGTTCTTAATTACCAAATATTTTTGAGTCCTTGAATAGGTATTAGATATATTTAAAGTATGTGAATCCCTTGGATCAAACTCATTTAAAATCAAACGGTAAAATTGTCATAGTCTCTTAGACAATTTGTGGTGTATAAACACCTTTCAAATCATTTTTTATGCTTAATTACCAAGAAATTTTGACTCCTTGAATAGGTATTAGATCTATTTAAAGCATATGAAGCCCTTGGATCAAACTCATATCAAATGAAAGAGTAAAATCGTCATAGTCTTTTAGGCGATTTGTGGTGTATGAACACCTTTTAAATCATAAGTAGAGCTTAATTACACAATATTTTTGAATCCTAGAATAAGTATTAGATATATTTACAATATATGAATCCCTTGGGTCAAACTCATTTCAAATCAAAGGGTAAAATCGACGTAGTCTCTTAGGCAATATATGGTGTGTGAACACCTTTCAAATCATTTTTGTGCTTAATTACCTAATTTTTTGACTCCATGATTAGGTATTAGATATATTTAAATCATATGATGCCCTTGGATCAAACTCATATCAAATCAAAGGGTAAACCGTCATAGTTACTTAGGGGATTTGTGGTGTATGAACACCTTTCAAATAATTTGTTATGCTTTATTACAAAATATTTTTGACTCCATAAATAGGTATTAGAGATTTTTAAGGCATTTGAATACCTTGTATCAAACTCATTTAAAATCAAAGAGTAAAATCGTCATAGTCTATTAGAAAGTTTGTGGTGTATATACACCATTCAAATAACTTGTTGTGCTTAATTACCAAAAAAAATTGACTTTTTGAATAAATATTAGATATATTTAAAGCAGATGAAGCCCTTTGATCAAACGCATTTCAAATCAAAGGTAAAATCGTCATAACCTCTTAGGCTCTTTGTGGTGTATGAACACCTTTTAAATCATATGTTGTGCTTAATTACCAAATATTGTTGACTCCTAGAATAAGTATTAGATATATTTAAATCATATAAAGCCCTTGGATTAAACTCATTTCAAATCAAAGGGTAAAACCATCATAGTCTCTTAGGCGATTTTTAGTGTATCAGCACCTTTCAAATCATTTGTTGTGCTTAATTACCAAATATTTTTGACCCCTTGAATTGGTAATTAGAGCACATAAAGACCTTGGATAAAACTCATTTCAAATCAAATGGTAAAACCATCATAGTCTCTTAGGCGATTTTTGGTGTATGAACACCTTTCAAATCATTTGTTGTGCTTAATTACCAAATAATTTTGACTCATTGAAAAGGTATTAGATATATTTAAAGCATGTAAAGCCCTTGGATAAAACTCATTTCAAATCAAAGGGTAAAACCGTCGTAGTCTCTTAGGCGATTTGTGGTTTATGAACACCTTTTAGATCATTTGTTGTGCTTAATTACCAAATATTTTTGACTCCTTGAATAGTATTAGATATATTTAAGGCATGTGAATCCCTTGGATGAAATTCATTTAAAATCAAAGGGTAAACTCGTCATAGTCTCTTCGACAATTTGTGGTGTATCAACACTTTTCTAATCATTTGATATTCTTAATTACCTAAAACACTTCACTCCTTCAATAGGTATTAGATAGATTTAAAGCATATGAGGCCCTTGGATCAAACTCATTTCAAATCAAAGGGTAAAACCGTCATAGTCTCTTAGGCGATTTATAGTGCATGAACACCTTTCAAATCTTATGTTGTGCTTAATTACCAAATACTTTTGACTCCTAGAATAAGTATTATATATATTGAAATCATTGAAGCCCTTGGATCAAACTCATTTCAAATCAAAGGGTAAAACAGGCGATTTGTGGTGTGTGAACACCTTTCAAATCATTTGTTGTGCTTAATTGCCAAATATATTTGACTCCTTGATTAGGTAATATATTTATTTAAAGCATATGAAGACCCTTCATCAAACTCAATTCAAATCAAAGGGTAAAATCGTTATTGTCTGTTAGACAATTTGTTGTGTATAAACAGCTCCAAATCATTTTTTATGCTTAATTGCCAAAATATTTTGACTCCTTGAATAGGTATTAGATATATTTAAAGCATATGAAGCCCTTGGATCAAACTCATGTCCAATCAATGGGTAAAACCTTCATAATCTATAGGCGATTTGTGGTGTATGATCAACTTTCAAATCATAGGTTGTGCTGAATTACCAAATATTTTTGTCTCCTAGAATAAGTTAGATACATTTAAATAATATGAAACCCTTGGATCAAACTCATTTTAAATCAAAGGGTAAAACCGTCATAGTCTCTTAGGCGATTTGTGGTGTGTGAACTCCTTGCAAATCATTTTTTGTGCCTAATTACAAAATATTTTTGAATCCTTGATTAGGTATTAGATATATTTAAAGCATATAATGACCTTGGATAAAAATCCTTTCAAATGAAAGGGTAAAACCATCATAGTCTCTTAGGCGATTTTTGGTGTATGAACACCTTTCAAATCATTTGTTGTGCTTAATAACCAAATATTTTTAACTCCTTGTAAAGGTAATAGATATATTTAGAGCATGTAAAGTCCTCGGATAAAACTCATTTCAAATCAAAGGGTAAAACCATCATAGTCTCTAAGGGGATTTGTGGTTAATGAACACCTTTCTGATCATTTGTTGGGCTTAATTAACAAATATTTTTGAGTCCTTGAACAGGTATTAGATATATTTAAAGTATGTGAATCCCTTGGATCAAACTCATTTAAAATCAAAGGGTAAAATCGTCATAGTTTCTTAGACAATTTGTGGCGTATAAACACCTTTTAAATCATTTTTTATGCTTAATTACCAAGAAATTTTGACTCGTTGAATAGGTATTAGTTATATTTAAAGCATATGAAGCCCTTGGATCAACCTGATTTCAAATCAAAGGGTAAAATCGTCATAGTCTTTATAGGCGATTTGTGGTGTATGAACACCTTTTAAATCATAAGTTGTGCTTAATTACCAAATATTTTTTAATCCTAGAATAAGTATTAGATATATTTCAATCATATGAAGCCCTTGGATCAAACTCATTTCAAATCAAAGCGTAAAACCGTCATAGTCTCTTAGGCGATTTATGTTGTACGAACACCTTTCAAATAATTTGTTGTGCTTAATTACCTAATTTTTTGACTCCTTTAATAGGTATTAGTTATATTTACCAGATATGAATCCCTTGGATCAAACTCGTTTCAAATCAAAGGGTAAACTCGTCATACTCTTTGAGACCTTTTGTGGTGTATCAACACATTTCTAATCATTTGTTATGCTTAATTACCTAAAAAATTTCACTCCTTGAATAGGTATTAGATATATTTATATCATATGAAGGCCTTGGATCAAACTCATTTCAAATCAAAGGGTAAAACCGGCATAGTCCCTTAGGCAATTTGTGGTGTGTGAACCCCTTTCAAATCATTTTTTGTGCCGAACTACAAAATATTTTTGACTCCTTGATTAGGCTTTAGATATATTTAAAGCATATGAAGCCCTAGGATCAAATCATTGCAAATCAAAAGGTAAAACCGTTATAGTCTCTTAGGCGATTTGTGGTGTATGAACACCTTTCTAATCAATTGTTTTGCTTAATTACCAAATATTCTTGACTCCTTGAACAGGTATGAGATATATTTAAGGCATATGAATCCCTTTGATCAAACTCATTTAAAATCAGAGGGTAAAATCGACATAATCTATTAGACAATTTGTTGTATATAAACACTTTTCAAATCATTGGTTATGCTTAATTACCAAAAAAATTTGACTCCTTGAATAGGTATAGATATATTTAAAGCATACGAAGCCCTTGGATCAAACTCATTTCAAACCAAAGGGTAAAACCGTCATAGTCTCTTAGGCGATTTGTGGTGTATGAACACCTTTGAAATCATTTGTATGCTTAATTACCAAATATTTTTGACTCCTTGAATAGGTATTCGATATATTTAAGGCATATAAACCTCATTTCAAATCAAAGTGTAAAACCATCATAGTCTCTTAGGCGATTTGGGGTCTATGAATACCTTTCAAATCATTTGTTGTGCTTAAGTACCAAATATTTTGACTCCTTGAATAGTCTATTAGGCTATTTCTGGTATATGAACACCTTTTAAATCATAGGTTGTGCTTAATTACGAAATATTGTTGACTCCTTGAATAGGTATTAGATATATTTAAATCATATAAAGCCCTTGGATCAAACTCATTTCAAATCAATTGGTAAAACCATCATAGACGTTTAAGCGATTTGTGGTGTATAAACACCTTTTAAATCATATATGGTGCTTAATTACCAAATATATTTGACTCCTTGAATTGGTAATTAGAGCACATAAAGACCTTGGATAAAACTCATTTCAAATCAAAGGGTAAAACCATCATAGTCTATTAGGCGATTTGTGGTGTATGAACACCTTTCAAATCATAAGTTGTGCTTAATTACCAAAAAAATTTACTGCCTCAATAGGTATTAGATATATTTCAAGCATATGAAGCCCTGGGAAAAAACTCAATTCAAATCAAAAGGTAAAAGGGTCATAGTCTCTTAGACGATTTGTCGTGTATGAACCCCTTGTAAATCATATGTTGTGCTTAGTTACCAAATGTTTTTGGCTCCTTGAATTGGTATTAGATAAATTTAACGCATATGAAGCCCTTGTATAAATCTCATTTCAAATCAAAGGGTAAAACCGTCATTGTCTCTTAGGCGATTTGTGGTGTGTGAACCCCTTTCAAATCATTTTTTGTGTCTAATTACAAAATATTACTGACTCCTAGATTAGGTGTTAGATATATTTAAAGCAAATGAAGCCTATGGATCAAACTCATTTCAAATCAAAGGGTAAAATCGTCATAGTCTCTTAGGCGACTTGTGGTGTATGAACACCTTTCTAATCATTTGTTGTGCTTAATTACCTAATATTTCTGACTCCTTGTATAGGTATTAGATATATTTAAAGCATGTGAATCCCTTGGATCAAATTCATTTAAAATTAAAGGGTAAACTCGTCATAGTCGCTTAGATAATTTGTGGAGAATCAACACCTTTCTAATCATTTGTTATGCTTAATTACCTAAAAAATTCCACTCCTTCAATAGGTATTAGATATATTTAAAGCATATGAAGCCCTTGGATCAAACTCATTTCAAATCAAAGGGTAAAATCGTCATAGTCTCTTAGTCGATTTGTGGTGTGTGAACACATTTCAAATCATTTTTTGTGCTTAATTACCAAATATTGTTGACTCTTAGAATAAGTATTAGATATATTTAAATCATATATAGCCCTTGGATCGAACTCATTTCAAATCAAAGGGTAAAACCATCATAGTCGCTTAGGCGATTTGTGGTGTATGAACACATTTCAAATCATTTATGGTGCTTCATTACCAAATATTTTTGACTCTTTGAATCAGTAATTAGAGCACTTAAAGACCTTGGATAAAACTCATTTCCAATCAAAGGTTAAAACCATCATAGTCTCTAGGCGATTTTTGGTGTATGAACACCTTTCAAATCATTTCTTGTGTATAATTACAAAATATTTTTGACTCCTTGAAAAGGTATTAGATATGTTTAAAGCATGTAAAGCCCTTGGATCAAACTCATTTCAGATCAAAGGGTAAAATCGTCATAGTCTCTTAGGCGACTTATGATGTACGAAGACCTTTCTAATCATTTGTTGTGCTTAATTACCAAATACTTTTTACCCTTTGAATAGGTATTAGATAAATTTAAGGCAAATGAATCCCTTGGATCAAACTCATTTTAAATCAAAGGGTAAAACCATCATAGTCTCTTAGGCGATTTGTGGTTTATGAACATCTTTCAGATCATTTTTTGTGCTTAATTACCGAATATTTTTGACTCCTTGAATAGGTATATTATACATATTGAAAGCATATGAATCCCTTGGATCAAATTCATTTAAAATCAAAGGGTAAACTCGTGATAGTCTCTTAGACAATTTGTGGTGTATCAACACCTTTCAAATCATTGGTTATGCTTAATTACCAAAAAAATTCTATCCTTGAATAGGTATTTGATATATTTAAAGTATATGAAGCCCATGGATCAAACTCATTTCAAATCAAAGGGTAAAACCGTCATAGTCTCCTAGGCGATTTGTAGTGCATGAACACCTTTTAAATCTTATGTTGTGCTTAATTACCAAATATTTTTGACTCTTAGAATAAGTATTAGATATATTTAAATTATATGAAGCCCATGGATCAAACTCATTTTAAATCAAAGGGTACAACGTCATAGTCTCTTAGACGATTTATGATGTATGACACCTTTAAAATTATTTGTTGTGCTTAATTACCAAATATTTTCATTCCTTGATTAGGTATTATATTTATATAAAACATACGAAGATCCTGATATGTTTGTTACTACAAGAGTCTCAATCAATGAAATCTAAGTAAAGAAATTTAGGTTTGATTTGCCTAAATCCGAAAACAAGGATCAAAGTAACCGGATATGATAATTAAAACTAACACTCTTGAAAGTTTTAATTAACTCCTAATCTCACTTAAACCACTCTTGGAATTAAGTAGATTAAACACTCAATAATAATCACTCCTGAAAATTACTAAATGGTCGAATATAATTGTGCAAAACAATTAAACTCTTAAACGAAAGTTTTAACTCAAAATAATCTCTACCTTTATTAATGAAAACAGACGCCTATATATACTAGACTATTTCTAGTATCATTAGGAAAACAAAAATCTATCTTGAAAGCATATAAATCTTAATCCCTAGAATTTAGGAAAAGATAAAGATAAAAATAAGGTTGATAATCTAATAAGATATGATAGGGATTTTGGCCCTTTCTATCTTATTTACATGCCTATCTCTTCCTTATCCCATCCCATAGCTAAATCAATTCTTATCTAAAAGGAATTACAACTCAACTAGGACTCCTAAATAGAACCGAAAATCAGTAGAAAATTCGGCCCTTTATTTTTGCTGAAAATAAATGACTTAATTAAAACAACTAACTATGACCTTATTAACTAGAAAGCAATAAAGATAGATTAGAGAAGGATTATACATGATTGAATCCGCATCATTCCCTCCCTCTTAAAAGCATACTTGTCCTCAAGTTCCTTCCAAGGTACAAGGAATAAGATCACAAGCTCTCATGGATGCACAAATCCCTTTGCCAAACAATATTTGAAATGTATCATGATTCTCTCGATGGACCGCCTTAAATGGGCATTCTTAAATGGCTTCATGCTTCCCCTTTGAATTGTTGAACACCTTTTGATGCAGGAGCATCCATGATCAATCCAAGTCTCCTAGCAAAGAGTCATCAAGAAGAGATTAAGGTGAAGGAGATTCAATTCATTAGCTTACTTAATCCAATTTCGAACAAACAAGTACTTCGAATTGTTAATTAAGCTTAACACCTTCTTAATCTTTTTTAAGCCTTGTTGATTAATGCTTATGATCATCTTAACATCATAAAGTATTAGTAATCAAGCTTGAATTATGATTAAATAGCTTAATTAATTAGTTCTAAGTCATTAAAGTAAGCCTAGTGAAACTGTTTTGGAAGATCAGTTTTTGTACGGTTAGTTTAGGGAACGTTTTGAGCATGTTTTTGATCTTTATTCTTGGCTAAGGCAACCATACATGACTCACCTGTGTGCTTAAATACATCACCAACAAGCATGTGAAGAGTTGGAGGCAAGAATCAATAGGAAATGAGAGCTTCATGAAGAAGTATCCAAAACCGCAACTCCCAGGCGTCATTCTGGGCTCCACTTCATCAGTTCTGGGCAGCCGCTTTTCTTAAGCTTTTGGAGCTGATTTTTTGAGGATATTTTCCTTAGAATGTCTATTTTATTACCTTAGTTTCCTTTTTGCAGTAGGATATTTTCGTTTCTCAGAAAATCCTAATCATTGCACCTAGGTACTGAAAACTGGCCAGATTTTGTAATAGTTTAAGATGGCTTTTGTTACCTAAGCAAAACATCACCAAATGATGTGAATCTTTGGTATGTTACTGCCTTATATGTTAGGATTGTAATTTAAGAAGTTTCATTAGACTTGGTTGAATGAATTAAGAGTTATACTCATTTCTTTGAGCTGTGCGCTTAGAGTAAAAACTGGACAGTTTGTCCTAATTCAAGTCTTTGAGTTAATTAGCTAACTAACGTAGATTAGTTACTAATTTAACAAAGCAAGGTTGCACCAAGATTTATTCTTTGACATTGGTGGCCTAGTTTGGTGGTTCTAAGGCTAGTGAAAGTGGTGGTTGTTGGTACAGTTCCAACAAGGCTTGATGCAAAAACTGATTCTTCGGTTCTTAACCAACGAATGCTCTTGCTTATGAAATGCTTTATGCATCACCTTTTGGGCATTCAAACTTAAAAACACATAATCACTAACCTCAAAGGGAGGTTTCTTTCTCAAATCAATATGGCAGCACGCCTCTCCTTCTTGTTTTAATGTAGCATGTTGCTCAAGTCCTTTTACACTTCTTGAATAGTTGAATCCCCTTTATTCTTGGACATGATTTCTTTGGGAGTTAATGGTTGCAAGCGCACTGTCCTCGAACCCACCAAAACTGAATAGACATTGGTGTCCCCTTCATGGATAACTTTCTTATCAAATTGTCATGGTCTTCCAAGCAAAAGGTGACAAGCACTCATGGGAAGTACATCACACCATAGCTCATCTTTGTAGCTTCTAATAGAGAACGAAATCAAAGCTTGTTTAGTCACATTTAGTCCAGTTTTTTTTATCAAGCCAACTCAACTTATAGGGTAGTGGATGTTCCCTTGTAAGAAGATTTAACTTGTCTAACACATCACAAGAAACAATGTTAGTGCAAGAACCACTATCAATAATTACATTACAAGTATTATCACCTACTTTGCAACGTGTATGAAATAAGTTCTCTCATTGTTCTTGATTAGGAGGACAATCAACATGTAAAACTTTCCTCACAACACCAATCAGTTTTGAGTCATCCTCCGCAAAGGCATCCTCTTCTTCTTCCTCCACATTCTCTTCCACGACAATGAACTCATAAACCTCTTCTTCTTCAAGCATGGTGTGGTATTGTCTCAAACTAAGCGCTCGTTTGCTAGGACATTCGCTTGCTATGTGACCCTTACCTTGACATTTGAAGCACTTTCTCCTATTCTCGAACTCTTCTCTTGGAACAAAGACCTTCTGTTTTTCGATCCTCTTCTCTTCCTTAGGCGAAAATGGTGAAATTTTATCCCCTCCCCCAAGAAAAGATGAAGAACACTCATTGCTTTCCTTAAAGCCAAGCTTGAAACCATAGTTAGGTTTCGATCTTCCCTTGTTTCTAGCCTCAAATTTCAAGGCTAACTTACAAACATCCTCAAAGGTGACATAGTGAGCCACTTCTACTTGATTCGCAATTTGCCTTGCCAAGCCTTTGATGTACCTTGCGATCTTCAAAGCCTCCTTTTCCTGCATATCACAAACTAGGCACAATCTATCAAATTCTCGTGTGTAATTAGCCACACTAAGAGTGTTATATTCTGGCTATATGCTAGGCAGAATAGGTTTGATTATGTTTAAGTATTGATAGTTAAGCTTAACTTAATTCTACTTAGTTATAGATGCACCACTAAGTCAAGTTAAGGTTCCTAAGATCACCACTTGATTCAAGCTCAAAATCAAGCTAGCATAGGCGCCTAGATTAATTAGGAATTAATCAAAGCAAAAATAAAACTCGAAGTTTTAATGTATAAACGTCCAATAATCTTATTGAAATGAGAATGTGCCCTTTAAAAACATGTCCTTGACTCTCTAGGAAAATAAATACTGAAATTAAAAGAATTATAAACTAATTAAGCTAAAATCTATCCTAACTAGGGTTGAAAGTCGATCCCTTGCTTTGCTCCACCATTTTGGACGATTCTCTCTATCATTTTCCTTAATGTACTCACTTATCCCTTCAAAGTAGGAAGCCAAACCCTAAATGATAGAGTTAGGCGTC
Source organism: Patellifolia procumbens (assembly GCA_947645195.1). NCBI lineage: Eukaryota > Viridiplantae > Streptophyta > Magnoliopsida > Caryophyllales > Amaranthaceae > Patellifolia > Patellifolia procumbens. The sequence continues at coordinate 300,176 of CANSGD010000463.1, forward strand.
TAAGATAGACTTTAGAGGGAAAATGATTCCTTTTGCTTGATCTTCTATGCTTGGCCGCCCATTTTGTGGAAAGGATAGATATTCCTTTCCAATCTTTGCTCCTAGTTGATCTTCTTGGAAGCTTTTTGGGGTTAGGCGCCACTTTTGCTCATTTATAGCTCTTCACTCGTCCAACATTAGTCATACAACCCTAATGGACTCTCTAATTAATATAAATGAAAATACAACTCAACTAATACTATCCTAGTTAATCTAATATGACATTAAATTAACTAAGAGTACATTGTATTATCTAGACTCCCTAATAAAGCAATTAAAGATAGTAACTTAGGCAATAATTAATTAACTAAGCTAAGGACACTTTCAAAGGACTTAAAGGACTCAATGGACTCAATAGACTTAAGGGAATTCAGAACATCCCTTAACACACAAGCAACCATGTTTTTAGTCTTGGAATCAATGGAGCTAGATGGACCTCTATCATCCTCTCCTTCTTTGGAGGAGTTTGACCTCAAACTTGGTAGCTCTTCATCATCATTATAGAAAGGACTCAAGTCAGCAACATTGAATGTGGCTGAAACTCCATAATCTCCTGGCAACTCGATCTTGTAGGCATTGTTATTGACCTTCACAATCACTCTGAATGGACCATCAGCTCTAGGGCTAAGTTTGGACTTTCGTTTAGAAGGGAAACGTTCCTTCCTTAGATGAATCCAAACCATATCACCCTCTTTGAATTGGACATCTCTCTTTTTCTTGTCAATCCTCTCCTTGGTTCTCTCATTAGCTTTCTCAATCTTGACTCTCACATAATCATGTAGCTTTTGGATCTCCTTCACTCTATTTTCGGCTTAATGGCTATATTTTGTGGTGGTAGGGAAAGGGGCTAGGTCAATAGGGGTGTAAGGGTTTTGACCATAGACCACAAAGAATGGACTAAGGCCAGTAGTCTTGCTAGGAACTCGATCGTAGGCAAATTCAGCATGAGGTAGCATCTCCTCCCATTGTTTAGGGCTTTTTGTAGCTATGGCTCGAATTAGGGTTCCTAAGGTCCTATTGGTGACCTCTGTTTGGCCGTCAGTTTGAGGATGGCTAGAGGTACTGAACTTGAGCTTTGTCCCCATCTTCTTCCAAAGTGTAAGCTAGAAGTGACTTAGGAACTTAGGATCTTGATCACTAACCATCGTCTTTGGCACTCCATGCAATCTAACAATGTCCCTGAAATACAAGTTAGCATAAGAAACAGCATCATTAGTAGTGTGGCACGCCACAAAGTGTGCCATCTTGGAAAACCTATCAACCACCACCATGATTGAATCCTTTTGGCGTTAGGTTCTAGGTAATCCTTTAATGAAATCCAAGCTCACATCCTCCCATGGTGCTTGGGGAATAGGAAGAGGCATAAACAACCCTTGGGGTAGTAGATGACCCTTAGCCTTTAGGCAAATCAAGCACCTCTTAATCAGAAACTCCACATCTCTTGCCAATCTAGGCCAAAAGAAGTACTCACTCACAAGCATAATAGTCAATTCGATCCTAAAGTGGCTAGCAAGTCCACCTTCATGAAACTCCTTAACTAAGGACACTCTCATACTATGCCTTGGAATACATAGGCGTTTCCCTTAAAAAGAAATCCCTTTAAGAGGTAATACTCTCCACTTGGACGATTATGGCACTTCTCAAACATCACACCAAAATCTTTGTTCTCTACATAGCATTCTTTCAACAATTAAAGTCCCATCACCTTAGGACTTAAGGTAGAAAGCAATAAGTATCTCCTAGATAGGGCATCTGCACCTTTATTCATCTTCCCTGCCTTGTGCTTGATAGTAAACTGAAATGTTTGAAGGTATTCCACCCACTTAGCATGTCTAGGTTGCAATTTCTATTGGCTTTGAAGGTACTTAAGAGCATCATGATCAGAATGGAGAATGAACTCCTTAGCAATTAGGTAATGTCTCCAATGGTCCAAGGCACGAACCAAAGCATAGAATTCATTGTCATAGGTCGAATATTTCCTCTTTGCCTCATTCAACTTCTCACTAAAGTAGGCCAAAGGCCTTCCATTTTGAGATAAAACTGCATCACATTCAACTTCAAAAACTTCATTAAAGTTAGGTAAAGCTAAAATACGAGCACTAATTAATTGAGCTTTTACCTCCTCAAACGCCTTGTTGGGTTGTTCACTCCACTCAAACTTCTTTAACTTTGTGATTTCTGTAATTGGAGTCATAATAGCACTGAAATTTCGAACAAACCTCCTATAAAAGGAAGCTAGTCCATGAAAGCTTCAAACTTGCTGTATTGAGGTAGGAGTAGGCCACTCCTTGATTGCTTGGATCTTCTTCTCATCAGCCTTGATCCCTTCTTTAGAGACAATGAAACCTAGAAACACAACATGACTAGAAAAGAAGTGACATTTTTCCAAATTACCATACAAGCATTCGTCCCTCAACACACCAAACACTTGCTCGTTCCTTTGCTTTGGATTACTTGAATGTTATTCTCATTGGAGTCACATTCATATCAATTGTGAAACAGTCCGGATTCACCGACCAACTTAATTAGAGCTAAACACAGCGGAAAGCTTAATCCGGACTATTACCATCACACTCATCGTCCTAAAACGAAGAGTATGGAATCCTAAAAAAAATTGAATTTATAAAACTTTGAACTATAAAATATTAACATTAAACAAACTTGTCTAAGTGATCTGAATAATATTACTTAAATAATAAAAATCTACAGAAAATTCGGCAGAGTTCCGTTTAAAATACGGAATGCATAAAATTTAACTTAGGACTCGCTTCCAAATTATGAACCTGTATATCATTTTAATATTATTTCCAGCAACTATTACCATCTTCTACTTTACAACTACTATTTTAAACTATTTAACTATATTGTTACAAAGTCGATCGCCCTCGCCTCAATACACATAAGGATAGTTGTGGTAAGAATCCCCGCAACAAAGTTTCCACATCTTCACTGCATCCACCTGAAACTATTACGGCACTGCCACCCACCCAGGTTACAGGCCACAGAAATGACAAAACAAAACATTTGACTCACATCAGCAACGCGCTGAGTACTAAACCCTTAAAACAAGTAAAACATGCTTTGGTGGCTTTTGTTTAAAACACTCGTCACATATATTCACAACAAATCACTTAAACTTTATATATACTTCAAATCACTTACTCAACAATCCTTACAGCAATATACAACTCTTATTGAAATCGTAGTTCATAAGAAAAGGTAATAGCGATATAATATTTATTTGAAAACTCGGATTATTTCCACAACATTTAAGTTTCTTACAAGAAACATTCATTTCCATTTCTTATCTCGGTGTCAACGCGAGTGGAGAGGGGTACTACGTACCAGCTGTCTCCAAACTGTTGAGGGTCGTCACCCCACCTTTTATGTTCTGCTTGCAAGACTTAAACCGGACATGTCCTTCACTGTAAGGATTTCGCCCCTCCTGATTGGGTAACAACTAGGGACTACAAGCCCTAACCCGGGTGCATGTTCACAACCTCATTTCATAATTCTTATTTATATTGTATATATTCAACATAGTATGTGGTGACTCATTCACCTTATTTCACATATCACATTTCACCTTGTAACGCATTCTCATAAATATCACACTTTAATATTCGTAAATCAAGTTTCATATAAAAATAATCAATTTGGAAATCATTTTACACAATCTCAAAATATATATATTCTTAGCATACATGTTACTTCAATATTAATATCCTCAACTTGATCCGCAACCTCTAAGACCTTCATAACAAATGTCTTTCCCAAATTGATCGAGAGAGTTACCTTAATCTTAATAACTTCAACATAACTATTCAACAATCACTCACACACATAGCTATTTCCATCTACCTTAGACTTCAACGATAAACGAGCAATCTCAATATAACCTGGAACAACTATCTTACTTACCCTCTTCTAATTGGATTCCTATGTCAATTCTTTCCCATATCCTTTGACAACTAATCCTCAATTACTGGATTCTAAATACCAATAGGATGTAGCCATGTCTCAATTTATCTCTCAAAAAGCTATATTTATATAACTACCATTCTTTACCAAATCAGTGTGAACTAGTTCAGTATTTTGTTTCCGAGTTCATGTAACATTTACTAACATTAACTATTATTACTAGTGGCAGTAATTAAGACCAATATCAAGTTATTCTAGACAACAACTATTCTTGGGCTTTCATATTTTAATTATTAATTAGAATCCTACCACAACTAACGAACTTATTGAATCACTATCATCATAGACTTTAACTCGTTCACTATCTGGATAACTTTGGCTACATTATCTTTTAAACCATTTAGAACTAATATCAATATCATTAAAATTATTTAAAAGTTTCCAAATAGATTCTAAAGAGACCAATTCATTATTCCTTTTCCTGGTTAAATTAATAACTCTAGTTATTTTTATTCTTAAGCCAAATCACACACTAGTGGCCATAGAGTTTCAATGTTATAACATTTATACATATATCTACGTGGAAATCTCCTACAACTGACATATGATTCCTATCTTAAGTTCTCTTGTTAGCTAATTGAAATCGTTAAACCAACTTCTATTTCTTTTAGTTTAAAATTAACTCACTCAACTCCTACTTGACCCAGTTAACTAATTTGATGAACCAAGTTAGGTCGTTTGCTATCTGGTTGGTTGAGTGTCTTATTCACTTCTTCAGTTTCAATCTATCTTATTCCCACAACCTATTAATCATTAAATTTTGTTATTGACCCGAAATCTGGTATATATGGTACCTCATGCTATTTAGGAAAAATTGTCAAGAATAAGTTAACCTTTTCACGGTCTTCTTTTAATAAGTTAAACTTTTGATAATCCTGGGATAAGTTAACCTTGTAGGGGTATTCACTTTAACAAGTTCAACAGGTAACCAACCTGTTATTCTAGGTCACCCTATCAACGTGTCATATGTTTAACAATCTTCTCCGTCCACCGTCCCCACTGCCGGCGAATAGCGACGCCTTGCTAACAATCTCACTCGCCACCTCTGCCTGCATGTCACACCCCTGCTAACTCCCCCATTCTGCAAACTTGCTTTTAATCTGAAATAAATTTTAACAACAATTGGCTTCAAATGGATTTTTTAAAAAAATAAAACATGGACGATTTTGGTATGGAACCTATAGAAGCCCTTCAAGACGCCATTGATTCTCTCACTTTTCAAGGCGTCGATCTCTCCAGTAATTATTCTTGTTATTTCATACCAATTTCTTTCAATTTATAATCCAAATTTCAGTCTTTGCCTCCACGTTCATCTGCAGCCGACGTCGCCGCCTCCTCCCTCCCTGCAGTAGTATACAGTAAGTTTAATTTAAATTTAAGCTAATGTGTTTTATTTTTAAAAAAAATCCATTTCTTGTCATACAATGAGAATTATTTAATTGATTGATCAAACTAAGTTGCATTATTCAATTAGGATATTTGATTGTTAGTAATGGAGTAGAATTGGGTGATTGATATTATGTGAAGAGATATGTGGAATTGGACCAACATCAGTTCAACTTCGACAATGACATGGGAATGGGGGTGGTGGCCGGAAAAGGGAAAGGGAAGGAGAGTAGGTTAAAGATGATAGCAGATCGGAAAAGGCAAGGGAAGGAGAGAAAAGAAAAAAAAAGAAAAAAAATCCTATTTTTCAGGTAACTGGTCACCCAAACTTATTAGAAGTAAATACTCTTATAAGGTTAACTTATCCCAGGATTTTCAAAAGTTAGACTTATTAAAAAAATAACCGCACAAATGTTGACTTATTCTTGACAATTTTTCCTACTATTTACTATAACTAAGCAGATTTGTGTATATTAGATAACATTTGTGAAACTTATAGTATTACCAATTTACTTGTAAAAGGATCACGAGGCCTTCTTAATAACCTTGAAACCATACAACATGTAGTGTAGCCTAACCACTCACTCTTTCTGATTCCCACTTCTGGTTTTCGCTACTAACTAAATAAAACGCAACTCCTTTTCCAATTGCCAGAATCACAACATTCCATAAACTTTCGACCAAAATTAGTATGAATCTTCTATTCTAATCTTTACAAAGATTTGGGCCTAAAATCATTGCCCTTCATAGTTCACATTCTAACAACAAGTCACCAACATCAACAAGTAATTACTTTAATTGAACCCAGATTATCAGACAATTTCATACTTCACGCCAATACCAACATACTACTGATTTCCATAATCATAGAACCAATACTTCATCTCCATTCTGAAGTCAGCAATAGCATCACAAATACACCTCACATATTCCATGAATAATATCACAAACAAACCTCACATATTTCATGAAAATTTTGAGAAATCTAACAAGGGAAATTATATAAATTCAATTAAGTAAATAAGGAAATTTCATGTGAAAGTGTTTAGTACCTCAATTAAGGTTTCTAGATAAACATGGGTGGCAGTGGTGTGGTGGTTTGCGGGTGGCACGCATCTCCTTCAACTCACTCAAGAAAACCCCCAATTTTGAGCATAACCTCTAGAATAGATAGAGGGTTTTGATATTTTGGATCTTACTCTATCTATCTCCCTCTCTATTGGCCGGAAATCACCTGGGTTTCACGACCATGGCCGTTGCTCGCACGCTTCTCCCTCTTTCTTTCCTCGTTGGCTTCTGTCGGTGGTTGCGGCGCTGGCTTGGCAGAGTTGGCCTCCTTCCGGTCGTCTTCTTCCTTCCTCGCCGCTCTTCACCTCTCCCTTCCCCTTGTTTCTCTCTTCCTCTTCCTTCTCCCTCTGCTCTCTTCCCCTCCCCTTCCCTTTCTACTCGTGTATCAGGGGCTTAGCCCCTTTGTTTATTTATTTTTATTTTTATTTGATGAATCACTCTCTCTCACTCTCACTTAATGACACACAACCCCCTTCCCTTCTCTCTAAATGCCACGCCTCCCCTCACTCTTTTCCCCTTTTTTTTTAACCCATTAATCTAATCTTGTTTATTAAATATAAAACCCCATTCTAATATATATTTTGTATTACATAAACACAAATATAATTAATGTATCTCTTTAAAATATAAAGTGTTATCAAAATAATAATTCAAACCCATTTCTTATATTAATATAAAACTCGATATTATTAAAAGTAATTCCACTAAAATAATTTAATATAATTACGTTAATAAATGAAACATCACTTCTTAGTAATAATAATAATATCAAATATAAGTTTTCATTTAAACACAAATATTTTAGCAATTAATTAAAGTAATGTTATAATGAATAATTAATAAAGGTTCTCCTAAAACAGGGCTATTACAAATTGGTATCAGTTTTCCAGGAGGGTGAGGAAAGAAAGTGTCCGATTTTCTTGGTAAGTTCTTAAACTAGTTAATTCTAGTTCTTGATCCTTGATTGGGCTTGTGTGGTTGTTTGGATACCATTCTTTGTTGTCGTGAGATTTCTTTGTGTTTTGTGTGGCATATTTGTTGTTTTTAAGCTTTAAATCATGTATAGTGTGGAGAAACTTGAGAAAATGATGCATGATATAGTTGTTGCCGCTGAGGAGGACAGAGCTAGGGCTAGGAGGTTAGAAACCGCCCATTTAGAATTGCATGAAGTTGTTAGAAGAAAAATGACCCTAATTATGTTGACTATGAATCTGACATTGATGTTGTGCAAAATGTTAAATCCACTTATGATAATGATAGAGGGAGAAAATTGGATGGTTTTACTGATGATGCAAATCCTGAAGATTTGCTTGAGTGGATTCGACAACTTGAGTAGATGTGTGAATATAGGGGTTTTGATGATGAAAAGAAGTTTAAAATTGCCACTATTAGACTAACTAAATATGCTGGAATTTGGTTAGAGAGTCTAAAATCAAAAAGGGCAAAACTGGAAAAATCTAAGCTTGAAAGTTGGGAGAAGCTTAAAAAGAAATTGAAAGAAAGATTTATTCCAAGTGATTTTATTCAAAGGCAATATATGAGAAGTTAATTTTAAACTAAAAGAAATAGAAGTTGGTTTAACGATTTCAATTAGCTAAGAAGAGAACTTAAGATAGGAACCATATGTCAGTTGTAAGAGATTTCCACGTAGATGTATGTATAAATATTATAACATTGAAACTCTATGGCCACTAGTGTGTGATTTGGCTTAAGAATAAAAATAACTAGAGTTATTAATTTAAGCAGGAAAAGGAAGAATGAATTGGTCTCTTTAGAATCTATTAGGAAACTTTTAAATAATATTAATGATATTGAGATTAGTTCTAAATGGTTTAAAAGATAATGTAGCCAAAGTTATCCAGATAATGAACGAGTTAAAGTCTATGATGATAGTGATTCAATAAGTTCGTTAATTGTGGTAGGATTCTAATTAATAATTAAAATGTGAAAGCCCAAGAATAGTTATTGTCTAGAATAACTTGATATTGGTCTTAATTACTACCACTAGTAATAATAGTTAATGTTAGTAAAGGTTACATGAAATCGGAAACAAAATACTGAACTAGTTCACACTGATTTGGTAAAGAATGGTAGTTATATAAATATAGCTTTTTGAGAGATAAATCGAGACATGGGAACATCCTATTGGTATTTAGAATCCAGTAATTGAGGATTAGTTGTCAAAGGTTATGGGAAAGAATTAACATAGGAGTCCAATTAGAAGAAGGTAAGTAAGATAGTCGTTCCAGATTATATTGAGATTGCTCGTTTATCGTTGAAGTCTAAGGCAGATGGAAATAGCTATGTGTGTGAGTGATTGTTGAATAGTTATGTTGAAGTTATTAAGATTAAGGTAACTCTCTCGATCAATGGGAAAGACATTTATTATGAAGGTCTTAGAGGTTGCGGATCAAGTTGAGGATATTAATATTGAAGTAACATGTATGCTAAGAATATATATATTTTGAGATTGTGTGAAATCATTTCCAAATTGATTCTTTTTATATGAAACTTGATTTACGAATATTAAAGTGTGATATTTATGCGAATGTGTTACAAGGTGAAATGTGATATGTGAAATAAGGTGAATGAGTCACCACATACTATGTTGAATATATACAATACAAATAAGAATTGTGAAATGTGGTTGTGAACATGCACCCGGGTTAGGGCGGGTAGTCCCTAGCTGTTACCCAATCAGGAGGGGTGAAATCCTGACGGTGAAGGACATGTCCAGTTTAAGTCTTGCAAGCAGAACATAAAAGGTGGGGTGACGACCCTCAACAGTTTGGAGACAGCTGGTACGTAGTACCCCTCTCCACTCGCGTTCACACCGAGATAAGAAATGGAAATGAATGTTTCTTGTAAGTAACTTAAATGTTGTGGAAATAATCCGAGTTTTCAAATAAATATTAATTCGCTTTTACCTTTTCTTATGAACTACGATTTCAATAAGAGTTGTATATTGTTGTAAGGATTGTTGAGTAAGTGATTTGAAGTATATTTAGAGTTTAAGTAATTTGCGGTGAATATATGTGACGAGTGTTTTAAACAAAAGCCACCAAAGAATGTTTTACTTGTTTTACGGGTTTAGTACTTAGCGTGTTGCTGATGTGAGTCAAATGTTTTTTTTGTCATTTCTGTGGCCTGTCACTTGGGTGGGTGGCAGTGCCGTAATAGTTTCAGGTGGATGCAGTAAAGATGTGGAATCTTTGTTGCGGGGATTCTTGCCACAGCTATCCTTATGTGTATTGAGGCGAGGGCGATCGACTTTGTAACAATGTAGTTAATAAGTTTAAAATAGTAGTTGTAAATTAGAAGATGGGAATAGTTGCTGGAAATAATATTAAAATGATATACAGGTTCATAATTTGGAAGCGAGTCCTAAGTTAAATTTTAGGCGTTCCGTATTTCAAACGGAACTCTGCCAAATTTTATGTAGATTTTTATTATTTAAGTAATACCATTCAGATCATTTAGACAAGTTTGTTTAGTGTTAATGTTTTATAGTTCAAAGTTTTTAAAAGTTCATTTTTTTTAGGATTCCATACTCTTCGTTTTAGGACGATGAGTGTGATGGTAATAGTCCGGATTAAGCTTTCCGCTGTGTTTAGCTCTAATTAAGTTGGTCGGTGAATTTGGACTGTTTTACAATTAATATGAATGTGACTCCAATGAGAATAACATTCAAGTACTCCAAAGCAAAGGAACCTAACTAATGAATAAAGTCCGAATTTTTAAGGTGTTTGTTTTGTATTTATGTGTTTAGGATATGGAAATTAAATCAAGCATTCCTGAACTATTTAATTAACTATAATCTCCCTAAAACCATTAACTGGAATAAGTGGATTAACACTCAATAATAATCACTCCTGAAAATTATTAAATGGTTCGACTTTAATTGACAAACAATTAAACACTCGAAAATATGATGAATGAATCAAACTTAAATTTTTATTAATGACTACTAGGCGCCTATTTGTACTAGTACATGTTCTAGTATGATTAGGAAACCCAAAACTCTATCTAGAAAGCATAAACTCTATCTAGAAAGCAAATAAATCTTAATCCCTAAAATCTAGGGAAAGATAAAGATAAACATAAGAAAGATAATTAATAAGAATGATAGGATTTCGGCCATATCAATCTTATTTCACACGCCTAGCTTTCTTATCATTCATTCAAAATCTATCCTAATCTTAATAGGAAATAGAACTCAACTAGGACTCCTCATATAACCAAATTTCAACCATATGGAATGTTTTTATTACATGAATGAAATGTTTAAAAATGACTCAACAAAAGACTCTTAAAGACTCCAAGTAACTACATATTGACGCCCCATATTAGTCTTCACAAGCTAGATCATCCTCTCAAGCAATCATAGTCACCAAAGAACCATTAGACTTGAGCTTGAATCCGAAGGCCTCAAGAACCAAGCAAATAGGTTCATCTCAAATGGTTGACTTTGACTCTTGACTCATGTCATTCTCCCCCTCTTCAAAAGAATTTGTCCTCAAATTTGCATCATCATAGTAAGGACTAGGATCTCCAACATTGAATGTAGCACTCACACCTCCATATTCACTTGGAAGATAAATCTTGTAGGCACTATCTCTAATCACCTCAAGAACTTCAAATGGACTATCAGTCCTAGGCATGAGCTTATTCTTCCTCTTGCTTGGAAACCACTCCTTCCTCAAATGGATCCATACAAGATCGGTACTTTTGAACTTTGGTTGTCTTCTATGCTTGTTTGCTCTCTCCTTGTATTGAGTATTCATCTTCTCAATTCTAGCTTTGACTTGCTCACATGTTTTCTTGAAAGTTTCAAACCTCTTCTTTGCATCCACATGAATCTCAGATTTGGTTAGCACGATAAAATCAATAGGAAGAAAAGGATTGATATCATAGACCACCTCAAATGGAGATTGAGAGGTAGTTGTTGAATGAGCTCGATTGTAAGCAAATTCAGCATGTGCTAGCTTCATATCCCAATCCTTTTGTGTCTTACTCACCAAACCACGCAAGAAATCTCCAAGAGTTGGATTAGTTACTTCAGTTTGGCCATCTGTTTGAGGATGATGACTAGTACTGAAACGTAATTTAGTTCCCACCATCTTCCACAAGATCCTTCAAAAGTGACTTAGGAACTTTGAATCTCGATCACTAACAATACTTCTAGGGACGCCATGTAGGCGAATCATCTCCCTAAAGTACAAATCAGCAACAGGTAAAGCATCATCAGTTTTATGCATAGGAACAAAGTGAGCCATCTTAGAGAAACGATCTACCACCACCATGATAGCATCCTTTCCCCTTTGACTTCTAGGCAACCCTAGAATGAAATCCATACTCACACTATCCCAAGGAGCATTAGGGACTGCCAATGGAGTGTTAGGCCTTTATGGAAGGTACTCTTAGCCTTTTGACAACTAGCACACCTACTAACCACCATATGAACATCTTTCACCATGCTAAGCCAATAGAAACTCTCACTCAATGTGTCTAAGGTCTTTTGAATGCCAAAATGACCGGCCACCCCACCACTATGGACTTCTCTCACCAAAAAATCCCTCATGCCACTCTTAGGAACACATAGTTTGTTCCCCTTAAACAGAAATCCTTCTTGCACTACATACATGCCATTAGGGTCTTTTAAAGAACTACTAAAGTGAATATCATTTACATACAAATCTTTCAAATCATCAAACCCTAAACTTAGAGCATCAACCATGGTTAAGAGATAGGAACGCCTAAAAAGAGCATCAGCAACAACATTACTCTTACCTTCTTTATACTTAGAAGAAAAAGTAAGAGATTGTAGTAATTCAACCCACTTGGCGTGCCTATAGTTGACCTTTTGTTGCCCATGGATGTGTTTAAGTGCCTCATGATCTGAATGAAGTATGAAAGGCTTGGGCCTTAAGTAATGAGACCAATGATCCAAGGCCCTCACAATAGCATAGAACTCACGATCATAGTTGGAGTAATTGAGCTTGGCGCCACTAAATTTCTTACTAAAGTATCCAATAGGCCTCCTTTCTTGAATAAACACTCCACCTACTCCAACTCCACTTGCATCACACTCTACCTCGAACAACTTGTTGAAATCTGGCAATGCAAGAATAGGAGCATGGCAAAGCAATCTTTTCACCTTTTCAAACGATCTTTGAGCATGAGAGTTCCAAGAAAACTCTCCCTTCTTCATCAATTCTGTGATTGGAGCCATAACTGTTGAGAAGTTTCGAATGAACCTCCCATAAAAGGAAGTTAGGCCATGAAAAATTCTACATTCATGAGCATTAGATGGCCAACCATGAGGAAATGGCTTTGACTTTCTCTGGATCAACACGGACTCCTTCCCTAGATACAATATAGCAAAAAAAGCAATACTAGGTACAAGAAAATCACACTTTTCCATCTTTCCATACAGTTTTTGTTCTCTCAATTTTTCAAACAAAAGTCTTAAATGAGCTAAATGAGATTCAATACTAGTACTATACCCAAGGATATCATCTAAGTAAACAACAATAAACTTGTTAAGAAAGGGACGTAGTACCTCATTCATAAGCGTCATAAAAGAACTAGGAGCATTGCAAAGACCAAAGGGCATCACCATCCACTCATATAGACCTTGTTTGGTCTTAAGAGCTGTTTTCCACTCATCTCCTTCTCTAATTCTCATTTGGTGATATCCACTCCTTAGATCAATCTTCGAAAACACCAAAACTCTATGTAACTCATCAAGGATGTCCTCCAATCTAGGGATAGGGAAACGATACTTGATTGTGATGTTGTTGACGGCTCAACTATCAATGCACATCCTCCATGTACCATCCTTCTTAGGGACAAGAAGGGCAGGAACGGCGCATGGACTCATGCTTTCTCTTACATAGCCTCGATCAATCAACTCTTCAATCTGTTTTTGTAGCTCCTTAGAAGCCATATGATCACATCTATAAGCAGGTTTGTTAGGCAAAGGTGCGTCTGGCATTAGATCAATAGCATGCTCAATTCCTCTCATTGGTGGCAACCCTTGAGGCAACTCTTTGGGAAAGACACCCCCAAACTCCTCTAACAAAGCTGCAAGGTTAGGATCCTTCATAGAAACATCATTAGTTAAAGTACATTTAACAAATAAAGCATAACCATGACCTTCTATTCAACCTCCTTTTCGAACTCTTTGGGTGAAAGGAACAAACTTTGCTTGCTTTCAACCTTATTCTTTGGCGCAATAGTACTAGGAGACAAGGGCATAAGTCGAATCCTCTTTGACCCCATCAAAACAGAATACACATTCGTCTCCCCCTCATGAATAACCTTTCGATCAAATTGCCAAGGTTAACCAAGAATAATATGACAAGCACTCATAGGAAAAACATCACCCCACAACTCATCTTTCTAGTTTCCAATCGAAAAAGAAACTAGGGCTTGTTTCTTTACAGTTAAACCAGTCTTATCATCCAACCAACTCAACTTGTAAGGACAATGATGATCTCTAACCAACAAGTTCAACTTAGAGACCACAATAGATGCCACAACATTAGTACAAGATCCACTATTAATCATCACATTGCAAGAAAACTCACCAACTCTACATCTAGTGTGAAACAAGTTCTCTCTTTGCTCATAATTAGGAGAGTGATTAACATGCAAGGTTCTCCTAATAATTCCAATCATTCTAGTGTCATCTTCAGCATAGGCATCCTCATCTTCATTCTCCTCACTCTCATGGTCACTTTCCATCACATAGTCATACATTCTTTCTTCCTCCTCTAAGGTCATGTATTGTTTTATGGTTAGGGCTTTTCTAGTGGGACAATTTGGAGCAATATGACCCCTCCCTTGACACTTAAAACACTTCCTACTATCATCAAATTGCTCTCTTGAAATCACCATTTTAGGGCGCTCCCCTTTTTGATCCCCTTTAAAAGGAAACTCTCTCTTTTCAATGGTTTTAGAAGAAAAAGGGTAATTAGGGTTAGGGTTAAGGCTTTTGAAAGTGGTGCTTTTCCCCCATAGGCTTTCTTATCTTCAAGTTCATGACGTTCAAATTTTAAAGCCAATTGACACCCATCATCAAAGGTACTATAATTGGCAATGTCAATCTTTCTAGCAATAGATTTATGAAGACATCGAATACATCTAAATACCTTTTCTTGCTCAACCTCCTCATTACCACAAAGCAAGGATAATTTATCAAACTCCAAAGTATAGTCATGAACATTCATAGAATCTTGAGTTAAATCACGCTTTCTAATGGAGATAACCACACAGGTATATACTCCACTTAAAGAGATAAGAATACTTTAGTGAGAAGTAGTTGCCGGCTTTATTAAGATATCAATTACGAACTCAACCATTGATATATGATATAAGAGCGTCCTCATAAACATATATGCAATTTAAAGTTCACATAAGAAAATGCTAACTTTAAAACATATATCACGACAAAATGCTACTAGTAAAAATAGGCAATAAAATAATAATTTATAAACACTAAGTATAATCTTTAACATAAATATTTTAACAACATAAACAAGTTGTAAATAAATAAGTTTAAGATTTCCACAAAATATATATAAATTTTCTTTTCAAAGAGCATGAAACATGTATAATAGTTTAAACCATGGAATTAAATAAAAAGGTAACTAAATACAACACGGCCTTGCTATAAAATTAGAAAGTACTTATTCGTATAATAAAAATAGATGGTAAATGACATCCTTCCACGCTTTAGAGCTTGAAATTAAAATTTATAATAAAAGTAAATTAGCAAGTAAAATAAAAGGTTTCGAAAGATTAACTTTATATCAAAATAGTTTGTATCTACATTTCAATCTATAATACCATAACAACTCATTAAGGTACCTTTATTTTCAAAGACTATAAAACCTTATTACCATAGTTAAAGGCTAAGTAAGGGTTAACACAAAAATAAAATATTAAAAGATAAATATATATATATAAACATACATGGTCGAAAGACGATAAAAGTAATTTGTTGAATCTCTCGAAAGACAATTTCACAACCCTTTTCTTTTTCCAAACCTTAGATTAACAATTGGAATTAAATGCAAAATTTGAAAACCAGAAAATAACTCCAATATAAGTTTATTAAGATTTCAAGAGCTAAAATATAATTTTGATAATAAACTCAAACCAGGAAGTTTTGTAAATAGCAAAATAGATATGTAGTACTCACATAAAAACAACACTTAATCGGGAGAAGAATATAAAATATTTATACTGCTTCACCAACAACATATACTACCAAGCCACCAGCAAATAAAGTAAACACAATGCAACACACATATATTAAAATAAAATATAAGTTTACTTTTAAACTGCAAAACATGAAACAAGTTAAGCGCATAATACGACCTAGGACTGGAGGCTCTAAATCACGTTGCTGTCGCTGTGCACTCTGATAAAATTTCATGTACGCGTCCCTGCAAATAAGATTAGCAAACTTGGTAGACTAACTTCCACCAATAATACAAATAACTACACAAATAACATATGCTTCATGAGCATGAGAGCACAACATATAATTATTCCCATGGCTTTCTTCCTACCCAAGTAACTCTCACTAAGTACTTTACTTGAAGCCTAAGATACTAGTAATCCTAGTTACAAGACTACACATTTCTCATGGAATATGTAGCAACTCAATGAGAGTTTTTGGAACGTTTGGCTCTGATACCAACTGTAACATCCCGTCTTTTAACAACAATAAAATAAAGGTAAAATGAAATAAAAGAAATAAAACTAATAATTAGAGAGATCAGTGTCAGCGGAAATACCACTGAGACGGTAATGCTACTCTAAGGAGTAAATAAACTATATTATAAATAAACAATCCCAAACGTTAAACATCCTCAAAATAAATAAGGAGATGAGGTCTCATACCCTCAACCCATAAATAATACTACAAATTCAAACATCCAGACCCTTATTTAAAATAAACTAAAAATCCATAGAAAAATAATCCATAAAATCAAATAAAAGCTACTTAAAACGACTAAGGAAGAGGTCTTAATCGCTACATCAAAGTGCTCATTGACAAACACTATGACCATATCCTTGCTCACAAGGTCATGTCTCACAACCCCTGTCCAAATTGTAGCAATCCTAAACTTTCACATCTGCAAAGATATACAACAAAAATCCACAATCAGTAGGGAGTAACTAACAGCTCTCCCAGTCCAATCAAGATTCAATTAACAATTTAAAGTATGAAGAATAATGTCAGGCACACGAAATAATCATACTAAGACATATCAAAATCATAAAGCATGCAGAGTAGGAATAACAACTCAAGTTAATTAACAATAAAAATAAACATCAATGATCATTCAAGGTAAAGAAGGAAAGAGTTCCATAAATAGATCGTCAAA
Source organism: Patellifolia procumbens (assembly GCA_947645195.1). Taxonomy (NCBI): domain Eukaryota; kingdom Viridiplantae; phylum Streptophyta; class Magnoliopsida; order Caryophyllales; family Amaranthaceae; genus Patellifolia; species Patellifolia procumbens. The sequence continues at coordinate 317,053 of CANSGD010000463.1, forward strand.
AGAAATAAGAGGCTTCAAACTTTGATAAGTGAAATAATAAATAACTGAATAAATAAATAATTTAAATGAGTGAGATGAACGCTAGTGAACCTCAGCCCACTTCCTAAGAGTATGTCAGATCGCAACCTCCAGAACGGCATATGGGTTACGTTCCCTACCGTCTGTGTCTAAGAATGGCCAAACTCCCGATGCGGGACAATACACGCAGTATTTCCCGACCTCTCGGACGACAACATATCCTAAGTATCTCCAATGTAGGGTAGCACCTTGCTCAGTGCCCCCTCACCTCTCGGACTGCATGTTCAGTATCCTTGGGATAAAATAATCCTTTAGACTACTCAACTCAAAGTAAAACAATTAAAACAATAGAATTCTTCAAACATCAAATATTCATCAAATCATCAAATGTTCTTCAAATCATCAAATATTCTTCAAATCATCAAACCTCAAATAATTATGATTCTTCAAAAAGAAATACTTTAAAATAATTCTTCAAAATAATTCTTCAAAATAATTCAAATAAAATAATTCGAATAAAATAAAAGAATATAAATACTCTTCAAAATTCAAGATTTCAAAATTATAAATAAATTCCTTCAAATTTCCAATTGAAATAACTAATACGTCAAAGTCGTTATCTGAGTTTGGGCACGAAGTCAATTATAATTTAATTATAAATTTTCCCCGTACATAACTCTTGGCGAAGTGATGCTAAGGGCAGTATTATTCTCCCCCGAGCATTACAATGTCGATAACTCAAAATACATCAAAATACTTTCAAAAAGGGTTTCACAACAACAAGAATTCATATCTCACTACAATAGCTCAACAATTTGAAACTCAACAACCAAACATACTACCATAATTAATAAAGGACAAACTGCATAAATATAATTATTAAAATAACATAAACAGTGCTGCTACACATTTAACAAAATGAAACAGCAAGCCAAAAAAAGGGAAAGGGAGGGACAGCACTGAGTCGCGGGCCGCGAGCAGCCCACTGCTCTCCTTTGCCCGTTTTGTCCGTTACATACCCAAATTAAATTCAATTCAAAACATGCTCAAATGATTCCACAAAATTAAACATAAACTTTACCAACTTAAATAAGCATGCTCAAATTAGATACTTCAAGAAGATAATTAAAATAATTCACAAGTCCTTCAAATCGTGCAAAACTAATAACTTTAAAACATGCTAAAACATGATTAATAATTCAATCTAAACCACATAAAATTTCAGCACTAATTAATCATGATAATACACCTAAAAACATTAAAGAACATTCCCAAAAGCATACTCATCATACTATAAAAATTAGGGCATGCTTAGAAGTTATAAACCACTCAAATAAATTAATTTTCTCTATGAAAATAAATTCCAGCAATATAATACTCAAAATAAATCATTTTAAAATATTAAAGAACAATCCTAAAAGCATATACACCATACTATAAATATTAGGGCATGCTTAGAAGTTAAAAACCACTCAAATAAATTCATTTGCTCTATAAAAATAAATTCCAGCAATATTAAAAATAATAAAAAGACCAATAGAACATCTAAATTCATGCTAAATCATATTCCAAGTTAATAAAATAAATCCATCATCATTCGCACTTCAACCAAAATATTAAAATCGATAATTTCAATAAACTAAAATAATTCCAGCATTTAATAAAGGAAAAATTGCCTAGAATAATGCAACCTTTTGCCCATTCGCAGATAATAATGCAACCTAAAGATTATTCTGGAATAATGCAACCTTTATACCCCATTTATTTTAAATAGGACAAATTACCGGTTACCTGAACAATTGGTAATTTTTATTTAAAACTTTAAATTTTAATTAATATATTAACAAAAAGTTAAAAAATTAAATAAATCCCCCCCACCCCCCAAACCCACCCCCCCCCCCTGCTGCGCCAGCCCCAACCCCAAACCCACCCCCTGCTCCGCCAGCCCCAACCCCAAACCCACCCCCTCATGCTGCGCCAGCCCCAACCCCAACCCCCCCCCTTGATGCGCCAGCCACAACCGCAACCCCCCACCCCCACCCTGAAGCTCGATCAATCCCAACCCCCCACCTCCCCCTATCCTCCTCGTCGTTGCGCCACCACCGGACAAAACCCCATCCCCTTCGCCTTCGCTTCCCCTCCCTACCTCGTGGCTGCGCCACCACAATCTCCTCCCTCCCCCTTTTGTTAAAACACTTGAATGTGGTGGTTTGGGGCAGGGGTGAAGCGTTTTCGAGGGAATGTGGTGGTTTTCGGCTGGGTTGCTTGGGCGAGGCTTGGTGGTTTTCACGCGGGGGGTCGTTGTTGGGTGGTTTGGGCGTTTGTTGGTGTTAGGGTTTCTGGGTGGTTTAAACCGTGGCTGGGGGTCGCAAAATGGGGTGAGGGTGGCAGTGGTTGTGGGTGGCTGTGAGGTGGGGGTGGGGTGGGGGGGGGGTCGGTATTCTGGGTGGGGGTTGGGGGAGGGTGGGAAATTATTTTTTTTTGTATTTTGTTTTATGTTTTTATTTTAAAATTATTTTATAAATTAATTTATTAGGACCAATGACAAGCCGACACGTGTCCCACTCAACCTATTATTCAGGTTATATCCGGTTTTACCCCATTTAAAATAAATGGGGTATAAAGGTTGCATTATTCCAGAATAATCTTTAGGTTTCATTATTATCTGCGAATGGGCAAAATTTTGCATTATTCTAGGCAATTTTTCCTTTAATAAATTAATAAAAACATGAATTAAACATACTAATCAATAAAACAAACCAAGATTAAAAACCCTAACATGATACTAATCAATACTAACAATTCTAACTTCACAAATAATGGTTTTAAGTACTCTAGAACATACATTAAAACAATAAAACAAAACCTAACATGAATTCTAATAATAATAACGTTAACATCATAGATCTAATAACTAGAACACATCCTAACATGATTCTAACATAATTAAATAATTAATTAAATACTAAAGTATTAGAAGGGGTGTTAGTTACCTCGATCTTAGATAGAAAAATAATACTATAATAGCTAAGAAAGAAGAGAAGAACATTGTCCCCAAAAATTCCAAGAAACCGAAATAACTCGTCTGTTGAAATGGAAACTGCAGCCACGTCCTTCCTCTTCTTCAAAAAAAAATATACCACGAGCAAGATCGTTCCGAGTAGATGAATTTTGACTACTCACACGTCCAAATCCGATAAGAAACGAATGAGATATAGGGCAAACAAGTTAGGTGTGTCCAAATGGACGAAAATGGGAGAAGAGGAGAGAGAGTGGCGTGTGGAGTAAACCCTAGGGGAAAAATGGCTGGCTTTCCTTCCCTTGGATAGCAATAAAAAATAATTAGGTTAGGATTTAGGTGCTAAAAAAATAAAGTAGGAGAATAATGGTTGATTGGTTTGCAAAAGGGAAAGGATTCTGGCTACCAAAAATAACAAGATGCTCAATTAAATTCAAAATAAAACTCCCCCCCTTTTCCTCTCTAAAACCGGCCATCCTAGACCCCAAAAATAAGTGGGTCGGCCCACTTAAGCGGTAAGGATTAAATTCTACGAGTTTGACCCAAAAACAATAAACAAAGTTCAGAACATAAAGAAATAAATAAATATAAACTATTAACTCTACTAAAACATAAATAAAATAATAATAATAATAATAATAATAATAATAATAATAATAATAATAATAATAATAATAATACTAACTTTTATAATTATAAACTCAAAAATAAATACACGAGCAATCAATACATTTATACATTTCCAAATAAAACATTTATACAACAACTTAAATACTTTCAAAACTTTCAAAATAAAACTAAACTATATAGATTTAAATTTCCGAATATAAATCCAAAATAGAATATATATCTATATAAATATAACATAATTTAATAGGAGAAAAGATAATTCCTTTGAGTTCTTATACCTTTCTATTTACTAAAGTCTCTATAAAACGAGCCAAAAAATCGTCTATATATGTGCACTCGTACCCTCATGTGTTTAGGGTGAAAAACAATGATACTCAATTATATATAATTAACTTAGAAGAAGCAAATATTTTGTAGCTTTGACCTTTTTACTCACCTTCAACACAAAAATGTAACACACAAAGATCAAGAAGACTTTCAAGGGTTGTAATGAGGCTAAGTTTAAGGGTATGGACAATATTTTGGGAAACGTGGTTGAAAAACCAAGAAAGGGGAGCATTAATCAATATAAACACGGCCTAACAAGGCATTCAAAACTCCATACAACACCATCATTACCAAAATATCACTCTAAGATCCTTTATGCATAGAAACTCATATATAAACCTTTTCTCTTTACCTTCCAAGATATGTTCACTTTTTTTTCTTCATTCTCTTTTTTTTCTTGTATTGCCAAGTTTTCTTTGAACTACATTCGATATTAAATCATAGCACTAACGAATAATATTTTCCTTCAACAAAACCATGCATCAACTACATCCTTGTAATACAATCGGACCAAAACTAACACCCGCTCTCCCAAGCTAGGTTTGGGACAAGAATCAAATGATGAAAAGGCTTGTAATATGGGTAAAAGTATCAGAAAAAGCTCAGCAGAGCTGGAGAGGAAAAATATGTAAACAGGAACAACTCTGGAGCTAAAGTCATGAAATAAACGCCTCAATCATATCAAAGAGTGTACACAATCAAGCATTAGGGAGTACCAGGTCAAAATCAAGATCAATACATCAACTGAGGAACTAATCACACATGAAAGAACAAAACTGGCACAGATTCGTCAGTTTATTAGGCACAAGAGCTCAAATGGGTCAATTTGTCTGCAAAGTAAAGTTAAAGCCAGCCATAGAGAGATCAAGCAGTCTTACCAAGGCCAATAAATCATATCATATTTGTGTTACGAAGAATCATGAATCAGTTGTACAACAAAGCTGAAGAAGTGTAGTGAAGATATCAACAGGGTTCTCAAAAGTGTGCCAACAATAGTCACATAGATGAAAACTAATATGAGATGAGTTAAATAGAATGCAATTATGATGCAACTAAGAAAGCAGTACTTTATTTTTAGTTATACGTAAAATCTCATTCCTAATGAACAAGCAAAAGCGTGTAACAACTACAAAGCAATAAAGGGTAGAGTTGCGGGCGCGGGTCGAGTGAAGCGGCCCGAGTGACTCCGCCGGCGCGGGGTAAGTCCTGCGGGTGGGCAAGAGTTTTGGCGTGGGAAGGCTAGTATCATCCCGCGGGCGCAAGGATTTGTTGGAGGCACACGTCATAACCGCGGGCGCGGCCACAAGCCTGCGGGTGGGCAGGATTGATGGCTTGGGGAGGTTTAACTCTGCGGGCGCGCTTTTGTGAGGTGCGGGCTGAAATCCGTAGATATAGGTTAAATCTTGAACAACACCTAAGCACAAATTCGGCACAGCACACAACTAAAATGCACTTGTTAGTATGATTAGTCTATAAAATTATGAAAATTGAATTCAAGTGAATTCCAAAACTAAAATAAAATACGAAAGAAACTAACAAAACTATATAGAGTTAATTGGGCGCAACAACACAAACTATAGATTGGGTGCAAGGTACAACACAACTTTGTTCGGGTTCGCAGCACACCCTGAACTTAATGTGTGGGTGCATACCACAACATAAATGATGATCGGTGACTCTTTTCATCTCTTCATTAGCATCCTTTTCATGAACAATCTTTCCATTACAGACCTCCTTATGTCTTCCAACATAACCCTTATTGGATTTGACCTAGCTTCTATAATGCAACCATTAAATATTTCAGTCACCGATCATCATTTATGTTGTGGTATGCACCCACACTTTAACCTCATGTTGTGCTGTGAACCCGAACAAGGTTGTGTTGTAGCTTGCACCCAAGCTATAGTTTGTGTTGTTGCGCCCAATTTTGCCAACTATATAAGAAAACAAATTCAAGTGCATAAAAAAAAAACTAAAATACAAAAGTAAATAAAATAAAATAAAATGTATTCTAGTGAATTCAAAACGAAAATATTTTTGTTCTTTTTATGTTTTTGTTTTGAGTTTTAAGAAACTAAGATTAATATAAAAAAAAAGGAAGAGTTGGAAATTCGAGTTGCCACTCGAAAAGCGCTGGTTTATAAAGGTCTTGCGCGACCATTTACCACTTTTTAATGATTAGGAAGGGCAAGTTCTTGGAGGTAGAGTACCTCAACTAGACCTACAGGAGCTCCTACGTGGTACAACTTCAAACGTTGACCATTCACTTTGAACACTTCACCTATTTCGTTCATAATCTCTACAGAACCGAAGTTGTTCACTCTAGTAATCGTGAAGGGACCTGGCCATCTAGACTTCAACTTTCCAGGGAAGAGTTTGAGCCGAGAAATGTAAAATAAAACTTTATCGACCATCGTGAACTCCCATGATAGGTTCTTTCTGTCATGTCACTTCTTGGTTTTCTCCTTATATACTCATGCACTGTTAAGCCAATAATCAAACTCATCGAGCTCACTTTGTAGGTGTTTCTCCCAGACAAGCTTTTGATCCATGTTATATATTCTAATTCAACAAGGAGACAGCATGTATTATTAATCGTTAATAAGAATAATTAGTAATATTAATAATATTTAATAAGAATATAATAGTCATTTCACGTGTAATTTTTTATTACTTCAGATGCGAAGAAAGTTGTTGCAAGCTTTTCAAAATTTCCATTTATCAAAAATATTGAAACCTTTCGAACACAGAGGTTGTACTTTATATAACTTACAATACGATCTCAAGATTAATATCCTTTAAATTTTCCTTATATCTTTTAAACAAAAATACAACGGTGAGACGTATAATACAAGGAGGAAAAGAAATATCTAATCATCAAGAAATTATAGTGTGAAACAACAAACAACCTGTCAAACTTAAAAAGTAATATTACCAGCAAAATTACCCCAAAAACCATAAAAGAAAACAGTTAAACACAAACACAACTTGGCTTCTCATCTATAGGATATTTGACTGCAAAATTGCCAACATTAGACCTCTCAAAGAATGCTTACTCGATCTACATCAAGTTTTTCAGGTATCGTCAACAAATCTTTCACATAAACAAGTCATCATCTGCTGAGGAGTGTCATCACGCTTCATTGATAAACAAAATATAGATCAAGCTCTCCGCCAAGGACACATGTCGGACAAGCCGAGCTGTTAATCTCGTTTAGTCATCCTCTTCCATCGGCACTTGTGGAATATCGAACCTGTCTTCCTCAATTGTTTTATTGATCACGGATACTGGAGAGGGTAATAGATAGGTCAAGGTGGACAAACCAATTGCATAAACAAGGTGGCATAAACAAGGGACATCATCCTGAGCTATTGCATAAACAAGGTGGCATAAACAAGGGACGTCATCCTGAGCTATTGATGTTTTAGGGATTAACAATAGGTGTTCATCTATTCCAATATCCAACACGAGTAGAGTTTAACTGATTCAAGCCTAATTCAAGAGACGGAAACTTCAGTCAAAAAAACAAACTCCGAGGTACAAAGCTAATATAATTAGCTCCCATCCAACCCAACAGCAACTATCATCAAAACCTCAAGCCCAACAAAGACAGAGAATAAGCATGCAACACAAAATTGTGTTCAGCAGCTAGAGCAATTAGGCTGTCGAAGTTTTTCATTTACAGAGACAATTTAGCCTTGTATATTATGTAAATGGACAAAAGTAGATGGTATTTGCTAGCCTATTGATGAGATATTTTGCCCAAGAATACCATGGAAGAGAAGAAGATCGATGAGCAGTCGTGTGACTAGTGAGGTTCTCAAATTGCACAAGTTTGAGATGGTTAGGCAGAGCAGTACATTTTTAAGAGGTTTGGGCAAACTCATCTTTCAACTCCGACTCTACAGTTACAATTTGATAGAACCAGCTCCAGTCCACTATTCTATCCCCACTAGGCCACTAACTACCAACTAACTAGATTTACTCAATCAGCCAACATATGTCAAATACACTTGGATCAATCAGCTAGGTAACAAAACCCCCCCAGACCAATAAGACTCCACACAGTTGAACTTTCTTATTGACTAATTAAACTTTCCTAATACTCCTATGCTTACGTTCATATATGAATATTACAAAGCATATAATAAAATATATTTCCCAAAAACCATAACCATTTTTTCAGACAGGTACCAATATATCAGCAAAACAGCACAGCAAATGAAGGAGGTAGGACGTTTGTCTGGTGAGTTCTTTTTTCTTTTTCTTTTTTTTGGATGGGTGGGGGAGGGGAAGGAATAAAGATGAGAAAAACCATGACCACATTTATAGTAAAAGGATATACATCAGCATATTTAAATCCTCTTTTTCACCACGGTTACGGCTATTATTCAGCTCTCTTAAAATCTCAGGAGTTACCTGCATGACGAGACCAATATTAGTATACACCTCAGTATAAACATGCCATCAAAAATTACCAAGTTGTTGCACAGATGTGGATGCTCTTACCAAATAGTGTCTTTGTTTTTGCACTAATGAATTCAGATTATCTTTATCTTCCTTCCGTAATTCATGTTTATATCTGTTGGAAATACAGAACGCAATGACATTATAGACATTTCAAATTGATAGAGCAGCAAATATATGCCATTACTCAAAATAGAAGAATGAATCTTTACTTGTGCAGCAGTAGTTCCAAAATAAATTACAGATACAGCTAAAGACCTTTTGATATGAAACAATCTGAAACAAAGCTTTTGCATCCTATATACTTATGAATCAACTCGGGAGGTCAAGAAATATTTCAATACCATTAACTTAAGAAATCCTAAGAAACAATATTCAATGGCTGATACACTAATCTCCAGGCATTGAAAAAACCCAGACAAGATAATGATTAATGAAAAATAACTGGTTCCTAATGGAGCTCATCATGTATCACATTGTTGTAGTCCTACGGAGGAATTTAAAGTCCTGAATCATGATATAAAGAAAAGTAAAGAACTAAAGATACAAGGCCTTCTTAAAACATTGAATGCTTCATATTCCAGGAATCGGAGAATTGGGATGCATATGGTATAACTCCTTCAATGTAAGGAAAATAATTCGAGAGACTTATGTTTGCTTGTTATGTTATATTCGTTTTGGGGGTGTGGGAGGGGTGACGATAGGGAGGTGGTAATTCACTAACCTTTGAACAAAACTAAGAAGAGTCTGATGCCAGATCACAGGCATTACCCTTGAGTCTTCAAGGAATCTCATGAAATGATCAACCAAAGCATCAAGCACCCGATAAGGCAGAGCATACTTTTTGTCAATAAGAATCTTGATTATATAGCTGCATTGAGTGTCCAGATCAAAATTAACATTAGTTGAAATTCATATATTCCACAAATTTCTGTCTTATTTGTGGGCTTATGCCGACCCTGTGATCCAAATGAAACTAATTGACAGGAATAGGAAGGATGGTGGCCATTCCCTGCTAGAAGCTTCTAATAGGGAACTAGAAAAAAATGTGCCGATTTGAACAGATAGTAACTGAGGCGCTGGTGCCAGCAAAAGTGGACTTTCAATGACCACAAATTGTTTACTCCCCTTCAATTCCAAGTATACAATACATGGGAATGCTACATCCAAATCCCAATTGAACAAAATGATAGCAAATTCAATACCATTGTAACAAAGGATCAGGGCAGTACCAAGGTGTTGGATTATATCACTCAATATGACACGCCAACTACACACGACTACCCTCTCCTGAATAAATGTGGGAGAGCAAAGATGGAAGAAGTACAGTTTCTTTCTATGGAAGTTAAGACAATCAGATCTCAAGACTTTTCACAAATATAGACCAAAGATGCTAAGGGCCCTTTTTTATATTCATACTTCAAACAAATGCATTTAATACAGCTCAGCAACAAGAAGCACTAAGAATCCTATTGAAGTTTTCTTTTTCCAAAGTAAGGGCTATAGAATTTTTTCTTCAGGTGTGAAGCAAGGGAACATTTACCATACAACAAGCCATACCTATATAATTCTTAGAAATGGGAAAAGCAAAATAACATATATCAAAATGAAACAATTACCAATTATCACACATATATCTTACAGTCAGTACCATTTACACAACGAATGAAACGGCAAAATATATACAATTCAAAATATCTAACTTAGTTAATACCTGGTAGTCCCACAGTAATCCATCTCAGCTAGCCTCATTAACGCAACACTGCAAATGAAAATGGTATTAACATGTTATATAGAAGGAATAAAATTCGAACAGGAGACACACACTAGCCGAAGGTATCTTTGTATTCATATATTGTATTGAAGATACAAGGAATTATGAAATGTGCAGCCCACAATGTGTTACAGCTCCGTAAAAGATTCCGATAAGGGTCAAGACAGGAAAAGAAATTACATATATCAGCTCAGTCTAGTCATAATCACAAGACCTAAGACCAGAAGCTCAAATAGCTGTGCGTAAAGAGTTCAATAACTAAGTAAAGCTATAACCATCCTTTCTTTCTCACTCCTTGGCATGGTAAATATCTAAAAATAAGTTATTTTTCCACCCTTTCCAAAATTTGGATCAAATGACCACAGGTTAGGAAACACTGAATCGACTAGCTCTTAGATGGCACATAAAGAGACAAGGAGGAAAGTGTCACTAACATACTTCATGTTTCTTTTCAAATGACATGTTTAGACTTTTGACACTGTTCACATACTCGATCCTCCACTTTCTTTTGTGATTTAAACTTAAAAATATACTCAAATGATTGTAAAATTCTCAAACTTTGGCCATTATTTGTTACAGTCTAACCACCGAAGCTAACAGTTTTTATTATGCAACACCAAGCTAATAGTTGCTGCTAAAAAATGAAAAATTGAAACCATTTGTTCTAAGATGTCAGTAACTAGGGCCTGTTCGGTATTACTATGGTTTTCTGTTTTTGGTTTTTTGATTTTCAAAATAATATGATATATGTCCTCTAATGAATAAAAAAATTAGTAATATTTATTGGAAAAATGATGATTTTGAAAACTGACAACTAAAAAGTGAAAACCACTTTTTCTGGTTTCGTGTTTTTGGTTTTTAGTTTTCAAAAAAACTGAAAACAAAAAATGATGACGAATAGGCCCTAATGTTTATCAATTTTGTTCTTTGAAACCCACAATTATTCCATCTTCTTGACTGTATTCACATGTGTGTCATCCTTTGACTCAAATGCTAAATTTTCACACCTCAAGTCCAGTTCAACTTATAAATCCCATTTAATAAATGCCGATTAGCAAAAGAGCTTCATAAAACATCACTATTTTTGTCCATCTGAGAAGCTATTAACACTAAGCATCAGAAGTAGAGATTTTGGCAATCAATATTATCAATTAAACATCACAACAGCATGTGACAATTTCAAAAAAGAAAACAGAAAACATGCAACTTCAATGGTGAAAACATAAACACAATATACCTTGAGTGAGCTGGAGGAATGGACATTTTCTGGAGCACACTGCCGATAATGACTGCTTCTCGAAGGTTACAATTTCCAGACTGTACATAAAGAATTAGGTTCGCACCATTAGACAAACTAAAACTAGTTCAACTAAAGGTGTTTCTCTTAAACTTATTTTTCCTAAGCTTATCTGAATTAAGCTTATCTCAGGCTATTGGATTTTAATGGTTAGTGGAATGAATCTAAACTTATTGGAACTTATTTTAAAAGGTGTTAGATTATGCTGGAACTTGATGAAGTTGTTAGAACTAATCTGAACTCTACTGAACTTATTGGACCTCAAACTTTTTTTAAAAGGTGAGAGAGGCATGCAAGTAGAAGACATAATAGCAATGGCACCATACAAGCCTATCCTAGCAACAATACCTTAAAAAGAGGAAATAAGATAGCTTTATTGAAAGCAGCTGGCTTGTACAGGGCTTTCTTCAAAGTTTGATATAGCTCAAAATGCAAACGTTTATGTTTTCTAATATCTTCCCTCACTCGAGGCAGAAGCACAAACTTGTAAAACTTTTCGACCTTCATCTTGTTCATGTTAGAAGCAAATATTCTCGTAGCCTGGTAAACGGCGGCTGGCGACCATTTCTCAGGTTCAGTCAAATATAGAATCTCTTCCCAGTAGGACATGGCAGGGATATGTTTAAATCCTTTTGGCAACTTTCCTGATGTATAAGTGCTCAAAAGCTTCCCCATCCTATTCATGATTTGACATGTACATATTAAAATGTCTAAGGATAAACAAAAAGGACGAAAAAAATATCACAGTAAAGGAAGAATACGTACGTCTTGTAATGCTCTATAATATTATTATCCAATTTGGGCGTCGTTCTTACTTCTACAGAAACAGCAGATAAATATGGCATGAGAGAAAATGGAAGACAAAAACCTCCGGTAACTACAAAAATTCAGAAAATGAATTAGGTCCAAGTTTTACCAGAGGACACAGTAGAATCTTGTTCCTTAATACGAGCAGCAATTATATCCCCAAGAGTGCGCTGTGGACCTGCATCCTTCGATAAAAAAGCCTCCAGCAAGTTCTCATCCTCTTCATTGATCTGATCCTATTAATCATCGTCAATGATTAGCATCAGCCAAACAAAGAGCAAATCCTGAACTTGAATACACTTGAGTATTGCTGAATCAAAAACAAAAAAGTACAAGGATCCTCAAGTGAAATTAAGAAAAATCTTCAAAAGGCAAAGTTCGTGGTTTGTTTAGGTTCATGTAATTTCAACCCTTGTAAGTAAAACAATCTGTTGTTATGGAACTGTTTCTAACGCGGAGTTTCATAAGCATCATAAAGTTAGAACTATGCATCTCTGTAAGTAAGCAGACACCCAGAAAATTTAATACAAATTACTACCATCTACATATATTAAAAAACATAGACGAGAGTTGTTCTCCGCCACGTACCACCATCCCTCTTTTAATAATAGCATTAGATCCAACCTCATTCTCATAAATTAAAAAATTGCCAATGTGAAGATTCGAAGCCCCCAACCTCAAATATGGAACGAAGAGCTCCAACCACCACTCTATGACATGATTTATTTTCTCTGATATTTTTAACGCTAGATAACATTAGTTATCGCTAAGTAATTACCCTGGGCACAGTTAGAAGAGAGAATAGAAACCTCATAATCGTTAAAGTGGGCTCGGGCTTGGGTATCAGAGATACCAGCATAGGCATCAATATCTTCATCATCATCATCATTAAGAAGAGGAACTTCAAAGGTGGAAACAGCATTAACAATGTTTAGGTCTTGGTTTTCTTCATCAACAATTTCCTTCTGCTGTTTAAATGCTTCCTTCAGGATTTTGTCGCTCATGCTGTTGGATATCATCTGCAATTCTCCAAATTTTAAATAACAACCCAGTTAAAATCAGAACCAAATTTCACCAAAATCATTATAAAAAATATGTAAAGAGAAATGCCTGTTCTTGGTTCTGGTGGCGTTTGGGGGTTTTAGAGCGATTTTTAGAAGAAGCAGTGGGTTGTTCAGCGAGGAAAGGCTGTGGATTAAGAATCCTTTCTCTTCCTCTTTTCTTCCCCATTGTCGTCGACCACTGGCTGAACACACGGCGGCTTTAATGGGTTTTGCCGTTTATGAATTTGAGTGGACGGGACACGGGAGAATTGAGAAAGAGAGTTGTTCTGAATGTGAAGACTGTGAGATGCAATTTTGAGGTAGCGAGGGTTTAACAAGATTTTGGTTTCTCCACTTTTCTATCCGGGTTGCTTCCGACTTCATTACCATCAATCAATTATTTCGCCCGACCCGCAAATTATTTATTAGGAACCTTTTTTTTAGGGGTGGATCTCGTGGGTTATTTGCACTTGCGACAATAGTAATTGAATTGAACTGAATTTAATAGGGTTGAGCGAAATTAAATTGAAATGTTTTTCATTTAACTCAGCCCAAAGGAACATCCAGTCTGCTGTTCTATTTTTGTTTTCCTGAATATATGTTTGGCGCTTTTTCTAAGAGAGCCTTTTACATGGAGAGGTGAAGAATCTGAGACGAGTACAAAGGTAGAGCTGAGGTTATTATAGCTTGCGTATCAATAAGATTACCAACTAAGTTGTCAATGATGAAGCCGATGCCTAGGGAGGATGGAGGGGGAAGCGGTTCCTTTGAAAGGAGCCCCAGTGCCATGGTAGCGTCCATAAGACTCCATAGAGTCGTAACATTATGAGAAAATTGGTATTGGTTTTTTATTCTATTTAAATTTTAGTTTATTATTTTGGAAGATAACAGAGTTATTTTCCTTCACGATACTCTAAAAGAGGAGGTTCATTCTAATATCATTTTCTTATGTTGAAAACAGCTGAATAGAATATCTGAGAAATTTGAACATATTTAATTTAAGCGATAATAGTATTTAGGGGTAATTTTAATTTTTATATTGTGTGATTTGTTGAATTCAATTGAAATGAGGTTAATCTAAATAAAAAATCAAATTGAATAATTTCCTACACTTCTTACTACTTATGTACGAAATAATTTCCTTTCTTAATAAAGAAAAAATAGGAAGTCAAGTCAAGTTGGACAATGTAGTACAAATGTTAACAAACAAAACTATATTATAACAAATAGAAATCCACGGTTTCATAAAAACCAATAATTTTGCCAATGGTTATAAATAATCATTTCCTCACCTCCGAGCATCACCACTTCATCCATTGCCACGCCTTGCTTAAACCCAGCCACCCTCACCGAAAAACGCCCCTCCAACTACCTTCCTTCCTCCTGTGTTTACAGCAAGAAAATCCTTCCCACCCTCTACGTTTTCCCTCTCTCTTCCCCTATTTTCACCTATCTCCTTTTCCCGGCGGCTATAGCACATCGCCACCCCAGCTTTGCCATGCTAACATCGGCTAAAAGCTCCAAAGGTCATCCCTGGCGTCACGCACCCATAGTGTGTTGTTGCACCTTCCTTCTCCCTTGCTTCACTCATTCTCTCATTGTCCCCCTCTTCCTCTGTCCTTGCCGCACCCAACAACCTACATGCGACGAACTTTGTAGAGCCCCAATGCCTGAAAAGTCTTAAAACCTTTAACTTATTATTCTCGTAGATTACATTATTGAAAGGTAATCCATACAGACAACAAAAAGCAAGGGAATAAACACTATTATGAAGCCTTCTCATTTTATGCTTGTATTTCAGAATTGCTTCCTTTATGCTTGAAGGATTGTCCACCCAACAACCCTCTTAATCTCTGATACTAAAAACACTGTTATGAAGTCTTCTCATTTTATCTCTGTCTTTAATCCAAGCTGCCTTTGCTATTTATCTAAGGAGCTCAAGATAGAGCTTATGAATTCTCTTGTAATCGGTTACATCTAGAAAAATGAATGGGGTATAATTTTAGGCAAGCTTGTGGAGCTGTGATAGTGTAGGACAAACTAAAAAAACAAAAAAAGCCCCGTCAAAAGAGCACAAAAAAACATATCAAAAAAATAGAAAAAGCAGGAACTTTTAAGAAAAATGATTCACAATTATATTCACTTTCATTATAACTACCATCTTAATTATCTCTCCTTCTCATTCATCGCGTGCATACAAGACTAATTGATATAAGTGTGAACAATATACAATATATATGAGCAGAAATTACAATCCACCACGTGTCACCATCCTTCTTTCAATAACATGAAGATTCGAACCTACAACCTCAAGTAGGGAAGAAAGAGCTCCAACCACTCTTCCATCACGCTAATATTGCTTCTTTCATCAAATTTTATGATGATATATGAACGGAAATAAAGTGTTTACTCATAAATCTTGAAACTTATACCAATAACATCTTTCTACACTAAATGGCATGGTAATCTTTAGCTAGCATTAAATTATAACGCACTAAAACTTCGGGGTATTGCCCGAGCCTAAGCCACGTATGATATTGAGAAATTTTCTATTTTATTGTATAAAAGTGAGTTAAAGATCGAGTTAATAAAGTCTAGTTTTAAATAAATTACTATAGATAATCAACCATACATAAAAAGATAGATTTTAGTTATAAATAAAGTACTCCGATCCATCCGTAATGAATTACTTGTAACAATTGGTATTTTTTGTGAGAGGTAAAATATTTTATTGTTGTAAGTAATTTGTCACGGAGGGAGTACTAAATATAATTATCACACATAAATTACAATAACTTTTGTTTCATAATCTGAAATAATATGATGTTTGTACCGTTGAACTCACTTTGAAAAATATTTTAAACTAAGATCCATATGTCTTATGCTTACCCAACTTATAAAACTGATAACAGGCCCTAACCCTTACAACTACACAAGTTTGTTTAGGTATAAATATAAACTTTAAGTAAAAAAAAATACGTAAAATCTATGTTTAATTAGGTTAATTATCATACATTAAATAAATTTATGATCAATAACATAGATAGTAGGACTCGTCAAAAATTATTAGGATTTTATATAAAATCAGCTATTGTAAAATTAAAGTGATATTGATTATTATCATAATTATTTTTTATTTTTATTAATTTTTATTCTTTGATTGCACGAGCTTTTAATACTGGTGCTAGTTACTACCAAAATGTTAGCAACTTGGCATCTATCTACATAAATTATATAAAACAAAATCGTGTTTGCCACATGTCGCATCCACAATCATTTGGTTGACTACGACTCCATTCGCCACATTAAATTTGCATACGTGTCATCACCATGTTTGATGAGATTTTTAACATGAAATCATACTTGATTAGAAATATTAAAAAAACCCATAATTGATTGGTTTTAAATTGGAATGTTTCAAGTAATTGGTTTGCACGATTTTACTTACTTAACATGATAACCTAAATATCAGCATGTGATTGACTAACAAAGAACATGATAAGCTAAAAAATAGCATGTATTGACTATTGATTTATATAAGAGAATAAAAACTTGCAGTAAAAAAATATATAGGAGAATAAAAATATCTACTTAACTTATTTAGCTCTAAAACGTGTAAAGTAGCCAATACTAAGTTATTTGCTAAAAATCAGCATGATTTGATTCATATAACAGGATAAAAAATATAGTTCTTGACTTATTTTTCTCTAAAAAGGTGTAAAGTGTAAACTATCCAATATTAAGTTATTTGTTAAAGATCAACATTGTTTTACGTAAACTTGTCGTAAACGGTGTTTGTCCAGATGATGGACAGGTGTAGGGTTGATTATATTGGGAAGCTTGTGCAGAGACGTAGCTTCGTTCCCGAACCTGCAAAAGGGGAAAACCAAACCGGAGGTTTGGGTTTGATTCCCTCTCCGATGCTTAAGTCAGTATTCAATAGATAAAATCTGAGTATGAATTTTGACAGAGTAAGTTTAAGATAGTAGTTGTGTGTCTTTTACCTGATTATGAGGAACTATTTATAGTATCTATGTATAGAAAAGAGCACCCTAGAATGAAGGGATGTGATTGGTTAGGCAATGGGAGAGCGACACTTGTCATGGTCTGATTGTCCTGAGCCTTTTGTCCAATCACATCCTTCCTCTTTAGGGAACTTGGGCTGATTATTCCTTCCTTTAGGGAATAATTGGGCCTCTTGTTTGCAGCTTTGGTGACATCATTGGCTCCCCCTAACATTCTGCCAAGTGTCAAAGAGGGGGTGGGCCATGTGGCATCAGTCCATTGGGCCATGTGGCAGTCCTTGACTGGGCCACGTGGTTCTAATATGTTACAACATTTGTCCCTAAAAGGGGTTTAATCTGGGACTTATCTGATAAAAACCCTTTTACTGAGAGTAACCGCAGATCTTCATTGCACTGTTTAGGAGTTTAACTGACTTTTCCTCCAATCAGAAGAATAGGAAGTGACGTGTACACCATGTGGTGTTGACACGTATATAGTGATTGTTGGGGAAGAGGGAAGGTTTTTACCTCTCTATAAATACCCCTCCTCCACTTCATTTTTTCACTTTCACTTTCCACATTTTTCTAGAGAGAGGATTTTTTAGAGAGAGAAGCTCCGAGTGAGGGAATATTCTGGTTTCTTTATTTGTCAGAGAAGGTTGACTTTGGGGAATTTTGACCTTGACCATTGCTGAGACCGGCGTGACTTGTAGAGAAGGTGAAGAGTCCTTCCAGATCTGTAGTCAGGTATCTCCCTTTTCTCCTTTTACTTTTGTTCTTTCATTCTTTGATTCTTTTTCTTTTTTGAAATAAAATGGTGTCATTTACCTCTTCCAATAACCCCGTCCAACCCCTGGAGCATGCTAACCCTAAGGCGGATTCTTTTTCATCTTCCGCCGTTTCTAGAGTTGGGCGCATCTCGGCCGAACACTTCTTTAATTTAATAAGAACGTTCGACCCGTTTCCGACGACCCAGTCTCTGCCTTTGCAGGGTAATCTGGCGCGCGTCAAGCAAACGACGCGTCTAAGACGTTCACTAATTCTCCCCTCGTCCAGTTCTGAAATGGAAGAGTCAACAGGGAGAGGTCCTGAAAGACAGGAGAGTGATAGAGTGGAAGAGATCCAGCCTTTGGAGGTTAGCCCTCTAGACGAATTTGACTATGAGGCTTTGGTGGGGCAAGATGAAGCCGGTCCATCTGGAAGGGTCTCAGATGGAGAAGCAGAGGACGAAGAAGAAGGGTCAGAACCTTCTACTACCTCTGTCGAACTTAGGGAACGTCTGGGCCCTCTTTCTGATCCGGCTTTTGTTTGTGTGGATATAGATTGGTTGAATAAATATGGGCCGAATGCAAGTCGTCTAAATAATGAGATGCCCATGGTGGACTTTCAATTCGTCCTACCTAAAAAGGAGGGCAAAATTTTCCATGCAGCCCCCAATCAGTTTGTTGTGTATAGGCTAGCCTTAGATGCCGGTCTTAGGTTTCCTTTCCATCCTTTCATTCATGAAGTTCTTCGACACTATAGCTTAGGTCACAATCAGCTGGCCCCCAATGCTTGGCTGAATATACTAACTTTTATTGCCACCTGTGAGTTATATGGCCTGCTCCTGTCCCTTAATGCCTTCACCCACATTCACTATGTCTGCCAAGTCCCAAAGACCATGGAGGGAACCTGGTATAGTGTCTGTAATAGAGCCGGGTATATGACTGTGTTTGGGAAACCAACTAAGATGCATAACTGGAAATCGGAGTTTTTGTTCGTCGAAGCTCCAGATGCAGAGACAGCTGAGCCCTATAAATATCACAATCGGGCGGTAACCAATGTTGGACGGGGTGCCCTTCTACTTGAGTTAGAAAACAAATATGACGATGCCGTGGTGGCTCACTTCACGGCCATGGAGTACATTCACCCCGGGATGGGGAAGCCGGGCGCCCTAAACCAAAAAAGATAGCTTTGAAGGGACCAAGTGGTTGGATTCCCTTCAAAGAAATGTTTTACAATGAGCAATTCTTGGTTGCCGCTGGATTAAAAGAAGGCGAAGATCCAAGTATTGTCCTGGTCTTGCCCCAACTGCCTGTAGAAGTGTTTTCCATATTGTACTTGAGTAAATATTTCTTTATGCAGAACCGGCAAGAAGAAGGATCCCCGCCGCTTGGAAAGGAGAAATAGATATGAGCAAGTTCGGCGAGGACCTGTGGACGGAGCACTCAAAAGCTCCTCATAAGAAAAGAGACGAAACTCTTGTAAGTTTTTTTTTTTTTTTGGACCACTCTCCAATTTATCTTCGTCAATCGTAAAACCACGACCTATTTACAAAGGAAGACGTCTGGAGTTAGACGGACGGCCTGCCTAGTACATAGTCTTTGGTGTGGTGTTCGTCTGAACCTTTGTCCACTTTCTGACCGAAGGTGAGTCCGTGAAGGAAAACGTCAGGCTAGACGATTTCTTTGCCGGACATCCTTCGATCCACTTTTGATCTTCGTTTTTGTAAAGATTCCTGACCTAAGGTGGTTTTGTGAAGGAAGACGTCTGAGTTCTGACGTGTTCCTTCATTGAACGCACTTTGGTGACTATATGCTCTTTCTGGACTAGTCGTTCTGGTCGTTTTCCTTCTTGGTTCCATCTTTGGTTTTGAATATATTAATGTGACTTGTTTTTGTTGCGCAGAAAAATTCACCAACGGCCAGGGCAACTATTGCCAAGCCGTCTGCATCGAGGAAGCGGCCTACAGCTTCAGGGGAACCAGCTTCATCCCCCAAAAATTCAAAAGCCAAGTCCTTTGTTCCGGCAAAGAGGGTTGGACAGACGAGTTCGTATGTCCGTAGGGCACCTATCCCTTCCGGCGAGAAAGGGAGAAAGCCCACTGACCCGGTGTTCATTCCGCCACCGGCTGTCACTCTAGGAGCTGGAGCGTCGTCCAGTCCCATTGATGTGGAAAACCAGTTGGACGCGGCTGGTTTGAATTATGAGTTGGAAAATCCGGACGCGGTTAACCCTGAAGCTTCGGCCTATTAGGGGTCAGTAGCTAGGCTTGTGGGGCAAATGCCTCCTCAATTCAGGACAAAGTCCGCATCGTCGGGTGAGTTATACTATTCCAACATTGTCAGCACGCTGCGGGTTGGTGGACGATCGATGAGTCCGTCCAACAAGCTTGTAGTGATCATCCCTATTCGCCGAACTGATGCTTCATCTTTTTCAGATAAGGGAAAAGCTCCAGCCATGGGAGAGTCGGCTTCTGTGCCCGACGAGGTTGTCCCCTCATTTGCTAAGTACTCCTCGGTTGAGAGGAAGAAAATAAAGAAGGATGTCTATGACGCCTTCCCTCATGAGTACGTCGACAGTCTGAGAGGGGCCACAGCTGGACATGTGGGCTACTTGTCTCAACTCTTGGCAGAGGTACTGCCTTTAACCTCTTCACTGTTTGATTTAAACCTTTTACAACTTATCTTGTTAACTTGGTGAATTTCTCTTCTTTTCAGGCGCTTGCCCGGAGCATGGCCTTGGAAGGGTATGTAAGCGGCCTTCGTAAGGAGAACACTTCCTGTGTTCGGAAGGTGACTAAGGCCGGAGACCAGGCCATTTCCACTGTCGAGGAGAGTAACATCTGTCACAGGCAGAGTCTGGAGGCCTTGGAGAAGCGGTCGACTGAATTTGAGTCAGCCAACAAGCTGCTTTTAGAAAAGGTCGATTCTCTGCTGAAGGAGAAGGAAGAGTGGCTCCTGGCTCGGGATGTTCTCATGGACGACTTGAAGAAGGAGAAGGAGACTGCTGCTACTACCTCGGCTGAGCTTGAGGCTAAGATTTCTGAACTCACAGCAGAAGTGGGTAAGTTGAAAGATCAAGCTCAGTTGGATTACAAGGATGCCGTCCGGGTCTTCTCTGAGTCTTTGGAAACGGCCAAAGGATGGGGAATCAAAGCCATGGAAATGATGGCTGACCCTGACCAAGTGAGCCGTTTTCAACGCCGGCTCGAATTCCAGGAGGAGTGTCACTGGGCCAAAAAGCGTGGCAAAGATCCCCCTGTCTTCGATGAAACAGACGAAGACGAGGAGTTGGAGGATGAAGAAGTTGAGGGTGATACTGTCATGGAGGAGGATGCATCTATTCCTCCTCCCACCGTCTAGAACGACCGTCCTCCTGCTTCCTTCTTTTCTCATTTGGGCTACTCATCTGAGTGAGGAAGTCAGGGGGCGGTTCTACAAGAACTGGTGCAAGTCTAAGAAAACTTGCACCAAGTATTCAGCAAAGAGGGCAGGAAAGATATTCAGGCTCAACTTGACAAGTTGAAGAAGTACGCAACTATCATCAAGTCTTGGCCCACAACCAGATCAGGACGCTCTCCTTGCTGTAACTTTGACTTAGTATTTTGTTTGTACTTCATGGATATTTTGCTGAAATTCTTATGCTTTGTAATCACATTAGGAGGTTTCTTTTGCCGTTTGGTTTTGTTGTAGTAAAATGGAAACTCAGTAGTGCTGTACTTTTGTGAACTCTGGCATCGTCCACTTGGATGAGTAGCCCAAATGAGAATCCTTCTTTCAACTGGCTTGGCCTATGTTTATTAAAAGTCATTCCATGTGTTTGTCTGTGTCAATCTTCATCTTAAACCATTCTTTGGGACGAAGATGTTCTGAGAAGGTATGCCAAGTGCAACAAAATTTTTCTAAGTATACTCTCTCTTCGTCTAAAGAGGAATAAAGGATTAATCCAGGACGATCTTAGTCAGATTCTTTGGACGGGAAACATAGTAGACGCGGATCATCAAGCAGACCATTTTTGCCATGTGATTACTTTACTCGTCCAGAGAATTTGTTAACCAATCCTTGTCAAAGCCATTTAGACGATGCTCTTTGCTAAGACGCGGAACCTTAACATGAAACTTTAGGCGGATAGCATGTTGTGCTGACGGCCAAACATCACCATTAAAGTTTTTCTAAGTTATCAAGTTGTTCGAGCCGTCAGGAAACAAGGATGCTCGTCTTGGGTTAACAAGCTGTCTTTACCACCAATGCTTCATGAAGGAAAGCGGCCAAAATAAACATCTAGATGATTGATGGCTATTCTTTAGACGATTGTTGCCCCATGAAGGAAGGCGGCTTGTGTATAAACCTCTTGGACGAGTAGATAAACCATTCTGTAAATATATTCTGACGACTTCTTTAAATTGTTATTCCTCAGACGTTTTCCTTTTCGAGCTAGCTGTTGGCCAAAATACCAAGTGTGATGGAGGTCCATCTAGCTCCATTGATTCCAAGACCAAGAACATGGTTGCTTGTGTGTTAAGGGATGTTCTGAATTCCCTTAAGAGTATTGAGTCCTTTAAGTCCCTTGAAAATGTCCTTAGCTTAGTTAATTGATTATTGACTAAGTTACTATCTTTATTGCTTTATTAGGAGTCTAGTTAATAAAATGTACTCTTAGTTAATTTAATGATATATTAGATTAACTAGGAAAGTCTTAGTTGAGTTGTAATTTCCATTTCTAGAAAGTAGAAAGTCAACTAGGGTTACAAAGGAAGGCATGGACGGATGAAGCAAGGAAAATGAGGAAAATGGCGCCTAACATATCAGAAAATGGCGCCTAGGGTTTACTAAAGATAAGATAGAAATTCCCTTCTATCTTCTACACAAAATGGGCGCCCAAAGCCTATCTTTTACACAAAATGGGCGGCCAAGCTACAAGGATCAAGGAAAAGGAATCATTTTCCCTCCAAAGCTTATCTTAGGCGCCTAACCTAATCAGATTAGGGTTTGGTGTCCTACTTTGAAGGGATAAGTGAGAATATCAAGGAAAATGGTCAAAGATGGCGTCACAAATGGAGGGGAGTGAAGTGGATCGATTTCAACCCTAGTTAGGATAGGTTTTATCTTAATTAGTTTAATTATTTCTTTTTATTTTCAGTAATTATCTTTTAGAGAGTCAAGGACATGTATTTAAAGGGCTTGAGTCATTAATAAACATTCATTAGACGTTTATACACATTGAACTTCTTTTGCTTTGATTAATTCATCATTAATCCAAGCGCCTATGCTAGCTTGATTTTGAGCTTGAATCAAGTGGTGTTCTTAGGACCTTAATATTGACTTAGTGGTGATTTCTGTATCTGAGTTAAATTAAGTAAAGCTTAACTATCAATTATAATTCATAATCAAACCTATTCTGCCTAGAGCATAGCCAGAATATAACAAAGTGAATTTCAAAGGACTTCGTCTTAGGACTATTATTTGGACGTTTTCCTTCTTGACTCTGCTATTGGTTGAATACCAAGTTAGGTTCAAGGGAAGACGTCCAGGGATCAATCTCTTGACTTTTTCTTTTTGAACTAACCTTGATTTGTACCAATAAGATTGAAGACGTCCTTCCTTGGACGTTTTCCTTTTGGAACTAACCTTGGTTTGTATCAATTAGCTTGAAGACGTCCAAGGATTATTTCTTGGACGTTTTTCTTTTGGAACTAACCTTGGTTTGTATCAATTAGATTGAAGACGTCCAAGGATTATTCTTTCCTTGCTGGACATGGTACTTTATGCCCCCCTTCTTAGGATGCCTCTTGGTCTGTTCTTAGACGAAGACATCGTAGGAAGGAAGTGTAGTCCATCCTTTTTTGCAAGTAATGAGACCTTCTTTACTAAGGCGTCTCATTTTGGCTGGTTTCCTTTAGGAAATAACACCTTTGTTATTAATAGGTATTATGACGGAGCTTTCCGTTACTACAGAAAGACGTCTCTCTAGCCGACTTCCTTTAGGAAGTAGTGTTCGTCTATTTTCCCAGTTTTGGTGAACTTGGTTTTAGACGATTTACTAATTGCTTCTTGTTAAAGTGAACCTTTAATCCAGAAGTCTTTGTTCATCAGTTATGTCTTGAACGGACTAAGATGATTCTTGCAGACGTCTTCCTTTGGGAAGTAATATCTGTCTTTTACAAGGGTCTTTCGCGGTTTATTATCTAGTAACCATCTTTCGTCCATCCATGGAAAAATGCCCCAAGATGGCTATAGATAATAGAATGCCCCTTGCTCAATATGTGGCAAGACGAGTTATTGATCAAACAGTTAACCCATACATAAAGAAAAAATTCAAATTATAGACCAGAATTTAGAATGTATTAATGTGAAGTTTGCTTAGCCTAAGCTAAGGTATATAGAATACATTTCTAAATGATTTTTCTGTGCCGTAGCACTTCGTTTGCAAAATGTAAAAAACTACAAACTGCTTTAAACATAGTATTTTTTCAGATTATCGAAATTCTAGGTTCGTGGTATGGGACGTCCATCTAAGTCTTGTAGCTTAAATGTGCCGCTGCGAACCTCTTCGACCACCAAATACGGACCTTCCCAGTTCGGGGTAAACTTGCCCAGTTCCTTTGCTCGTCCAACAGCCTCCATCTTACGAAGAACCAGATCCCCTATTTTGAGAGGTCGTCTGGTGACTCGTTTGTTGAACTCCCTAGCCATGCGTAATTTGTACAATTCCATCCTTAGAAGAGCATTACCTCGGACTTCTGGTAATTTGTCTAATGCCAGACGCATTGCCGCCCAGTTGGTCTCTTCTGAATATAACATGACGCGGAGGGTGGGTTCTTCAATTTCAATGGGTAGGACAGCTTCTGTTCCATAGACCAGCATGAAGGGCGTCTCCCCTGTTGAATTCTTGGTTGTAGTTCTGATGGACCAAAGGACCAGCTGAAGCTCTTCCACCCAAAAGCCCTTGGCATTTTCCAACTTCTTCTTTATACCTTTTGATATGATCTTACTGAAAGCTTCCACCTGGCCATTTGCTTGTGGATGTACAACAGAAGCAAAGTGGGACTTAATCTCCCTCTCTGAGAGCCAGTCCTTCAGTTTAGGAGTCTCAAACTGTGGTCCATTGTCGAACACAATCGACTGGGGCATCCCAAATCGCGTTATGACATTCTTCCAAATGAACCTTTTTACATCATTCGTCTTTATACTCCTAACTGCTTCAGCCTCTACCCACTTGGAAAAATAGTCCACAGCCACAATAACGAATTTTTTCTGTCCGGCCAACATGGGAAAAGGGCCTAGGATGTCCATCCCCCACTTAGCGAACGGCAAGGGAGTCAGAATTGGTGTTAGAAAATTTGATGGCCTTTTAAAGAGATGACCATGCTTCTGGCAGCTATCGCATTTTTTTGCATACTCCACGGCATCAGCATTCAACGTAGGCCAGAAATAGCCAGTTTTGCGTGCCTTTTCAGCCAATGTGCGAAGCAGAACCCCCTCATGTAAATCCTTCAATACTTCAAGACCATCTTCCCTGGTAATACATTTCAACAACGGACGATCATACGATTTCTTGTACAATGTCTCGTCCCAAACTTCGAACCATTTATCACGAGCCTTAACATATTTTGCTTCTGCCGGGTCTTCTGGTAATTGGCCAGTCTTTTTGTAGTGAAGAATAGGCTCCATCCAGTTGTTCCCTCGGCTTAAAAACATCACCTCTTCCTGATCAATACTCTTCCTTTCTTAAACTTCCCAGAAAACAGTTCTTGGGGTGTCGCCCAAAGCAGAACTTGCTAGTTTAGACGAAGCATCAGCCTGATGATTCTCAGACCTAGGTACTTGTACCAAGGTGAATCCATCTAATTGCTTGATTTCTTCCTTTACCAGCTGGACATATTTAGCCATGGAGGCTTCTTTGCATTCATACTCCCCATTAACCTGGCTGACTACCAGAAGAGAATCTGACTTTGCCTCCAACAACCTAGCTCTTGCTGCTCGGCAAACACGAATTCCGGCCAGTAAGGCTTCATATTCAGCTTTGTTATGGGACGTCGAAAATTTAAAACGTACAGCATACTCATACTTATCTCCCTCTGGAGACTGGCAAACAAGGCCAGCCCCACTTCCCTGAGTAGTAGACGAACCATCTACCATTAGCTTCCAACACTGACTGCCCTCGGAGGGGTCTTTTACCGGATCCAGCGCTGGTCGAGTTAGTTTAGCAATGAAGTCTGCCAAGGCCTGTCCCTTAATCGCTTTTCTTGGCTCAAAAGTAATGTCAAACAACTTCAGTTCATTCGCCCATTTGAGCATTCTTCCAGCCGCCTCTAGCTTCTGTAAAACCTGCTTCAGCGGCTGATCAGTATAAACAACTATACTATGAGCCAAGAAATAGGGCCTTAGCTTTCGGCTAGCATCTACTAAAGCCAGGCTGAACTTCTCTACGACAGTGTATCTGCTCTCAGCATCCTTGAGTACTTGACTCACAAAGTAAATAGGGGTTTGTATAGCATCTCTCTCAGCTAACAGTACAGCACTGATTGCTTCAGGAGAAACATCCAGGTAAACATACAACTTCTCCCCGACCACCGGACTTATGAGACGGGGAACTGCTGTAAATGCTTCTTGATCTCAACTAAGGCTTCATCTGCTTCAGGAGTCCACTGAAACTTTGCTGACTTCTTTATCGTTCCAAAAAAGTGATGGCATTTGTCACCTGATTTGGACAAAAATAGTCCTACTGTCGCTAAGCAACCAGTCAGCCGCTGTACTTCCTTCACCTTGGTCGGAGGCTTCATGTCGAATATAGCCTAGATTTTTTCTGGATTTGCTTCTATCCCACGTTGATCTACCAGGAACCCAAGGAACTTGCCAGCTGAAACCCCAAAGACGCACTTTTTTTGGATTGAGCCTTAATTTATACTTGCGCAGTGTCTCAAAAGTTTCACGCAGGTCTTCGACATGATCTGTTTCTTCTTGGCTTTTGACGATCATGTCGTCAATGTATGCTTCTAAATTTCGTCCCAACTGAGGCGAAAAGATCTCATTGATAAGCCTTTGAAAAGTCGCCGGTGCGTTTCTCAGACCAAACGACATAATTAGCCATCCATATAATCCTTTTTCTGTTATGAATGAAGTCTTATCCTGGTCCTCTAGCAGCATGGGAATCTGATGGAATCCAGAATAGGCATCCATGAAACTCAGTAATGCATGTCCAGCCGTTGAATCCACCAGACGGTCCAACTTTGGCAAGGGAAAACTATCTTTGGGGCAAGCTTGGTTCAGGTCCGTATAGTCCACGCACATCCTCCAAGTCCCATTTGGCTTGGGGACCATTACCACGTTTGCCACCCAATCTGTGTAGTGAGTTTCCCTGATGAAGCCTGCCTCAAGTAGTTTCCTGACCTCTTCGTCTACAGCTTGATTCCTGATGGGTCCCAAATGCCTCTTTTTCTGCCTAATTGGTTTTCTGGCTGGATCAACATTTAACCGATGAACGACCACTTTGGGGTCAATCCCTGGCATCTCTTCTGCCCCATAGGCAAAAATATCCTGAAATTGCTTCAACAATGCTATGATAGCTTCTTGTAACTCGGGCTTCAAACCTCCAATTTGCAAATTCCTTTCTGGACGAGACTCATCCAAGCAAATGCTTAAAGGGGCCTCAGCAGGCTTAGGACGATCCAATGTCAAACTTGCGATCGTCATCACCTCGGCTGAAGGCCTTGGCTCTTCTTTGACTTGAGTGAATTTTCTCTTCTTATTGGGCAAATCTCTTGCCGTTTTCCTTTTGGGAGTAACATATAGTTCACTTCTTTCCCCAGCCGGCTTTCTTGCGGAAGCAGCGTTTGTTTGAAACTTCTCTGCCCCAATCTCTTTGGGCTCATCTTTATCCATAGGCTCAACTTCACTCAATTTCCAGGACGAAGGCTTTAGGGTTGTAAGGTAACATTCCCTAGCGGCCCGCTGGTCTCCATAAATTATGCTTACTTGGCCATCGTCACACTCGAACTTCATCAGCATGAGATGAGTGACGATGACCGCCTTAATGTTATTAAGGGTAGGACGTCCCAAAATGACTTTGTATGCTGTCAAATCCTTGACAACCAAAAACTTTATGAACATAGTTCTACTCTTTTCCTTCTCTCCGACTCGGACGGGCAACGATACCGTCCCGACCGGATGTATGATTCCACCTCCAAATCCTATAATAGGATGATGGACTGGAAGAAGATCTTTTTCATCAAACTTCAATCTTGACAAACAATCAGCGCTAATAATGTCAGTTGAGCTGCCAGTGTCGATAAGGATCCTTTGCACTCTTAGATTGGCAATCTTCATTTCTACGACCAGGGGGTCATCATGAGGAGTCCTTATCTGACCACGGTCTCCCTCACTCACCGTCACCAAGGGGAACGGCTCCACCTTGGATTTTCCCGTTAGCAACACTTGGCCAAGCTCCCTGACATAATTTTTGTGCCCTCTCAAAGTTGGTCCTCCGGCTGCAAACCCGCCGGATATCACCAAAACCACATCTTCATCAGTACTAGCACTTTCTTTCTTTTTACTCTGCCGAAAATCCTTCTTCTGAAAACGACTTTCACGAGAGACGTATTGATTCATATTTCCTTGCTTTGCCAGGTTCTCCAAAGCTTTCTTCAAGTGCTTGCATTCATTTGTCTCATGCCCACAATCTTTGTGGAAGTGGCAGTACTTACTCCTATCCCTGTTCTTGTAAGGTGTCTTCATCTCCGCCGGAGCTTTGAGTTCATGCTGATCCTTGATTTCCATAAGGATGGAGTACTGGTCGTTATTGAACTCGATGGGTTCAGCTGAGACAACCCTTTCTTTTCTCTTCTCTCTTCTCGATAGGGTTGTGCTTGAGGACACTACCCAGGTCTCAGCCTTCTTAGGACTGTTCTTAGTTTTTTGAACAGGTTCCTCGGGCTTCTTGGACTCAGAGTGCTTGGCTTCAGCACACACCTCCGTCGCATGTATGAAAGCTTCGGCTTCCCTCAAAGCTTCGGCCAAAGTACTTACTTTCTTCTTGACCAAATCAAACTTGAAGCTTCCTGGACGCAGTCCTCGAATGAATGCATCAAAGGCTACACCAGCATTTAGGTAGTGGATCTGGAGGGCTTCAAGATTGAACTTCTTCACAAAACTTCTCAGGGATTCCTTTGGGGCTTGGATGATGTTCCCCAAATGAGTACTAGTCTTCTGTTCCTGCCTGTTGGCTACAAAGTGACTAGTGAATGAATAACTCAACTCGGTGAAGTTGTTGATAGAATTCGCCGGTAGATTGTTAAACCACTTCTGAGCGACCCCTTTCAGGATGGCTGGGAAGTTCTTACACCATGTAGCATCGTCCATCGCCTGGACGTACATTTGATGTTTGTAAGCGGAAAGATGGTCATCTGGATCAGTAGTGTCATCGAACGGATCAATGGTTGGTAGCTTAATCTTAGCACATGGAGGGGCTTGCATTATTCTGGCTGAGAAAGACGTCGGCCAATCTATGCGCAGCTCCCTAAAATGTGCATCAACTGGGACTGTATCTCTCCGACATTCTTTTAGGATTGGATTTGACGAACTGACCTCCTGGGACCCTCGCCTATAAACATTAGGCTGAACCACTGTTCTCTCCTGACGAGGCTCATAGATAGAAGGAGTCCTTCCTTGTTCCACAGTGTGACTCCGAATCCTCAGACTGGGGTCTTGCAAGTACGACGTTGATCCAGTAGCCGACCTCTGTTGAGCCGCTACCCTCTTTGCTTGCAAGTATTCCCGAGCGTCAGTCTTCATTCTTCGACCATCCACTGGTCTGTTCATCGGGTTGGTGACCACCAGATTCCAGTCTAGACGACGTGGTTGCTCACTACGAGCAGGATGCCTTCCCCTGGACGTTCTTCTAGCTTCTTCTGGTCGTCTAGCCCCGCTTGGTCCAGCTACATTCTCCTGAGAAGCTCCTCTTCTAGGAGTAGGCCTAGAATCCGGCTGTGAACCTACTCGGAAGAACAACATCTTGCTCTTAATCTGATCTTGGACAACTTGGGCCATTCTGGCTTGAAACTCATTTAGGGCGTTTTCTAAATGTGCCGCCGTGACCGGAAGAGCAGGGTTGGGCTCCAAGACTGCCCCAATGGGATCATTCTGTCGCTGTCCGTCCCGTCCCCTAGGCGGACGACGGTATTAACTTGAACATAGGGACTCATCCTTTGTCATCGGTTGGACGAATTGCAATCTGTCATCTCCGCGCCTCCCATCAGACGGCGCCAAATGTTTTACGTAAACTTGTCGTAAACGGTGTTTGTCCAGATGATGGACAGATGTAGGGTTGATTATATTGGGAGGCTTGTGCAGAGACGTAGCTTCGTTCCCGAACCTACAAAAGGGGAAAACCAAACCGGAGGTTTGGGTTTGATTCCCTCTCCGATGCTTAAGTCAGTATTCAATAGATAAAATCTGAGTATGAATTTTGAGAGTGTAAGTTTAAGAGAGTAGTTGTGTGTCTTTTACCTGATTTTGAGGAACTATTTATAGTATCTATGTATAGAAAAGTGCACCCTAGAATGAAGGGATGTGATTGGTTAGGCAATGGGAGAGCGACACTTGTCATGGTCTGATTGTCCTGAGCCTTTTGTCCAATCACATCCTTCCTCTTTAGGGAACTTGGGCTGATTATTCCTTCCTTTAGGGAATAATTGGGCCTCTTGTTTGCAGCTTTGGTGACATCATTGGCTCCCCCCTAACATGCTGCCAAGTGTCAAGGAGGGGGTGGGCCACGTGTCATCAGTCCATTGGGCCACGTGGCAGTCCTTGACTGGGCCATGTGTCCTATAATATGTTACAACATTTGCCCCTAAAAGGGGTTTAATCTGGGACTTATCTGATAAAAACCCTTTTACTGAGAGTAACCGCAGATCTTCATTGCACTGTTTAGGAGTTTAACTGACTTTTCCTCCAATCAGAAGAATAGGAAGTGACGTGTACACCATGTGGTGTTGACACGTATATAGTGACTGTTGGGGAAGAGGGAAGGTTTTTACCTCTCTATAAATACCCCTCCCCCACTTCATTTTTTCACTTTCACTTTCCATATTTTTCTAGAGAGAGGATTTTTTAGAGAGAGAAGCTTTGAGTAAGGGAGTATTCTAGTTTCTTTATTTGTCAGAGAAGGTTGACTTTGGGGAATTACTGTAGATAATCAACTATACATAAAAAGATAGATTTTAGTTATAAATAAAGTACTCCGATCCATCCGTAATGAATTACTTGTAACAATTGGTATTATTTGTGAGAGGTAAAATATTCTATGGTTGCAAGCACTACTAGAAATAGTAGTATTAACGACTATTATATAACGACGAGTATAAAAATGTTGTCGTTAAAACTAAAAATGAGAAAAGCGGTAAAAGCTCAAGCAGCGCCATCCTTCAATTTTAAATAACAACCTAAAGGCGTACATCTTCCAACTTTGTGGCGTCGTTATTACTGGGTTCAGAAGCATTACCCCCTTCTCGCAGGCAGAGTAGGTTCTTCTCCCACCGCCATAACACACCTTTCTCCAATTGATGCCATGGATTCAATCGTCAATCCCCACGGAGATGTACAAGTCAGATTAGAGAGGTATTATTGCTATTTGTCTCTTAATTCACATAAATTAGGGTTTCAATATCCATTTTCCCAATTTTTGTTCAAATTTGCCCTGATTGAGGACAAACAAAGAGGCTAATTGACGAGGTAATGTTGCCAACTTTTTTCTTCAAATTCACCCAAATTAGGGTTTCAATCTCCTTTTCCAATGAAAGCTGGTTTCAAAAAAAATGAGAGACCATGCAAAATTCGAACTTACAGAGATTAACAAAAACCATAAACTAAGAAGTTGATC
This sequence comes from Patellifolia procumbens, assembly GCA_947645195.1. Lineage (NCBI taxonomy): Eukaryota > Viridiplantae > Streptophyta > Magnoliopsida > Caryophyllales > Amaranthaceae > Patellifolia > Patellifolia procumbens. Next base: position 349,077 of record CANSGD010000463.1, read on the forward strand.
AGAATTTCTCTTTGAAAAGCTAGATCGAAAATCCTCTCTCTTGGAAAAAGAAATTGAAGAGAAACTATATATTGTCTTCTAAGGAATTGTTACCTTTTTTTGTTTCGTTCACTCTATTCTACATATCCATCCATTGGATCATAGTGACTATCATATTTAATTATTCTTCAGTTCTTGTCTTGGCCTTATGGGAACAATGATTTATATCTGTGCTAGACCAGAATTAAATATTATGTATAAAAGCATCATCTTGTGTCTTATCTCAGCGGGAAGGGAGAGAATGTAAGGGCAGTCAGTGAAGCTTTGATGCTAGGGAATCAGCTGCACCATCTTTACCCCTGATGAAAATTCCAAAGGTTCTTGCGGTTTTTTCGATTTGGTAAACTAACTCTCTCATTATTACCTTCTCCAATTTCATTTCAACCTCAAATTTTTTCTTAGCGGTATAAAGTCTGTTGATTAGCGTGGTTGTAATGGTATTTTGTTCACTGCGAAACTAGGAAGCTCGTGTTATGTTCGAAGGCATGATCAGCTAAGTAGAGTGTGCCATGGTTCTTGATGAGGTTAGTTTGATTATGTCTGGTAAATTATGAAACAACCACTTTTTGTTCTATGAATATATTCAGCTATTTGCAGCTCATATACATGGTCTAACTTGAGTTTCAGACTTCATTTCAATCTCACTATTGACATTTTTCATCTTTTATCTGGAATATATGGACTAGGGTTTCTAATATCATGCTTTCATTTAACTGAGTTCTAAGAAGCATTTGTCCTAGGTTTTCATGAGCAAGGAGACAGTGGCAACATTGACAAAAGTGGGGCAGCAAATTGGTCAGCAAGATTATGTGCTCACTAGGCTAGTAAGGTGAAACATTTACTTTAAATTGATGCTTCAATTCAATAATGTATCATGGTTGACAATCTATGTGTTAATATTAGCTCATTGACTATTATTTGAGCAAGCTTTTAATCAACTAAGTTCCTCTTTAGTTGACATGTCCTGTTTAGTTGTGCTGAAACTTAGTAAAACCAACATATTATAAGAAAAATTGACTTTCACGAGAATTGTATCCTACTTATTTAAACCACTTTGACAAAAACCCTCTCATGCGGAATAACATGCAAATTAAGACCTGCTGAAACTTGTTATGGCAGATGACTAACTACTTCTATAAGAAGGCAAGAAGCTTGGACCGTAGAATTTTCTCACTAATACCTTTCTACTATTGAGTGTGCTGAGGTTTTCTATTTTATCACAATACGGCTCTTGGAATAAGGCTTGATAATTTTTCTGTTTGGAAAGTAATAAATTGTGTCACAAATGGAAATTTAACTTGTGGTATGTTGTTCACTTAATCTTTGAGATGCTTGCATACTATCATTTTTTTTCTTAAAGATAACTAGTACCTTATGGTTTATAACTATAAGTGATATGACAATCTTGCTTACCATCACAATGCTTTTACTATATGCTCTGCTTTACCCGATGGTTATATGTTTCCAGGAAGGTTCTTTAGTATCTTTCCTTTTCTGCTTCATACTTAAAAAGCCAAATTAAACTAATGTTTTTTCAAAATATGGCCGGATTAGTGAGTCATCTATGGGTCCTTAGCGAGCATTGTTAAGGGGTTTGGTTGTGTGCATTAGAGGTTGCTTAAATTGGACCTTTTACTTGAAATCTTCGCTTGGTAATTTACAATTAACCATTTTGATTTAGTCTATTTCAACCTAAAGCTAAATGGTACTGATTTTCCACTAAACGACTATTTCTCCTTGTACACACTTGGGGAAGATGATCTTACGAATACATTGTTTTCAGAAGAGAAGACAAGTACACTAGCCAATATGTCCGATGATTGAGCCAGAATGATGTAGAATCAGTTCAGTGTGGGCCTAAACATCTCGATGCATTGGGCATTTTAGTATTCGCTTTACGGCAAGGAAAAAATTGTTCATGGATCAGGTAATTTTTTAAGCTAATGCACTCTTCAAGATACTATTCTTGCTAAGTGTTTGGAGACTTTCTAAGCAAGTAAATACTCCCTCTAGAATTGATTGTCACCTCTTATTACTTAGAATTCATAAGTACCGTCTATAATTGTTGTCTTCTTCTCATGTTTCCCAGTTCACATTTCTTTTGAGTGGGGTATTTAGAGTTTTACCATTATCAATTTCTATCTTTGTTAAATGTGATTTCTTTTGGATTTTCCTTAATAATATACATGACTATAATTTTTGGATGGAGAGAGTATCATTTTTTCTTGACCTCAATTGCCACGATCAAATCAATTGGAGTTATGGTTCAGTTTCGAGAAAATTCAACTACAATCCTTTATCATGAAATGGAAGTTCCTGTTTGAATCTATGAATGAATGTTTAAGGGTATTTATTCATGAGCATACTCTAATGAAAGCATTGTACCTACATCCACTAGATTTTCTTTCTCCAATTTGATCTTATGTGTAATGCTTAAGTGCATTTGATCTGACCTCTTTGATTTGGTGTATTTCACAGAGTTAATTGTCATTGAAACTATGAATGATATCCTTTGTAATGTATAAATATGTCCAATATGTGTGTGATCTTTAATGATATCTTCTGCGTTGTAATTTCTTCTTTGAGAATCTGTTTGTACTTGCAGCTATCTTGATTTGAGGTTCATTTCTTGGATCTAATTATATTCTGAAGTTTATTTTGATTTTTTTTTGGCAGACCTTTGATTTGAAAAAGTGGAGCATATCGAGATTACTTTTCGATGTCGCCTAATTTTGTCTTTGTGGAACATACGGAGCTCACAGTTCAAGTGTTGCGAGCTTTCTCTTTTTTTTTTTTCAAAAGAAAAAAGTGTTAGTTGCATCAAGAATTATAGATAAATTTTAGATGGATGCTACGCTACTTTTGGTTTAGACATAAATGAACAATTTGTACTCTTATTTATATTTATTTCTCAATAAAGTTATTTTGCTTTCTATGTTTCTGTTATCTATATAACTAAATATAATTTATTTTTGCATAGATATACCGTTGATGAAAGTCGTATGAAATTATGATTTGCAACTAAACAAAGTTGTTTATAATGACGAAGTTTTTCGTCGTTGTTGGAGACAATTTAAATTATAAAGTAGTTGTTATAAAAAACATTTACGACGAAATTTTTGGTCGTTATTGTAGTTAGTTCGTCGTTATTATTATAACGACGAATATTATAATGGTCGTGTAAATAAGACGACGAACATGTTGATTTCGTCGTTAATACCAACAACGACGGGACTAGTAACGACAACCATAACGACGAAACGAGTTCGTCGTTAAAGGCTTTAACGACGAATTTTCACCCTTTTAACGACGAATTTTTTCGTCGTTATTGATGTTAATTCTAGTAGTGAAGTAATTTGTCACGGAGGGAGTACTAAATATAATCATGACACATAAATTGACAATAACTTTTGTTTCATAATCCGAAATAATATGATGTTTGTACCGTTGAACTCACTTTGAAAAATATTTTAAACTAAGATCCATATGTCTTATGCTTACTAAAACTGATAACAGGCCCTAACCCTTACAACTACACAAGTTTGTTTAGGTATAAATGTAAACTTTAAGTTACTAAAATACGTAAAATCTATGTTTAATTAGGTTAATTATCATACATTAAATAAATTTATGATCAATAACATAGATAATAGGACTCGTCAAAAATTATTAGGATTTTATATAAAATCAGCTATTGTAAAATTAAAGTGATATTGATTATTATCGTAATTATTTTTTATTTTTATTAATTTTTATTCTTTGGTTCGTACATTGCACGAGCTTTTAATACTGGTGCTAGTTACTACCAAAATGTTAGCAACTTGGCATCTATCTACATAAATTATATAAAACAAAATCGTGTTTGCCACATGTCGCATCCACAACCATTTGGTTGACTACGACTCCATTCGCCACATTAAATTTGCATACGTGTCATCACCATGTTTGATGAGATTTTTAACATGAAATCATACTTGATTAGAAATATTAAAAAAAACCATAATTGATTGGTTTTAAATTGGAATGTTTCAAGTAATTGGTTTGCACGATTTTACTTACTTAACATGATAACCTAATATCAACATGTGATTGACTAACAAAGAACATGATAAGCTAAAAAATAGCATGTATTGACTATTGATTTATATAAGAGAATAAAAACTTGCAGTAAAAAAATATATAGGAGAATAAAAATATCTACTTGACTTATTTAGCTCTAAAAACGTGTAAAGTAGCCAATACTAAGTTATTTGCTAAAAATCAGCGTGATTTGATTCATATAACAGGATAAAAAATAGAGTTCTTGACTTATTTTTCTCTAAAAAGGTGTAAAGTTTAAACTATCCAATATTAAGTTATTTGTTAAAGATCAACATAATATGCTAAAGATTAGCATGATTTGATTTATATAACAAGATTACAAAAAGATAGATCTTGGCTGATATAACTTTAAGGGCCACATGACAAGCTCTAAATTAAAAGTCCACGTGTTATCTAATTAAGCCACTTATATAAACACCATATATAACCCCTTATACTTGCTATTAGAATAATAACCTCATTGGTTGCCTTAAAATAACACATATTTATTTAGGAATATTTATGCCTATAATAGAAAAAATGAGAATATTAGCAATTTCGATTCAAGCCTATTATTAAAAAACTTGCTTTAGAAAAATTATATCTATCACACCTAATATATCAATCAAAAATTGAGATAAAATTATCACGTGTAAACATCATTCCTAATTTTACAAAAATTATAGATCAATAATCTTAATTGATAGTGGAAGGTAAGACTGATTGAAATTGCAAATTAAGAAAAAATATATGCTCATATTGAACAATAAACGAAAAATTTTAGAAAATCTACTTTTTGATAATCACTAAGATTCTTATACATGATTTTTATACAAGATTAAGACATATTAATAAACGGCTGCAAAAGAAATTAAACTAGTGCCAAAACAAAGTAAATTGATGCAACAATAATGGAAGCGTCGGTCTGGGAAGGAGAGAGTGAATGGGCTGTTTATTATGCCTAATTTTATTGGGCTTGGACCTGCCTAATTTTAACATTATTATTAGGCGGTCTCTTGTAAGACGAGCTAATTATTTTATTCAAAAAGTCCACTTTATTTAAAAAGGTGATTCATTCTCTTCTTTTTATTGGATTTGGATTATTGCCTAATTTTAATATAAAATTACACGGTTTCTTATAAGACCAACTTTTCTTACAAAACTGAAAATTATAATATATCACAATTTATTTGAATAACCTTTTTTTTGGTCTATTAGAGGAGCATAAATTCTCACGTAAATGTTGGAGTAGATGGTCTATCTATACGCTAATGAATACCAATAGTAAATCAAAAGGGTTTAGATTAAAACATTATGTTTTAGCATAGAACTTGATTGTTTAAGGTTTTAACTTTAGTTAAAAATTTTAAACTGTTAAAATTTTTAAACTGTTAAAAATTTTAAACCTTCAACCATAATGTTTTAAGTAAACTTATCGTAAACTAGGGTTGTCCTGATGATGGACAGGTGTAGGGTTGATGAAATTGGGAGGCTTGTGCAGAGACGTAGCTTCGTTTCCGAACCTACAAAAAGGGGAAAACCAAACCGGAGGTTTGGGTTTGATTCCCTCTCCAATGCTTAAGTCAGTATACTATAGATAAAATCTGAGTATGAATTTTGACAGAGTAAGTTTAAGAGAGTAGTTATCTCCCTTTTACCTGATTATGAGGAGCTATTTATAGTATCTATGTATAGAAATGAGCACCCTAGAATAGAGGGAAGTGATTGGTTGGGCAATGAGAGAGCGACACTTGTCATGGTCTTATTGCCCTGAGCCCTTTATCCAATCACTTTCTTCCTCTTATGGGATTTGGGCTGATTATTCCTACCTTTTGGGAATAATTGGGCCTCTTGTTTTCAATTTTGGTGACATCATCAGCTACCCTTTAACATGCTGCCAAGTGTCAATGAGGTGGGGTGAGCCACGTGTCACCAATCCATTGGTCCACGCGGCAGTCATTGACTGGGCCACGTGTCCTCTTCTAATATGTTACAACACATAATACATTGCCTTTTTCACTTAGAAGAACGCACAGAATGATTATGCACATACAACATGTTTCATCAATCATGATCATTCATATATGATACAAATATGTAACAAAATACTTCCAAAATATATACCTCGAAAACAAAAAACAAAACAAATGATTTACAACCTAAAGAAGTATTCTAAATATATGAAACAAGTACTCTCTTAGACCCCGATTTGTTTACATTAAAATAATAAATTCAATTAAAATAGGTTTAGTTTAATTAAAATAAGTTTAATTTTGTAAAAATAGACTGAGATCAAAAAATGAAGTTCATTTTAGTAAAATGGTTCACCTGAAACAAGTCCAATCCAATCTCCAAAAAACTCAATTCAGTAAAGAAAAGTTCAGTTTGGGCAAGTTAAGTACATTTTAGTTTTGCAATATATGTTCAATTCAATAAAAATAAGGACAACTCATTAAAAAACAGGTACATTTCAATACAAAATAAGATTATAATTTCTAAAACACCACTAAATACCAAAAAAGAATTTTATCAAAAATGGTTAATCGGTTATGATTATATATTGATTAGATTAAAATGTCAGGTTCACTTCAATGAAGCATATATGTTTATATAATTAAACACTTATTACCCGACTGCTTCATATGAATAGCAGAATTGTTATTTCTTTAACAATAAGACCCTGCTCACTTTACCTTAAATCAATACTCCCTCCGTTTTATTAATATGTATGTTTTACAATTTTGGGATTTTTTTAATATGTACTTTCTACCTTTTCTCATAAATGGAAGGTTGGGCCACCTAATTATTACACTTCTCTCCTACTTTTTCTTTCCTTTTCTCTACCTTTTTCACCTTTTCCTTACTTTTACTAACCTTCTCTCTTACTTTTACACTTTTTCCTTGGTGTGCGCGCAAAAGCAAACATACATATTAAAAAAATGGAGTTAGCAATATTTTGTACAAATAATTTCAATTTACTAAAGATAACTTTAGTTCAATACAAATGATGTGGATTTAGGCAATCACATCAACAAATAATTTTAGTTTAGTACAAATAAGTGCATTTCAATTGGTAGAAGTAAGTGCAGTTTCGTAAACACTAATATTCGATTTTCTTTATATATTTTTTGAATCTTGATGCTTTTAATGTGTTAAAACAAAAAAAAGATAATTTAAATTGGTGCTCTATATAAATGGCAAAAACCTTTCAATCACTTTAATTAATATGATCACGAGTCATGGATTTAAAATTTGCAGAAGTTTGGAGTGGGTTGAGATAAGTTTGAGCACCTAAAGTTAAGTAACTAACCTAAAATAATGTACTCCCTTAGTCCCAAATATTTTTTCTCTTTTCATTTTGTTTATCCAAGTTACCATTAAATTACCATATATTACTAACAGGTTGGCTAATCCACATCTCAAGGCACAATAAATCCACCATTCAAAATGCTTATTGGAACTCTATTTATTAACATTTTTCAGAAAATAATAAAGTATATTTAATTATATAGATTTACCCTGCAATTTAACCTTTTCAGTTAATTAAATGTGTTGTTATAAATCAACTATACCATTTAATGAGACTAAATACGGCACATGTTAGATAAACCCTATTACTAATACCTTTACTAATCCTTCTCTAATTCCTATCACATCAACTCTTACAATTTAATTAGGTCAACACTTTCTCTCTTCAAAATAAAATAATGTCACTAACTTCTGCCAAATCTACCTATATAGTAAAATAATAATTGAAAACCAAATATTTCCTCTCCGTTTTTTTGTTTGTCTCATTTACAGTAGCTCGAAATGTCAAAGAAGATGATATCATTAGGCATGTGGGTGAGGACAAAAATTAAGGATTCCACTTATTTTATAGTAAATATGGTGACTAAAGTAGGTGAGAGAATATTGTAAGGTACATGTGGGACCAAAAATTTGATAAAAGTATGGGTATATGTAATATAATTTTTCCATAAATTGAAAAAATAAACACAGGAAGGTCTATGTGAAAGATGTTGATAAAATCATTATGAAAATTTAAAAGTATTAATATAAAGATTTTCTCATATTCACCAATCAATTATCAAGCCTAAAATCAACTTATGTCAAAAATAGCTCCAAAGTTCAAGAGTGCTACTAGATTATATAGAGTAATTGCATGGATTTAAAATTTACACAAGTTTGGAGTAATATATATGCGCATTACTATTATTTGTTTAATTAGAAGTGATTTTTTTTTCTTTTATCCAAATAGATAATTATTTTCTGATCATTTTATTATCTTACATAGTCACATTAGTATGTATACGTCACAATTGTGTAACAACTTTTATGTAAAAGAATGTTTCATTACTTATCCATCCACTCATACACCATGATTGTAGGAAATCTATCATAAAATGTATATTTTTTTATCTTTATATTTTTTGACTTTTAATGCTATCACTGTCTATGATTTAAATGAATATATATACACTGAATACTAAACATTCACGTGTATTTTGCACGGGTCTAAAAACTTTAGGGAACTATAATTACTTTTTTTGTGAATCTCCATGGGAGTCGAATATTGTTATACGTTGTATTTTTTAATAATAAAACTTTAATTATATAATCAGTATGATTCATACAGGCATAAATAACTATGTGATTTTTTTAACTACTTACATTATTATTGTTTTTGAATAAAATTTTCCGTGTGCTACACGGGCCGGCGAGCCGCTACTCTAGTTTATTCGTATAACAAATTCAACAGAAAAGGAAAAACCCTGTCAAAACAGCTCATGAGAAACACGTCAAAAAAGAAAGCAGAAAAAGGAAGCAATTCAGGTGTTGGGCAGAAGGAATTGAGTTGGGTGGTGGTGGGAAAAAGAAGGTGTTAGGCGATCATCGTTTACGGCTTTGAAGATGAGTGACAAAGAAAGAATTGGGACGACAAGCACAAGCACATCCGGTGCGAGTGCCCTTCCTGATCCAACGATGCATATTGTGAATGTCCAACAACAGCAACCACTATATCAATATCAATATGATTATGGTACTTTTCAAGGTGTTGCTTGTTACACCCGCCCACCTCCTCAACCTGTTGTCAGTTTCCCCTAACCTGCCTCTACCATCCCTTCTGTTTACTGTTCTCAGGGTTATCACACTGTTCCTGGTATTTGTTGGAGTTTGTTCATAAGTGTTGTGAGAAAAACTCTTAGTTGCTTCAAAAGAATGTGAAAGGTCAGTAATTCGATAAAGGAAGAGTCAAAAGTAAGTAATGGGTTTATTAATATTATTATTCCTACTACCTATTGAGTTGGTTACTTGAGAAGTTTTTGTTTCCACTTCCTGTTAGTGGGCTATTTCCACCTTCCCACTACTGCCGTTCCACTTCCCCAAAAGTAGCCATGATCTGTTTCCACTTCTTCTTCTCAATCCCTATATATACCTTGGTTCTGAACTGTTTTGAGACAGAGAAAAATTCCTCCTACTCTCTTTTACAATCTCTATTACTGGGCAATATTAAGAGCGTTCTCAAACTGTCTCTCTGTACTACACCGGCGAATCAGTGTCGTGTTAACCCTTGAGGTTGGTTTGCCACGAGTCCGTGTGTTCGTAGCGGGGCAATTTCAACTTTAGAGCAGTGATAATATCACGCCACGATAATTCTTCAGATAAGTTTATTATTTTACCAGTCATAATTCCTACAATCTAAAGTTGAAATTTTCTTGTATTTTTCGTTTAACTATGGAATTATTATGGCTGGTTAGATCCTATGGTTGTGCTTGTTATTGCTAACCAACACTTTCTGCGGTCTGATTAGATGGAAATGTCATTGTTTACATAATGTTGTACCTTCTACTGATTAGGTTTGTTGTTCCATTTCCTCTTCGATTTGAGTCGCGCGCTTAAACGCCGCCATTGAGTATGAAAAGCGCACAATCAAACACTCATAAATTATACGGTTAATATGTAAGGTAATCCTCCATTGCTGGAAAAATGGATTGAATTTGAAGATGTTTAGAGTTTGAGAGGGATAAAAAATGGCAGAAATGAGAGGAGAGAGAGAAAAAAAATGAAGGAGATCGGCAAAATTGTGTTCCTGTTTGCGATTATCTCCTTTCTTGACGTTTGGGTGGCTTTGTGCTCCTGTGTTCTTGCTTTCTTATTATCAAAGGCTTACCTGTTAATGAGTTTTGACTAACATAATTAGTTTCTGCCACTTAACTTCAGTGGAACTTTTTCCAGTCAAATTTGGGTGAGATCCTAGTGAAGTTAAGTAGCAATAAGGTGTTTATGTGTGTTTTCTTAGCAAGTGGTTTATTATTGATGAAATGTTCTTTCTTTAATATTTACCCTAATTTGTTATGGTGACTGGTAGTGGTAAGTGCCTTGCTCAAGTTTTGGATTAACTCCGAATTAGAAGTCAAATTTTGATCCAATCATATTTTTCATGTTTCCCTCTTGCTGGGTCAAGAGACTTTTTCCTTTGGGCCTTTAGGGAAACCTTAATGAGTTGTTGACTACAACATTATTGTTATTTTTTATCTAATGTTGCAGAATATATGTGCTATGTTCCCCTCATATATGGTATTTGATTAATTCATTTAGTGGATATTTTGTGTTCTAATGTGGGAGGAGTTAGTGTATCAGACTAAAAGTAAGTTAGTTAGACTCACTTTGATAAGTGTGATAAGGAAGCAACTTCCATGAGATATTTTATTTTGGAAACTCTTGTTGTTTCTTTTGAGCTGTGAGTTGTCTGCTTCAGCTTATTGTATTGCTTATGCACTTAGTTTGTCAGCTTACCATATATAAAGCACAAGGTTGTGGATTTGTTTTAGAAAGCGTTTTTCTAAATGACGATGTAACTGAGTTACAAGTCTAATATGCTAGTAATATGTTCCTGACTTGATGTTGTCTTGTAGTAAGAAAGTTTCTGATGTAAAACAGTTTTAGTCAATGTACTTTCTATGAGTATCGACGCATTGGTTTGAAATTGCAATGCAAGAGGGATTGCTAAGTCAGCTAGGAATTAGGGTTCAAATAGTTGAATCAGCCAAGTCGAAAACTTGCTTTTGAAAGATTTTTGCCCATTGTGGGGGTAATTTGATTGCATTGGCCACTTCTTAACGGTCTATATTGTGTTTGTCAGGTTTCATGTCTCTTTGCAGGTATGTTTTGTGTAGCACTCACCATACATTAAGAGGTTGAGTTGTTTGTCCATGATGGATCTATAGCCTATGTGGTGGTTCTTTAATTGGACTTGATGGATTCACCACTTGTATATGAGATTGGGCAATAAGTGTCCTTAATCTGTCTATATTCCATTGAGATGGGATAGTCCTATGAGAAATCATAGATATATTATGTTTATACATTGTGATATCACATGACTATGTAAAATCTGAGAGGGATATTGTAGATCCTCTCACCAAAGGCCTTTGTAGAAATATGGTGCTAGAGTTAGCACAAGGAATGGGTTTAAAGCCTATTGTGGAGTGAATTATGATGGATACCCTTCTTAGAAATTTTCTAAGTTCAAGGGTCAAACTAAGTCATAAAAGAACTCAAGTAGTAGATACTACCATTCCTAAATTAATAAAAGTGATGTAGTATTTGTTTTTACTGTAAAATGTGTGAGGATGAGCAAAATGCTCTTAATAAGTTCATAGCCTTGATAAGGTGGTTTGAAGTAGTACAAACTTGATGAACTTACCTATGTGAATGTGGGGGTGACGCCCAATCCCCTATGAGATCCCTAAGGCTTAGGATCTCTAGAACATTCATGAAAATCCAGGCATGGTGGGGCACTTATATATATATCGCGAGAACGTTTCTTATTTTGAAAAAGGTTTAGTGCGCAAGTATTGATTATGAACTCCGTAGCAAGTTCAAAGAAAAATCTACCTAATACGACAGTATGACTGATATCACGTATTTATATAGAGTTTTCTCCCTTATTTACAAGCTAATTTGTGCGTCATTGGAGCTCTTGGGAGCTATTTTATGCTAACTATCGTATATAGTTGTGGTTTTGTATTTTAGTGTTGAATTGCAGGTTTTAGGGAGTTTTCTCCTTAATCCCGAGCCATTTGGAAGCAACCACGACTTTACGAGATGTTACGAGGCACGTAGGATGGCTCACGAGCTTTATGGGTAGTTTAGGAGGTCCCAAGACCCCTAAACGTGAAGATTAGAGAGCCAAAAAGGAGGTCTCCGTACACTGATCGGGCAGAAATGGCCCAATCGGGCAAAGTATTTATGATCGGGTATGAAAGTCACGGACCCGATCGGGCAAGGCGTGCCCGATCAGATCGGGCGAGCATCAATGCACCAGACCCGATCGGGCGTAGTGTGCCCGACCCGATCGGGCCGGATGATGTTAGGTGCCATTGTGATGCTGCGTGTCAAGAGAGCACGCTAGTGGAATTTGTGTGAGGACCCGATCACAGACCCGATCGGGTTCTGGATCGGGTGGACCTCATTTTGCGTTGAGTGCTGCGCTGCTGCTAACGAAGGCGCCAGAAGACCAACAAATGTTAAAGTTGCTGGGCACCCGATCGGGTACTGTGCTCGGGCCCGATCGGGTCTGGTGCCATTTGTCGCGAATTTCGTCTTTTGCTTCCTATTTTTAATTAGACTTGAGGGGTATTATAAATACCGTTTTCCTCATTATTTAGGGACATCTTTTATTCATCTTTCATGAGCTTTAGACTAGTTTTATTCTTCATGGTTCTTAGTTCAATTCAAACACTTTAGATTAATTTAGAGGTGATCAAACCTATTTCAATTTCAATAAAGTTCCTGCTTTCCGTCAGTTGGTACTCTTCTCTACTCTTTATCTCTTTAATTACTTTGATTGCTTAGTTTATTTATTTAATTGTTCATGATGCAATTGTTAGGGTTTCATATTAGTTTTGTCGTTATTAATTCGATCATGTCTGAGTAGTCTCTTTCTAGGGTGTTAGATAGGAAAACCATGTTTATACCATGATTGTGATTTAGACTCTTATCGATTTCTAGGGTTTGATTAGGGTGATTGTGATGTGATTTGTTCTTTATTGAGTAATTAACGTTATTGCGCAGTTTCGTTGGTTGCTTGTGGTTAATAGTTGTTTGCACAGATCCGTCTTACGACTAGAGGCCTAGGACATGTCAGTAGTTCTGATTACGTTATTGAACATGCGGCGTATGTTGAACTATGAGCGTTGAGTCTTAACCATAGCTCAACATAGGCTCTAATCCCCCGACTCTTGACTTAGGTTTTGATAGTTGTTGACCTTGTTTGATTGGTATAAGCATGGTGGACCGACCTAATACCCTAGGTTTTTATTCCATAGTTTAATCCTCGATTTATTCCGTCTTCTGTAGTCTGTTCTTTAGTTTAATTATTTCTTCCCTGATTTCATCTGGAGTAGCTGAATCGGTTGAATATTAATCTAGAAACTCTGTCTCCCTGTGGATTCGACCCTGCTTCCACTGACTACCTAGTTAGAGGTCCGTAGGTTTATTTTTGATTAGGTTACACGACTAAAACCTGTCAAATTTTGGCGCCGTTGCCGGGGAGACGGCTAGTTCTCTAAGTTTTTATTTAATTATTTGGTCTACTTCTCTGTACCTCATTGGAACTTCATTGTTTCAATCGAGGTACGTTTTACTGTTGCTTTTTGTTTCTTTTGTATGCCCAGGTCCCAATGAAACGGTTCCCCAATTCCAGCGGACCCCGATCTTACTAGGACAATCAGGCGGATCCGAAAGATAAAGCAGAAAGAAAAGCAGTCTGTTCAGCTGAACACCTCTGGAACAGACACCCTGAGTTCAGTCATGTCAAAGTCACTGAAATCATATGGGGTGCCCAACCCAGATGGTCTCTCCACTGGACCTACTATGCCCACCATTGCCGCGACAAATTTTGAGATTAAGCCTGGACTCATCAGCATGGTCCAGCAAAATCAGTTTGGTGGGCATCCTACTGAAGATCCGGCAAATCATCTGCAACGGTTTCAACAACTTTGTCGAACCGTTAAACATGCCGGCGTCACTCCAGATCAGTTAAAAGTCATGTTGTTCGAGTTTTCATTGAGAGATAGAGCCCAGAAGTGGTTGAACGATGTGCAGGAAACTGAATGGAGTGAGATTTCTGCTGCATTTCTGAGAGAGTATTACCCACCTACTAAAACAGCAGAAATCAGAAATAAACTAGCCACGTTTTCCCAAGAGCCTGATGAAACATTAAGGGAAGTGTGGGCTAGGTTTAGAGATCTACAGAGAGAGTGTCCACACCATAATATGGACAAATGGTTCTTGACGCAGACATTCTACAATGGTCTGCAGCCTCAGACGACGTGTATTGTTGATTCGTCTGCAGGAGGAGTGTTTTTAGACAAGGCAGTTGATGAGGGTTATGAATTCATATCAAATCTTGCAGCCAATGACCATTCATCATCTAGGAGTTTGACTAAGAAGGTACTTGAAGTTGACGCTATTTCATTGCTTACATCTCAGATGGCGAAACTAACTCAGCAGCTAATGAAGTCTTCTAGTCCGACACCTCCACCCATGAGTATCAATGCTATGTCCGCAGTAGCACCCATTACCTCATCTTACTGCGAGGTATGTGGTGTCCAGGGTCACTTTGGGCATGACTGTCAGTTCAGTCAATTTCAGATGGAGCAGGCAAACGCCTTTCAACAAAGGCCACAAACCTTCCCCCCTCCACATAACTACCAAAATCCACAAAACTATCAACCTCCACCTCCACAAAACTATCCTAAACCCTCATACCATCAAACCCCACAACATTTCCAAAGACCACCACCAATAAACTTCCATCACCATAATAATTTCCAAACTCCACAAAATTTTTCCACCCCACCTCCACAAAACCATAACCCACAAGAGCCTAGCAATTCTGAACTGATGAAACTGATATTGTCTATGCAAAAGGCAAATGAGGAAACACGGAGGGCCCAAGAGGAAGCACGGAGGGCCCAAGAGAAGCACATCAAACTTCTCGAGGCTCAAGTTGCTCAATTGGCAGAAACTAATGCACAAAGGCAGCAGGGACAATTGCCAGGGCAACCCGTTCAGAGGGAACATGTGAATGCCATCACTCTTCGTAGTGGCATAGCTTATGATGCTCCTCCAGTGCCCATTGATGAGGTTACCCCGACTGCAGGGAAGAAGAGGGTGGTAGAGGAAGGAAAAAGGAAAAATTCGACGTATGAAGTAGATTTGTCTGCAGAAGCTGAACAGACAGGAAGAAAAAGGAGAAGGTTTCTGAAAAGCCTTTTACACCAAGGCTACCTTTTCCTCACAGGATGCAACAGTCCAAGGTCGATCAGCAGTTTGGTAAGTTCTTGACTATGATCAAGAACCTTGAGGTAACGATTCCATTCACAGACTTAATTACCCAAGTGCCTGTTTATGCCAAATTTCTGAAAGACATGATTACTAAGAAAAGAGACTTTGGTGGGGTAGAATGTGTCGCTCTTATTGAAGAGTGTAGTGCTTTTATTCAAAATAAAACCCCACCAAAGTTAAAAGATCCTGGTAGTTTTTCTATACCCTGCCATCTTGGACCTATTTTTATTGATAAGGCTTTGTGTGATTTAGGTGCTTCTGTTTCTGTTATGCCATTGTCTGTTTATAAGAAACTGAACATGGGAGCCCTTAAATGCACACAAATCACTTTACAGATGGCGGATCATTCTATAAAATACCCTCTAGGTGTTTTAGAGGACGTTCCTGTTAGGGTAGGGAAATTCTATATTCCTGTTGATTTTGTGGTGTTAGATATGGATGAGGATGCCCAGATTCCTATTATCTTGGGTAGGCCGTTTTTGTGTACTGCTGGTGCTGTCATTGATGTCAAGTCTGGGTCTTTAACTCTTAGTGTTGGTGATGACAAAGTGATGTTTAAACTAACCAATACTGTTAAGGCACCTATGCTTGAACAATCTTTTTGCAGGGATAAGGTTTTAGATGAAGTAGGGGTGGAGAAGGCTCCAATTCCACCTAAGGTTGCCTCACCGTCTGGAGGCATAGTCAAGAACATTTGGAGAAGAAAGATTTTTGATGGGGGTGGCACTCACTGCCACGCCCCTCCTATTTGAGAGAGGGCGGATCATGGTCGTGCGGGACCTTTATAAACCAGCGCTGTGCGAGAGGCAACTCGTATTTCTTTTCTTTCCCTTTTCCTTTCCTTTTTATTTTTTTCTTTTTGTGAGCGAGAGTGAGGGTACTAACATTGTTTTTCCTCTTAGCATAGTCCTTATCACCTTTTGGCATTGAGGACACTGCCAAGTTCAGCTTGGGGGAGGAGTTCTGTTTGTATTCCCTATCTCTTTTACTGCTTTCTAGAATAGTTTTACTGCTTTCGAAAAATACTGAAAAAATCAAAAAAAATATGGTTCCCATGACTGGTTTAGTTGCCTCCCTGTGCCCCTTGTTGTGCTCTATTTGAAATTGATTTGACTCTGTTTTCTGGATAGCTGGGCATTTGTGATCTTGAGGCTATGATTTGATGTTTGATTGCTATGATTTCGAGCATTTTTGGATTATATTAGACCACTTTGTGCTGCATACCTGAATTGGTTAGACTGTGAGGCCTCTTTGTAGCCTATTGGATTCATATTATTATCCAGTCTATTCTTGTGTGTTAGTTCCTCTTTAGTGGATTGATCTTGACTTTGACTTCGTACTTGTCTGATTTTCAATGACTTGTAGCATTTGCTGTGATAGAGGCGTTCTTTTGTCTTATTCTTGAGCTTCAGAGTGAGTTTTTGATATACTTTTATCCTCCTTAGCCCCGCTGAGCCTAATGACTTGTTTCGTGTTACTTAAACCCCTATTATGAGCCCAAAGCCTTCACTTGATATTATTCCAAGCCTAGCTTGGGGAAGCTTTTGTATGGGTTGAGTTTGAGATTGGTTTGTTGGTTTAGTTTGGTTTTTGAGGAATCTAAAAGTGTATTTGCTGTGGTTTAAGAGTGAGAAAGAGAAAAGAAAAAGCAAGTTTAGAGTTGCGTGAATGAAGTTCAGAAAAATGAAAGAAAAATGAAATGAAAATTCAAAAGAATTCTAGTTCTTTCATTCACGTACGTTCATAAAAGAATATTCGCTCCATTGCTAGAAAATTGGGTTTGTTATGCGCTTTTCATTGATTTATGAGAGTTGGGTTATTTTACATGGTTTTATGGTGATTGTTGGGAGTTGTGAAGGCCATCTTAGGCCTTGTTTGAATGATTTATGCTCCCCCTTCCTTGGTTCTTCCACCACATTACCCAAAAGTATCCCCTACCTTTCACCTAAGCCCCATTACAACCCTATAAAGTCCTCTTGAGCTCGTGTCTGCAATGTTCATTTGATTGATTTCGAGTTAGTTTGTCAAAGTTAAAGAGTATTTCTTCTAATTGAGTCGACTTGACTAGGATGAGCGTCATTGAACCTTCTTAAACACATGAGAGTGTGAGTGGGAAGGGTATTTATGGTCGGGTTGGTGAGTGTTCGGGCATACTCTTTGCCTGCCACAAAATAGAGAGGAGTGACACCCTTGTGAGAACCTTTTCAGGACTTGTATGCCTTGTGGATGCTTGAGTTTGATAAATTGCTTGAATGATTGGTGGTTAGATGGATTTGATTAGCCAAACTTGAATTATGCCTGCTTGAACGATTCTTAGTCTTGAAAATGTTTTGAGCTTTGATTTGTTTTTATCTATGGGGTGAGGCAATCTATTCCATGTTCATGTTCTGTTTGCTTGAGGACAAGCAAAGGTTTAGCTTGGGGGAGTTTGATATCACGTATTTATATAGAGTTTTCTCCCTTATTTACAAGCTAATTTGTGCGTCATTGGAGCTCTTGGGAGCTATTTTATGCTAATTATCGTATATAGTTGTGGTTTTGTATTTTAGTGTTGAATTGCAGGTTTTAGGGAGTTTTCTCCTTATTCCCGAGCCATTTGGAAGCAACCACGACTTTACGAGATGTTACGAGGCACGTATGATGGCTCACGAGCTTTATGGGTAGTTTAGGAGGTCCCAAGACCCCTAAACGTGAAGATTAGAGAGCCAAAAAGGAGGTCTCCGTACACTGATCGGGCAGAAATGGCCCAATCGGGCGAAGTATTTATGATCGGGTATGAAAGTCACGGACCCGATCGGGCAAGGCGTGCCCGATCAGATCGGGCGAGCATCAATGCACCAGACCCGATCGGGCGTAGTGTGCCCGACCCGATCGGGCCGGATGATGTTAGGTGCCATTGTGATGCTGCGTGTCAAGAGAGCACGCTAGTGGAATTTGTGTGAGGACCCGATCACAGACCCGATCGGGTTCTGGATCGGGTGGACCTCATTTTGCGTTGAGTGCTGCGCTGCTGCTAACGAAGGCGCCAGAAGACCAAAAAATGTTAAAGTTGCTGGGCACCCGATCGGGTACTGTGCTCGGGCCCGATCGGTTCTGGTGCCATTTGTCGCGAATTTCGTCTTTTGCTTCCTATTTTTAATTAGACTTGAGGGGTATTATAAATACCGTTTTCCTCATTATTTAGGGACATCTTTTATTCATCTTTCATGAGCTTTAGACTAGTTTTATTCTTCATGGTTCTTAGTTCAATTCAAACACTTCAGATTAATTTAGAGGTGATCAAACCTATTTCAATTTCAATAAAGTTCCTGCTTTCCGTCAGTTGGTACTCTTCTCTACTCTTTATCTCTTTAATTACTTTGATTGCTTAGTTTATTTATTTAATTGTTCATGATGCAATTGTTAAGGTTTCATATTAGTTTGGTCGTTATTAATTCGATCATGTCTGAGTAGTCTCTTTCTAGGGTGTTAGATAGGAAAACCATGTTTATACCATGATTGTGATTTAGACTCTTATCGATTTCTAGGGTTTGATTAGGGTGATTGTGATGTGATTTGTTCTTTATTGAGTAATTAACGTTATTGCGCAGTTTCGTTGGTTGCTTGTGGTTAATAGTTGTTTGCACAGATCCGTCTTACGACTAGAGGCCTAGGACATGTCAGTAGTTCTGATTACGTTATTGAACATGCGGCGTATGTTGAACTATGAGCGTTGAGTCTTAACCATAGCTCAACATAGGCTTTAATCCCCCGACTCTTGACTTAGGTTTTGATAGTTGTTGACCTTGTTTGATTGGTATAAGCATGGTGGACCGACCTAATACCCTAGGTTTTTATTCCATAGTTTAATCCTCGATTTATTCCGTCTTCTTTAGTCTGTTCTTTAGTTTAATTATTTCTTCCCTGATTTCATCTGGAGTAGCTGAATCGGTTGAATATTAATCTAGAAACTCTGTCTCCCTGTGGATTCGACCCTGCTTCCACTGACTACCTAGTTAGAGGTTCGTAGGTTTATTTTTGATTAGGTGACACGACTAAAACCTGTCAATGACATACTTGTATGCGATTGGTATCAATTCAAGTCTCTAAGACATTGATGCTTACAAAACTGAGTATCTATTGCCCATATCTTCTTTTTCCAGCCCTGTTTCTTTTTGTTTTCTTCTTTTGAATCATGTGGGGGATTGTTGGAGTTTGTTCATAAATGTTGTGAGAAAAACTCTTAGTTGCTTCAAGAGAATGTGAAAGGTCAGTAATTCGATAAAGGAAGAGTCAAAAGTAAGTAATGGGTTTATTAATATTATTATTCCTACTACCTATTGAGTTGGTTACTTGAGAAGTTTTTGTTTCCACTTCCTGTTAGTGGGCTATTTCCACCTTCCCACTACTGCCGTTCCACTTCCCCAAAAGTAGCCATGATCTGTTTCCACTTCTTCTCAATCCCTATATATACCTTGGTTCTGAACTGTTTTGAGACAAAGAAAAATTCCTCCTACTCTCTTTTACAATCTCTATTACTGGGCAATATTAAGAGCGTTCTCAAACTGTCTCTCTGTACTACACCGGCGAGTCAGTGTCGTGTTAACCCTGGAGGTTGGTTTGCCACGAGTCCCTGTGTTCGTAGCGGGGCAATTTCAATTTTAGAGCAGTGATAATATCACGCCACGACAATTCTTCAAATAAATTTATTATTTTACCAGTCATAATTCCTACAGTATTTACTCTTCCTCTTTTTTTATTCATACCTATTGGCAATTGGCTGCTTTTTTAATTACTGTGTTGTTGTCAAGGGTTATTCTTATGTAAACTATTGTGCCTTTTTGTACTTGTTTGGTAGGACTTATGCTGTAATTATGTTATTGTTGTTGTTTGGATTGAACATTTGATCGTTTAATTTGGATACAGCTGGGTAACTTCATGTGATATACACCAAGATCAATTTATTGAATAGAATCGAATGTGCTTTTAGTGTAATCAAGACAGGAATGGAGGAGAATTCATAGAAACATGGACTGACTCGAATATGTGCATTTTAGATGATGTTAATGCTAGTTTTACACCTTTACAAGTTTGCCACTTTATCGACGTTACCCAAACGAAGTGTCCAGAAATAGGTTTGAGATTTAGGCTCCGTTTATTTCATGAAAATTCACTTTTCAAGGAAAACAATATTCAATGGAAAACGTGATTTTAGAAAAAGTTTTCCTTTGTTTGTTTGATTAGAGGAAAACTTTCTCTAAATGAAGTAAAAGAGAAGGAATATGGGAAGAGAGAATAAAGAAAAGTAAGGAGTAAACTGGAAAATGTGGCATACGTTCTTTACAAAATGAAATTGGATTTTCTCTTATAAGACTCTTTCCAAAACAAACAAAGGAAAAAGGAAGGATGGAAGAAATTCCTCCAAAAATAAATGGAGCCTTATTGCTAATTTGCTACTATTTTCCGAGCAAAGCAAGGTAGTGTAGGTTGAGTCACCCGTAAATCTTTTTCCCCATTAGGATGTAAACATTTTTGCGCCATTGTAATCTGGAAGCTGGTTGCTTTTTGTTTGGGCCTTACAATTTAAGGTTTAGCTGTTTCGGCCTTGCGGGACAAGGAAAGCTTTGTGGCTTTTGAAGTTTCTACCGATGATGCTTTCTCCCCTTGCCTAGCGAGTTTCTCTCTCTCTTTTTTTTTTGGTTTGGTAAGGGAATTGAAGGATGGTTTTAGAGACCGCAAAAGCCATGTACTTGTAGCTATTGTTTTCCATATCTTTCACTCTAGTAGAAGGAATTTTTTTTCCCATGATGAGATATCACCTTTGAAGATGTATGCTTTGGTAAACTCTAAATGTCTAGAGATTTAGCTGCCAACTGGTTGACAGTTGCATTTGTTAGAAAATCGTTATATGGAATTGACTTAGGAGATCATTTTTTGTTTTTTCTGATATAATTTCTTTTACTCCCTACCAATTACCAAACTGAGCTTTGATGTAAATGTGATAAGGATATAAAGTTGGCATCACTTGATCTTTAGATTCATTTAGATTTAGATGGTGGGCTTGCCATCAGTGGTGGATCTATGATTCAACTAGTGGGGTCACTTGACCCCACTTGAGTCGGTAGAATTGTAAAATTTTCCTTTAAATTTTTCGATTTTTTAAAAATTGTCCCGAAAAATTGACCATTTGACATCGATAAAATATAAAAATTACACTTTGACCCCACTAAATATTTTTTCTGGATCCGCCACTGCTTGCCATGGATGGTCTCAAGAGCCACTCGATATATCAAGCCCATGGTACTGGTTTGTCTTACTGTCTTGTGTATGGCTATATGTATTTTCTTGCATTAATTCAATCTATTACTGTGTTGTGCTACTGTGTTGTGCTGGGTTATGATCTTGATCTTCTGTGTGGTAGATCTTATCTGGAAATTAGTGACATGTATGGAGGTTTAGAGCTAGAGCAATGTAATTTACTTCTCCATCGTCCTATTTCTTGAATAACCTATCGGAGACTCATATCAATCCATCATGATCTTGCTTGATTGTTTCTTTCAGTATCATTTTGACTGAATAAGTCCCCGAGTCCGCCTTCGATGCACCATCCCCTGAAATATCCCTTGGTTCCTTCTAAGACCCATATGCCTTTTGTTGTGCCATAAAATTCTGATAATGAACCCCATGTCTATGCTTCTTTCGAGATCTCTTATTGAACCATTGGTGGTGGCATATTTGTAGGCATTATGATAAAGCTGATATTGAGTGTGCTTCATTTAATGATTTGAGTTCTATGTGGGTGTTGAAAATGACAGTGTTAGAAGTCTAGATAGTTGAATGTTTTTCAGCTGTCTTAATGATTAAAATTGTCTTTATGGCCTTCATGGCAATGATGGGATGAGGAAAATATTCTAGAATCTCTCCCATCATAAATGAGGGATCTCTATTTCAAACGCTACCAATATAAATACTTGTGCTCAAAGCCTCAGAGCAATGTCGATGCGCCACACTACAAAATATTCTTTCACCCAAAATTTATCTACTATCATATCTCATAACCCCCACAGAAAGCTAAGGTGATAACAAAATTTCTTATTTGTTTAATAATAATATTCTCAGGAACTTGCATATTTTGGAAAGTAATGACTGTTTTCAATAAGCATTTATCGTTGGTAAATTTTAAAATGCTATTATAATAGTAAATTTTTTTCAGCGCATTTGGTTTTGTGAAAGGTTTTAAGTTGCTCCTGTGGAAGAAGTTTTTAATATCTAAGACAACCTCAGAAACCATGTCTATAGTAATTAATAATGTTTGATACTCTATTGAGAGGTTTACGGGAGGAGGAGGAACCATTATTCAGTGTGCTTATGGGATGTATGGGGTCTGCCCAGCAGACTTCCAGCTGGCAGCAGACCTTTGGTCTTGCCACTCCACGTCAGAGCACCAGGAGCAGAGCAGACCTCCTCAGGCAGACTGCTCCGGATATAACCTCTAGGCAGGAGTTTAATGAAGGCCTTTTTTCACCTTGGCCCACTTCCAAAGAAGCCCACTTACTTTGCTAGGTCAGTTACGAGTCCATGTCTCATATAAATACCCATGCCCATGCATGGGTAAGGTACGTTCAATCAAACACTTACAAAATACTTGCACTTGATACTCGTTTTCTCTCTATTAGAGATCTTGTGCTCAACTTGGACTGACTTAGGCATCAGAGAGGCGATCCTCGGAACCACCCCCGAGGTTTCTCCTTGTTTTGCAGGTAACCACCACCACGAAGGACGTTTGGGAGCCACGTTCCACCAAGTACCCACCACCACATACATTGTAGCTGTCTTGGACAAAAACAATTTGGCGCTAGAAGGAAGGGAAGAGTAGAAAAGCCCAACCTACAACTTCGCAATGATGGTTCCAACCTCAGAAACACTCGGTTCCTACAGTTCAGGAGGAGAAAGCAACTCTCCACTGAGAGAAACATCCACGAGATCCACTAGAAGGGGTAGTGCTGCTACCACCAGATCAGCAAGAAGGGATAGCACTGCTACCCACACTCGAGAAACAAGGCAGACCCAGCAGCCAAGCAGCTCAGTGGTCATGCCCAAATCTGAACAACTCCAAGCAACCATCCACGTGCTGCAATCTGCCCAGCAGTTTATGCAAACTGTTGGAGGCCAACCTGCTCGAAAGAGGAGGAGAACTAGAACACATGATTCAGTTCGAAGGCACCTGCGGCTGTCATCTGAAGAGGAGGCAGCCACAGCAGAACCCCTATGCGGGTACAACATGACAAACATCACCCCCACCCCAACGTCAGAGTATGGCCTATCTAGCCACTTTGGACCTGGATACATTAAGAGGGGTTGGCAGGAGGAAGAATGGGATACTGAGATGATGCAGGAGGAACATCCCAGCATGTTCGAGGAACTTACACCCACAGGGTATACAGCAGGAAGTCTGTCCACAGAGGGAACCCAGGAGGCGCAGCCCAGGGGAAGCCCCGGCACAGGATCAGGCGTAAATCAGGAGCTGAAGAGGCCCTGTCTACCCCTGGTGGCGGATCAGTCAAAAGGCATGTTAGCCAGAGATTGGGAACAATACCAGAAGAGGGCTCTGGCGATAATGGAGCCCCCCACAGATCTCAGAGGACTCATATCCCACAGAGTCAACTCCAGACTCATTGTGGTATCACCAGCAGAGGAGATTAGGTCTCCTTCCAAATCTCCCTTCACACCTGAAATCATTGCGGCCAGAGTGTCAAAAGCGAAACTCCTACCGAATCTCAAGTTTGAAGGGGAGGGAGACCTAAAGGAGCATGTGGCAGCCTTTGAGACCCACATGGAACTAGAAAACTACAATGAGGCCACTTGGTGAAGACACTTCCCTGCCACTCTGGCAGGGATAGCTCAGACCTGGTTCAGAATTATCCCCCAGGGAACGATTGCTAACTTTGATGAACTGAAGAAGAGATTCAAAGAGCAGGAGAAACAAGTCCACCCATGAGCTGCTATTGCTGAGGCAAACTCAGAATGAGAGCTTACGGGATTTCATAGGGAGGTTCAACAAGGAGCTAGTGCACATCCCAGAGCTGGAGCAGAAGCTCGCTCTGCACGCTCTGAGGAACGCCCTACCTCACACCAGTAAGTTCAGAGATGACCTTAAATGGGTCACCATGACGGAGCTCGGCGAAGCCCTGGCCCTGGCAAAAAAATACATAGCTGTCGAGGACATCAACAAAGCCTCGACACCCGGAGCAGGAGCTGGCAGACCTGCCAGGCAAGATACCAGGCAGAATGAACACCAGTTCATGGGAGGCAGACTGAACTTTGGAGGCCCCAGGCCCCATCAGAACAGAGGAAGAGAGAAGCAAAAGGAAGCAGAGAGGGAGGTGGACCGACTGAGGGCCCAAGAGAAGTATAACAACTACAGCAACCTCAGCATGCCCAGGGCTGAGATCTTTCTGACCAACAGAGATGACAGCAAGTGGCACAAACCACCTCCCACCAAGAAGAGAAGCATAGGCCCCAACATGGCAGAGTTCAGCGCTTTCCATGAGGTGCCAGGCCACAGTACCGAAGACTGCATAAGTCTGAAAAATTATTTAGAAAGCCTGATCAGAAGAGGCTACTTTAAAGAGTACCTGGCCTGGAATCAGGGGATCAAGGAGAAGGAGCAACAGAGTGAAGGGCAGAAACTGCAGGACAAGCGGGCGGAGATCAAGGAAGGAAAAAAGAAGACGATATACATCATATTTGGCAGTTCTAGTTCGATGGGGGGAGATAGGGCTCATCTGAGGCAGCTCACCCACCCGAACCTCTACTCCATCGACCAAGCAGAGCTGAGCCCAGATCTGCCAAACATGACTTTTACTGTAGAGGACTGCAAGGGCATCAGTTTTCCACACTCTGACCCTCTAGTGGTCACTCTGGAGATTAGCAGTACAGATGTACGAAGAATACTGTTAGATGGCGGGAGCGCCGTGAATATCCTTTATAAGGATACCTTCGATAAAATGGAGCTGGACTGTTCAATGATGAAACGAGGAGGAACTCCAATCGTCGGATTCACAGGGAACTCCATCATCCCAGAAGGGAAAATACATCTGACTGTGACCACAGAGGGGCAGAATGGAGTGAAGAGAACTGTAGTGCAAGAGTTCCTGGTGGTACACCTCCCATCACCGTACAACGCTCTGATGGGAAGGAAGTTTATTGAGGCAGTGCAGGGAATCCCGTCAACCCATCACCAGACCATGCTTTTCCTAAGCAGCACTGGTGAGGTAGGCAGACTGAGGGGAGACCAGAGAGCAGCTAGGTCATGCAATCTGACCGCTCTGAAGAAGGATAAAAGACCTCCTCCTCCTAACCACTCTGGGTCCAGGAGAAAGAGGAGAAAGGAAAAGAAGGAAGGAAAGAAGAAAGAGGCTGAAGAAGCCAAGAAGGACCAGGCTGAAGAAGTCGGGAAAGAAAGAAAGGAAGGAAAGGCCGAAGAGGCCGGGGAAATAAAGGAAGAATGTGCAGCTATCAGTGAGGCCGATGCTCGGCCGGAAGTAGAACAGGAAGCAAATAAGCCTGAACCGGGGAAGAGACCGAAGAGGTACTCTTGGGACCGGAAGAAGGCAGGACAGTCAGAATATGTAAAGACCTGGATCCTGAAACCAGAGTCAACCTAATCAGTCTGCTGAAGGAGAATGCGGATGTGTTCGCCTTCTCAGCGGCTGAGATGCCTAGGGTAGACCCCGCCACCATCAACCACAAATTGAACACTGCCGCAGGGTACAGGCCTGTGAAGCAGAAGAGGAGGAACTACTCTGCGGAGAAAAATAAAGCCATCGAGGAAGAAGTTCAGAAGCTGCTCGGAAACCTGCAAATATCCAGAATGGATGGCCAATGTGGTGATGGTAAAGAAGGCGAATAGGAGCTGGAGGATGTGTGCCGACTTCACAGACCTCAACAAAGCCTGCCCCAAGGACTGCTATCCCTTGCCAAGAATCGACCAGCTGGTAGACTCCACCAGTGGTCATGCTCTGCTCAGCTTCATGGACGCATTCAGCGGATACCATCAGATCTTCATGGATCATGTAGATAAAGAGAAGACGACATTTATCACCCCTATCGGGGTATTTTGCTATGTCATGATGCCCTTCGGGCTGAAGAATGCAGGCGCCACCTATCAAAGGCTGATGGATCAGGTCTTTACAGGTCAGAGGGGAAGGAATCTGGAGGTGTACGTGGATGACGTCACCACCAAAAGCAAAATTGAGATTGACCACATAGCAGACCTGAAGGAAACCTTCGCCAATCTCCGTAAACACAACATGAAACTGAATCCTAAAAAATGCGTGTTCGGAGTACGGTCAGGGAAATTTCTGGGCTATCTGGTCAGTGAAAGGGGGATTGACGCGAACCCCGACAAAGTGAAAGCAGCTATGGATCTGCCAGAGCATAAAAGCATCAGAGACATTCAGAGGCTGACAGGCAGAATGACAGCCCTGTCCAGATTCATAGCTCAGTCTGCAGAGAAAGCTCTCCCGTTCTTCAAGATATTGAAGGGGAACAAAGAGTTCAAGTGGGAAGCAGAGCAGAGAGAGGCATTCCAGAAGCTGAAATCACCCCTCTCTGGTCTGCCAACACTGGCCAGACCCAAGATAGGGGAAGCTCTCTTCCTGTACATTGATGTTACTACTGCAACTGTGAGTGCAGTCCTGTTGAAGGAAGAGAACAAGAAGCAGCAGCCAGTGTACTTTGTGAGCCACATCCTCACGGGCGCAGAAACACGCTACCCATTGATAGAAAAGGCAGCCTACGCACTAGTGCTGGCCACCAGAAAGCTGAGGCCATATTTAGACACACATCCCTGTGCTGACGAATATGCCTCTGGATAAGGCAATGGAGAAGGTAGACAAATCGGGGAGAATCATGAACTGGGCCCTTGAGCTGACAGGGTTCGGCATTAAGTTCGCCCCACGAACCGCCATCAAAGCACAAGCTCTGGAAGATTTCTTAGCAGTGTGTGTCTACAAGGAAGCAGTTGGAGAGCCCCGAGCCTGGGAAGTCTTTACAGATGGGTCTGCAACCATCAATGGCTCTGGGGCAGGCGTGGTCATCAGAACCCTGGAAGGGAAAATCATTGAATACGCCTTGAAAGTCTTGTTTTCGGCAACCAATAATGAATCAGAGTACGAAGCGGCCATTGCTGGACTGCAGCTCTGCCAGACTCTGGAAGCCAAGCACGTCCACCTCAAAATTGACTCTCAGTTGGTAACCAACCAAGTCAAGGGAGAGTATGAGGCTAAGGAGCCGACAATGCAGAGCTACTTGGCCAGGATGAGGTCTCTAATTTCAAATTTTGAAAGTTTTAGAATTGAACAAGTGCCTAGAGCACAGAACGCCCAAGCAGATGCTCTGTCCAAATTAGGAAGCAGCAGTCTGCAGGAGCTGAACAGATCTGTTCCGGTTGAAGTCAGACCCACCAGTGCAATCTGCGAGGATGCAGAGCGAGTTTTAGAGTTGGAGGATATGCCAGAATGGATCAGGGAGATTGCTGAATATAAGCAAACTGGTAAACTACCAGAGGGAAAGATGAAAGCAAGAAAGCTCAAGCTGACAGCATGCAGATACTGCCTGATCGGGGACGAGCTACACAGGAAGTCTTTCTCTCTGCCCCTACTCAAATGCATAGGATAGAGAGATGCAAACTACATATTGAGGGAGATCCATGAAGGTCTCTGTGTACACCACATTGGGCCGAGGGCTCTGGCTCACAAAGCCCTCAAAGCGGGTTATTATTGGCCCGCAATGAAGGCTGACTCTGAGACTATGGTGAAAAAGTGTGACAGCTGCCAGAAGTTCGCGCCAAACATCAAGCTGCCAGCAAACGACCTCATGCCGATCTACAATCCTATCCCCTTCGCCCAATGGGGACTGGACATTCTGGGACCCTTTACAACAGCCCAATACCAGAAGAGGTGGCTGATTGTGGGTGTAGACTACTTCACTAAGTGGATAGAGGCAGAAGCCCTATCCACCATCACAGAAGCAGCCGTCAGAAAGTTCCTATGGCAGAGCATCATCACCAGGTACGGGATCCCAAAGGCTTTCGTCTTCGATCATAGGAGACAGTTTGATAATATGCCCCTGTCGGGGTGGCTGGAACAGTTTGGGATCAAATACGCTCTATCTTCAGTCTGCAATCCTTAGTGCAATGGTCAAGCCGAAGCCACTAACAAGCAAATCCTGATAGGTCTGCAAAAGAAGCTGGAGGAGCAGAAAAGTAAATGGTTAGAGGAATTTCCCAACACTTTGTGGTCAATCAGAATCACAGTCAAAGAGTCAACTGGGCAGACCCCTTTCCACCTGATCTATGGCTCTGAGGCAGTTATGCCTGTTGAGATTGGGTCTAAAAGTCTGAGAATAAGCCTATTTGAGCCAGGTCTGAATGATGAAGCTCTAAGAACAAATCTGGATCTGCTGGACGAATATAGAAATGAAGCTAGGCTCAGAATGGAAGCCTACAAAGCCAGAATCAGCAGATACTATAACCGGAAAGTGAGGGCTAGGCCTCTGGAGGTAGGGGATCTGGTGCTCAGAAATGCAGCGGCTGTGCAGAAAGACAAAATACATGGAAAGCTGTCAGCTAAATGGGAAGGACCCTACCAGGTTAGTGAAGAGCTACACCCTGGAACCTACAGATTGAAAAGAATGGATGGGAGCGAACTGAAAAGCAAGTGGAATGCCCGAATACTGAAAAAATACTTCGTGTAACCCAGATTGTATCAAAAACTCCTATGAATGAAAGGCCTTCGAGCCACCCTTTGCAAACTATACACTCTTCATTTCGCATTAAACCCCCATCCCCTTATCTGTTCCTTATAAAAAACGAAATGCCAAAATCAAACAGACTATCAGCAGACTGAGAAAAACACCACAGTTTGGCAAAAGAAAACAGGGTCTGAGTCAGAATGAAGGCTGAAGAAGCCCATCAGACACAAAAAAACTATATATGAAAAAAGGGAACCAGCCGAGAGGTCAACTCTGTCCAGAGCCCATGAGGACCACAAAGTGATCGGATGCCAGCTCGACTTAGCGATGTCATAGACCTCTACCTCTAAACCTGCAGGACCAAAGGCCCGGAAAGCAGCAAGGATAAGTCATAGACACCTAAGGTTAATGGGGACGCCAGAGTTCTAAAGAACCAAACGTACCCCGACACGAAAACGATGGCAGAAGGAGTTAAAGGGCAAACCCCAAAACTCCCAAGACCATCAGGACTTAGGGCGTCAAAATATCTCCTTTGCTCTACTTATTATTAGACCACTGTCATACGTAAAGCAGAGCAGAAGAGTAAAGGGCCCCTAAAGTCACAGCTCTAAGCAAACTTCACCCGCCACCGTGCCGAATAAAACAAAGCAGAATGCCCTTGGATCTGCAAGATAAGCCAGGTTAAAGAGCAGCAGAGCACAAACACTTAGCAAAAATAAGAAGGTTTGGCACGCACAAGATAAGGGAGACTAATCAACACCATAATACAAATTACATTTCTGAGAAATCATTGTATCTTACATGAAAGATCTGGCTATAAGCCAGATTAGAATGCTACAGAATACTACAACAACGGCGGCTACCTAACCAAAAGAAGGGAGCAAATACAGATGAAAAGGAAATGTTTGACTATTTAATTACAAATATTACAAGAGAAGTCAATTAGGGATATCATCGGAGGGAAAAACGGTGGACTGCAGTCAGTTCAGCACAGGCTCCCAGCTCATCCACCTCAGCAGCTCAGACAGGAGTCACAAGAGGACTGAGGCAAAGCGTGAGATAGCCGCCCGAGTTCCTATTGTTTAGGAGCAGAGCCGCCACCTCCCGCAGAGCTCCCATCAGCTTGTTGTTCTGAGCTCTCTCCCTCTGGAGGCAGATAGTAGAGCAACTCCAGGTCTCTGAGCTCCTGGGTAGCAGGAGGTTGCATGTGCACCTCGCTGGCGTAGGCCTCTTCGAAAGCATCCCAATTGAAAGAAGGCTGCAGATGCTAGAGGACTCTACGGACCGCAACTTTGCAATCCTCCCAGTACTTGTTCCCGAACGCCTCCTCCATCTGTGCAGTCCGGGCCGTCTCTTCAGCACGCAGCTGGGCCTCCTTCTGCCTCAGAGCCTCCTCAGCCTCCTTAGCCTGCTGAGCCTCCCTCTCTGAAAGCAGCTTGGAGAACTCTGCTCCAAGCTCCTCCTCCCTCAGTCTCAGAGCCTCCTCAGCCTCCTTGGCCTGCTGAGCCAACTTAGCAGAGCAACCTTCATGGTCAGCCTGCACAGCAGAGAGCTGACCCTTAAGCTGCTCTTGCTCCTTCAACACTGCCTGCAGCCTGGCCTCGGAGGTCTTCAGCCTGGTCTCCGCCACCGAAGCACAAGACGACGCCTCACTCAGCTGGGAAGAGAGCTTGGAGTCTTCGGCCGCGATAGCCTCTGCTTGCATTGCCATACCCTCCACGTGTTGGTTGGCAGTCCGCAGGGTGTCGCGCTCCACAATCAAAGCGTCCCTCTCCTCCTCAGTTTCACGGCATGTAGACACAATCAGAGAGTTTTGAGCCTTCAGCTTGGCGTACTCTTGACTTTGCTGCGCTACCTGAGCCTTAAGCTGATGCAGTTCAGGGAGGTCTGCCTCATGTCTGCCCAGCCCTAATGTTGTATTCTTGCTATGCCCTAGGCAGAATAGGTTTAATTATGA
Source organism: Patellifolia procumbens (assembly GCA_947645195.1). Classification (NCBI taxonomy): domain Eukaryota; kingdom Viridiplantae; phylum Streptophyta; class Magnoliopsida; order Caryophyllales; family Amaranthaceae; genus Patellifolia; species Patellifolia procumbens. The sequence continues at coordinate 380,242 of CANSGD010000463.1, forward strand.
AATATGAATGATAGTTAAGCTTTACTTAAATTAACTTAGATACAGATGCACCACTAAGTCAAATTAAGGTCCTAAGAACACCACTTGATTCAAGCTCAAAATCAAGCTAGCATAGGCGCCTAGATTAATGATGAATTAATCAAAGCAAAATAAAACTCAAGGTTTTTTAGTCTATAAACGTTCAATCTCTTTTATTAATGAATTGTGCCCTTTAAATACATGTCCTTGACTCACTAGGAAAATAATGCTGAAATTAAAACAATTAAAAACTAATTCAGAATATAAAATCTATCTAATTAGGGTTGGAAAGTCTATCCTCTTGCTTGCTCTATCATTATGGACGCCCCTCCCTTCATTTTCCTTGATTTCCTCAATTATCCCTTCAAAGTAGGAAACCAAACCCTAAAATGATAAGGTTAGGCGCCTAAGATGGACTTTTGGAGGGAAAATGATTCATTTTCCTTGATCTTTTATGCTTGGGCGCCATTTTGAGGAAATGATATAGTTTCCTTGCTCTCCTTAGCTTTGCACGCCCATTTCTAGGAAAAGATAGAGATTCCTTCCTATCTTTGCTCTTGGTTGATCTTCTAGGAAGCTTCCTTGATGTAATTCGACTCCCTTGATTGTTGGCGCCTATTATTGCTGTTTTATCACCCTTCACTCGTCCATATAAGTATGTACAACCCTAATTGACTCTCTAATTAACATAAATGAAATTACAACTCAACTAATACCATCCTAGTTAATCTAATATGACATTAAATTAACTAAGAGTACATTTATTACTCTAGACTCCCTAATAAAGCAATTAAAGATAGTAACTTAGTTAATAATTAATTAAATAAGCTAAGGACACTTTCAAAGGACTCAATGGACTCAATAGACTCAATAGACTTAAGGGAATTCAGAACATCCCTTAAAACACAAGCAACCATGTTCTTAGTCTTAGGATCAATGGAGCTAGATGGACCTCCATCAAAGCCTTTGGTTATCTTCTTAAATCTCAAAACTAGTATAACCAATAATTAAATAGACTTATTAAGAACTTTAGATTGATTAGGTTAGAGTAGCCAGATGCGTATGCATCATCCTCCATGAACCATCTTTCTTTGGGACCAGTAGAGCAGGTACAGCACATAGACTCATACTCTCCCTCACATATCCTTTCTCCATTAACTCCTTAATCTGTTTCTGCAACTCTTCACTCTTCTGGGGGTTACATCTATAGGCGGGTTTATTTGGAATAGGTGCTCTTGGAATAAGATCAATCTGATGCTCTACCCCTCTTTTAGGTGGAAGTCCAGGTGGTAATTCAGTAGGAAAAACATCATCAAACTCCTTTAGTAACTCCCTCAAATCGCCATCTTCCACACTAACTCCCTCTGTTTTTTCTTTACTAATTAAGACATACACAATTTCTTCTTCTTTAGCCTCCCTCTCGAATTGTTTTCTCCCTAAAAGCATTTCCTCACAAAGAAGGTTTTCTTTAGGTTTAGGTTTATGGTGAGAAATTTTAGAGGGTGCTAATGGTAATAATGTCTTAATTTTTCCATCCTTATTCACCTTATACACATTAGTAACACCATCATGCTTTACTTTTCTATCAAATTGCCAAGGTCGACCAAGTAAAACATGGCATGCAGTCATAGGAATCACATCACATACAATTTCATCAGAATAATTTCCTATCGAAAAAGAAAGCAATACTCTTTTTCGTACCTTCACCTCATTGTCATCATCTAGCCATTTCAGTCTCTATGGCTTAGGGTGCTTTGTAGTAGGAAGTGCCAATTTCTCAACAAGCTCAGTTGAAGCCACGTTAGTGCAACTGCCTCCATCCACAATCAACGTGCAAATCTTGCCTTCACTAAGCATTTGGAATGAAAAACAGTCTCCCTTTGTTCCTCTTCAGTGCTCACGTTTTTGGTGTAAAGAGCCCTCCTTAGAACAAGTGATTCTCCCTCCATTTCTGGTGCACAATCTTCTCCCTTTTAACTATCTCCTTCTTCAGCTGAATCCTCTTCCATACGTCCTGCCTTTTCAAGCTCATCTATCTCCTCTATGTCACGAATTGTAAGGACTCTGCTAGTAGGACAATTGGTTTTGTAATGCCCATAGCCTTGGCACTTATAGCAACGCACCTTTAGGAGCTTATCTTCAGCGTTCTCCTTGCCTTTCTCCTTGTTCTTTTTGAAGTTTGCGAACCTTTTTGCACTATCAAAAGAACTAGTACTTTGATTAGTTTTAAAAGTACTAAAAGGTTTCGAAAAAGGCTTACTAGAACTCGGCTTCTTCTTGTGCTTGTCAATCTTCATAGCTACTTTGCAAGCTTCATCAAAGGTGAGATATGGATACAACTCCAGCTTCTCCGTGATATCCTCATTAAGGCCTCCAAGAAAACGCCCTAACTTTTGTTCCTCTAGCTCATCAATTTCGCAGATAATTGATAGCTTTTCAAACTCCATAATATACTCCTCCACATAAAGATTTCCCTGCTTCAAGGTAGACCATTTAACATATTGATTTTGTTTATAGTTAGATGGAACAAACCTCTTCCTTAAGAGCTTCTTTAATTTCGGCCATGTTGTGATTTTAGACTTTTCAGCACGAACTCTTTGCCTCTTAACACCATCTAACCAAATGGATGCATATTTGGTTAGTTTAAGAGCGGCAATCTTGTACTTCTTATCTTCTGGAGTCTCCTTATACTTGAAGAACCTCTCTAAAGAACGTTCCCACTCTAAGTAGGCTTCATGATCCAAAATTCCATCAAAATCTGGAACCTCAATCTTCATTCCACGATCATCACTCCTAGTGCCCCGTTCTCCTTCATCCGTGGTCTTCTTTCGGATTACTTCAAGAGTGAGTTGATTCATCATGGCTTGAATGGCACTTGTTTGTTCTGCTAATGCATCAATCATTCTATCCCTTCTCTCATTAGCATCTTTGTCTCCCATAATGTAGAACCAAAGCTCTGATAACCACTTGATATGAATTGAAATGGATAAGTGAAAATAAGTAAGTAAGATTAGCTCTTTGTTACTTAAATTCGGTTGTTTTAGTGTATAGGAAGGATTAGCTCACAAACCTAAATACTAAGGAATAAGAGAAAGATTAGCTCTTAGTCTTACTAAAACGTGGTTGAGAACTTGTAGATTGCTCCCCCAAGTTACTCTTTCAAATTAAGCAAAGAAAACACTCAGTTTAATGCTTAAGAAAACACACGGTTTTTCATTCAATCAAAAGTCAAGTACATTTTGCTCCAAAGGCTTTATCCTCCTTATATAGACTTAATAACATGTTAAGCTACTGAAATAAGGCCTTAGAACCTTCCTAAGATACAAAGAAATAAGACAAATACATAAGAAATTCATAATAAAGAAATCTGAAAAATTCTGATTGGCCACTTTCCACCTTTCTGGTTATTTCTCCCTATTGGCGGTTCCAAATGGCTGCAAACCAATGGGATTATGTCCTACACATCAAGGGGCATCCAACCATGTGAAGTTTTCTGCAATTGGATCAAAAAACTCTGCTGCCCAGATCAGAATACAAGGACAGTATGCAGGACGCCTGAAGCTGGCAGCCTGCACCTCTTCTCTTTAAATGCTTCCTTCTCTTTAAGGGAAAGCTTCTTATTGGACCCCTTTGCCATATACCTCACCTAAGCATGTGTAAGAAGCTGCAAATCATCATAGGAGCTTAGATCATCAAGCATGACATCACCAAAAAGCCTAAGAAAAACGTAGGAGTGAAGGAAGGAATTTCAGCTGAATTTGTTTAAGCTTAATCATGATTAGTTTAGCACCTTAAGTAAGGTTAGGACTAAAATAATCATTAATAGAGCTACTTGCTTGACTAAACCACCTTAATTCCTCCTTTAAGCTTGGTTAGTTAAACCAAATTGTTCCGCAAAGCAACGGAACCTTCGTTGTGTAAAACCGTTACATTAGAGCTTAAGCAAGGGCCATGTAACCGAGTTGTATCCATGCTTGGATTTGTACTGAGTAAGACCTCTGGCACTTGGTCTTCTATATCTGATTTTACATCAAGAATTAACCATACCCAAAAATTGCGAAGGTTATAGATATTGATATCTTGGAGTAGCCTCTTCGCTCTTGTATCATTCTCGCCTTCTTTGAAAAAATTCGACCTCGAATTTTGTCAAATTTAGAGAAATAATCACGGACAAGAACAATGGACCCTAAACAATATGAATTAGGTGCCCCTTCAATAATAGATGGATCTTCAACAATAGCATCAAAAGGAATAATTTCGTTTTTCTCAACTCCAAAATTATTATCCATCCAAGTTGTACGTTCCTTCAAAATAGCGTCGAAACACCTTACATATGTTTGTATTATTTGAGGTGTAGAAAGAATATCAATTTCCTCAATTGGTTCAACCGTCTCATCAAATCTCGGAGGTAAGTCTGGATTAAAATAAGGATCTATGCCAAAACTAAAAACATCAACATTTTCCTCTTCAATAGTTACCTTCTTTGTTCGAGGAGAACACAAGAGTTTTTCAATTTGCTTCATAAGTTTTGTAATTCCCCGTTGAATTTTCTTTAATGGCTTTTCATTAGTTTCAAGAGACTCTTGTACTTGCAACAATATCAAAGTATGTTTCAGTTTACGAACACGACCAAAATCCTTCCCCATGATTTTTCGAATCAAACAACCTCCTTAAAACTGCCAAAAATATCCAGGAAATTTACCCAACTTCAAAAATAAACTGCAGATGCAAAACTTCGTGAAAAATTACGAAATTTTAACACAAGTAAATTTTGGATGTTAAGAAACATCTCCAACTGGAATCACTGAAAAATTCGTAGTAGTCTGCTCGCAGTAATGTTTTAAAGTCAGTCGCGCCAGAATTGATCGAAAACAGACAACGTTGAAATTTAATTCCGTAAAAAATAGTAAATGAATTCCTAAACTCATGAAACTTTCCAGTCTAAAACTAGAAAAGACAACACCCAATATAGAGCCAATAAACTCTCAAAAAGACGTTGTATACAAGGAGAACGAGTTGCTCAAAGTTACCTTAAAAACTGTTCGAAACTGGGCAGATTGTTTGTGCTTAGAAAATAGCTTCAATGGGTCACGAAACACAACCTTTAGCTCTGATACCATTTGATGCGAATCCGGGACGGATCCAAGCTTAAGTCCTTGATATGAATGCACCTCCAAGGTAGAGAAGCATCCAAGAAAGAATCCAAGCAAAGGACCCTAAAGTAACTAAGTCCGAAATTGTCAATAGAATAAATCAAGAACTCCAAGAACTCTTCCAAGATCCAATCTTTAAATCAAGAAAGTTCAAGAACAAATGTGTATGTGTTTATTTGTGTTTATGTGTTTGAGATATGGAAATTAAATCAATAACTCCTGAATGATTTAATTAACTTATAATCTCACTTAAACCACTCCTGGAATTAAGTAGATTAATCACTCAATAATTAACACTCCTGATAATTATTAAATGGAACAAAATTAATTGACAAACAATTAATGCTCGAAAATATGAATCAAAATTCTGAAATTAACTATCATTAATGTCGACCTTAGGCACCTATTTATACTAGTATATTTTCTAGTATGGCTAGGAAACCTAAAACTCTATCTAGAAAAGGTTTAGATCTAATCCCTAGAAGTTAGGAAAAGATAAATATTGCTAAAAGGTAAGGAAGAATCCTAATAAGATGAGCATGGATTTTTCGGCCATCTCTATCTTATTTCACACGCCTATCTTCCCTTATCTTAAACTAAAAGATCAATTCTTATCTTAAGGGATTACAAATCCAACTAGGACTCTAAAACAACTCCTATAACCGAATTATACAAGTCATAATTTCGGCCATAGTTTTATTTAACTAACATTAATTAAAATTCTAAACTAACTTGACATAAGACTCTTAAAGGACTCAATTGACTAAATATGGACTTCATAGCATGGCTAAGGACGCCCCTCATAAGCTTCATGGACTTGATCATCTTCAATCTGGACAAAAAGGTTGTGTTGAGCTTAAACTCGTAGCTCCCATGACCTTGCTTTGAAGAATTAACCATATCCAAAAATTGCGAAGGTCATAGATAGTGATAACTTGGATAAGCCTCTTCGCTCCTGCATCAGTCCTCACAACCTTCACTCAGTTATGATTCTTTAAGGGTTCTATAAAAAATTTAGGGCTTCACTCACCTTAAACTCGATTTAGGGGGATAGTATTGAGATTAAACAAGTTAGCTTCACTCACTAATTGTATTAACATCGCTTAGAATTAGGTTTCACTCGCCTAATTACTAAGGGTCTTGTAATTAGATTCACTCTCTAAAAACAATAAAAACTTGGAAAGATGTACATCCAAATTCACAAAGACAAATAGTCCGAAATTTCAATTCAATGTGTGTGTGTACTTCTCATTAAAAATATGAACGCCTATTTATACTAGACTACTCCTAGTATAATCAGGAATACCAAATTCTATCTAGAAAGCATTTATAAACTAATCCCTAAAATCTAGGAAAAGATAAAGATAAAGATAAGGAAGATAATCTAATAAGATTAGGATAGGGATTTCGGCCCTTCCTATCTTATTTACATGCCTATCTCTTCCCTTATCCCTTAACTAATCAAATTTTATCTAAAAGGGATTACAACTCAACTGGGACTCTATATAACCGAAAAATAATATTATTTTCGGTCCTATTATTGACAGATTTTAAAATGCTGAATTTAAATATTAAATAAAATTAACTAAGACTCTTAATGACTTAATTGACTCTAATGGACGTTTGCTTCATCATTCTTGGACCGGACCATCAATCTTTCTTAACATGGACGAAAAGGTTGCATTGAGCTTAAACTCATAACTCCCATGGCCTTGTTTCGAAGAATTAACCATACCCAAAAATTGCGAAGGTTATAGATATTGATATCTTGGAGTAGCCTCTTCGCTCTTGTATCAACGATTTAGGCCCCCACGAAAAAAGAACCAACGCGAAAAATAGGACTTTAAAATTTTTAGCTTCTGAGCGGTTGAACCCCTTAGAAATGGTAAAAAACATGTCACGCTTTGGAATCGCTCAAAAATGTTATCCGAGCTAGGAGTTAGGCCAAAAATACGATTTGGGCCCCACGAACAAAGAACGAACGCGAAAAATCGGACTTCGATATTTTCAGCTTCTGAGATCAGGTCCCCCTTAATAATGGTAAAAAAACATGTCAGGCTTTGGAATCGCTAAAAATGTTATTCGAGCTAAGAGTTGGCCAAAAATACGATTTGGGACCTCACGAACAAAGAACGAACGCGAAAAATCGGACTTCGATATTTTCAGCTTCTGAGATCACGAACCCCTTAATAATGGTAAAAAAAACATGTCAGGCTTTGGAATCGCTCAAAAATGTTATCCTAGCTACGAGTTAGGGCTAAAATACGATTTGGGCCCCCACGAAGAAAGAAAGAACACGAAAAATCAGACTTTGATATTTTCAGCTTTTGAGATCAAGAACCCCTTAAATATGGTAAAAAAACATGTCAGGCTTTGGAATCGCTCAAAAATGTTTTTCGAGCTAGGAGTTAGGCCTAAAATACGATTTGGATCCCCACGAACAAAGAACCGACGCGAAAAATCGGACTTCAAAAATTTCAGCTTCTGAGCGCTCGAACCCCTGAGAAATGGTAAAAAAAACATGTCAGGCTTTGGATTCACTCAAAAATGTTATCCGAGCTAGGAGTTAAGTCTAAAATACGATTTGGGCCCCCAAGAACAAAGAACCGACGCAAAAATTCGCACTTCAAACTTTTTTAGCTTCTGAACGCTTGAACCCCTTAATAATGGTAAAAAACATGTCAGGCTTTGGAATCGCTAAAAATGTTATTAGAGCTAAGAGTTAGGCCAAAAATACGATTTGGGACCTCACGAACAAAGAACGAACGCGAAAAATCGGACTTCGATATTTTCAGCGTCTGAGATCACGAACCCCTTAATAATGGTAAAAAAAACATGTCAGGCTTTTCGCTCAAAAATGTTATCCTAGCTACGAGTTAGGCCTAAAATACGATTTGGGCCCCCACGAAGAAAGAAAGAACACGAAAAATCAGACTTTGATATTTTCAGCTTTTGAGATCAAGAACCCCTTAAATATGGTAAAAAAACATGTCAGGCTTTGGAATCGCTCAAAATGTTATCCGAGCTAGGAGTTAGGCCAAAAATAAGATTTGGGCCCCCATGAACAAAGAAAGAACGCGAAAAATGAGACTTCGATATTTTCAGCTTCTGAGATCACGAACCCCTTAATAATGGTAAAAATAACATGTCAGGCTTTGGAATCGCTCAAAAATGTTATCCGTGATACAATTTAGGCCTTAAATACAATTTGGGCCCCCACGAAGAAAGAAAGAACGCGAAAAATCAGACTGTGAAATTTTCAGCTTTTGAGATCAAGAACCCCATAAAAATGGTAAAAAAAAACATGTCAGGCTTTGGAATCGCTCAAAAATGTTTTCCGAGCTAGGAGTTAGGCCAAAAATAGGATTTGGGCCCCCAAGAACAAAGAATCAACGCGAAAAATCGAACTTCGATATTTTCAGCTTATGAGATCATAAACCCCTTAAAAATGGTAAAAAAACATGACAGGCTTTGGAATCGCTCAAAAATGTTTTTCGAGCTAGGAGTTAGGCCTAAAATACGATTTGGGTCCCCACGAACAAAGAACCGAGGGGAAAAATCGGACTTCAAAATTTTTAACTTCTGAGCGGTCGAACCTCTTTGAAATGCTAAAGACAACATGTCAGGCTTTGGAATCACTCAAAAATGTTATCCGAGCTAGGAGTTAGGTCTAAAATAGGATTTGGGCACCCATGAACAAAGAACCGACGCAAAAATTCGCACTTCAAACTTTTTAGCTTCTGAGCGCTCGAACCCCTTAGAAATGGTAAAAAAACATGTCAGACTTTGGAATCGCGCAAAAATATTATCCGAGCTAAGAGTTAGGCCAAAAATAAGATTTGGGCCGCCACGAACAAAGAACGAACGCGAAAAATCGGACTTCGATATTTTCAGCTTCTGAGATCACGAACCCCTTAAAAATGGTAAAAAAACATGGCAGGCTTTTAAATCTCTCAAAAATGTTATCCGAGCTACGAGTTAGGCCAAAAATACGATTTGGGCCCCGACGAACAAAGAACCTACGCGAAAAAATCCGGCTTCGATATTTAGAGCTTCGGAGATCACGAACCCCTTAACAATGGTAAAAAAAACATGTCAGGCTTTGGAATTGCTCAAAAATTTTAACCGAGCTTGGAGTTAGGCCTAAAATACAATTTGGGCCCCCACGAACAAAGAACTGACGCGAAAAATCAGACTTTGATATTTTACGCTTCGAGCGCTTGAACCCCTCAGAAATGGTAAAAAAATCATGTCAGGCTTTGGAATCGCTCAAAAATGATATCCGAGCTAGGAGTTAGGCTAAAAATACGATTTGGGCCCCAACGAATAAAGAAAGAACGCGAAAAATTGGACTTCGATATTTTCAGCTTCTTAGATCATGAACCCCTAAAAAATGGTAAAAAAAAACATGTCAGGCTTTGGAATCGCTCAAAAATGTTATCCGAGCTACCAGTTACGCCTAAAATACAATTTTGGCCCTCACGAACAAAGAACCGACGCGAAAAATCAGACTTTGATATTTTCAGCTTTTGAGATCAAGAACCCCTTAAAAATGGTAAAATAAAAACATGTCAGGCTTTGGAATCGCTAAAAAATGTTTTCCGAGCTAGGAGTTAGGCCAAAAATACGATTTGGGCCCCCACGAACAAAGAACCAACGCGAAAAATCGAACTTCGATATTTTCATCTTATGAGATCATAAACCCCTTAAAAATGGTAAAAAAAACATGACAGGCTTTGGAATCGCTCAAAAAAGTTTTTTGAGCTAGGAGTTAGGCCTAAAATACGATTTGGGTCCCCATGAACAAATAACCGACGCGAAAAATCAGACTTAAAAAATTTCATCTTCTGAGCGCTCGAACCCCTGAGAAATGGTAAAAAAACATGTCAGGCTTTGGATTCACTCAAAAATGTTATCCGAGCTAGGAGTTAGGTCTAAAATACGATTTGGGCCCCCAAGAACAAAGAACCGACGTAAAAATTCGCACTTCAAAGTTGTTAGCTTCTGAACGCTTGAACCACTTAGAAATGGTAAAAAACATGTCAGGCTTTGGAATCGCTCAAAAATGTTATTCGAGCTAAGAGTTAGGCCAAACATACGATTTGGGACCCCACGAACAAAGAACGAACGCGAAAAATCGAACTTCAATATTTTCAGCTTCTGAGATCACGAACCCCTTAATAATGGTAAAAAAACATGTCAGGCTTTGGAATCGCATAAATATTATTTGAGCTACGATTTAGGCCTAAAATACGATTTGGGCCCCCACGAAGAAAGAAAGAACACGAAAAATCAGACATTGATATTTTCAGCTTTTGAGATCAAGAACCCCTTAAATATGGAGGCTTTGGAATCGCTCAAAAATGTTATCCGAGCTAGGAGTTAGGCCAAAAATAAGATTTGGGCCCCCATGAACAAAGAAAGAACGCGAAAAATCAGACTTTGATATTTTCAGCTTTTGAGATCACGAACCCCTTAATGATGGTAAAAAAACATGTCAGGCTTTGGAATCGTTCAAAAATGTTATCCGTGCTACAAGTTAGGCCTAAAATACAATTTGGGCCCCTCGAAGAAAGAACGAACGCGAAAAATCAGACTATGATATTTTCAGCTTTTGAGATAAAGAACCCCTTAAAAATGGTAAAAAAAAACATGTCAGGCTTTGGAATCGCTAAAAAATGTTTTCCGAGCTAGGAGTTAGGCCAAAAATACGATTTGGGCCCCCACGAACAAAGAACCAACGCGAAAAATCGAACTTCGATATTTTCAACTTATGAGATCATAAACCCCTTAAAAATGGTAAAAAAAACATGACAGGCTTTGGAATCGCTCAAAAATGTTTTTCGAGCTAGGAGTTAGGCCTAAAATACGATTTGGGTCGCCACGAACAAAGAACAAACGCGAAAAATCGGACTTCAAAATTTTTAGCTTCTGAGCGGTCGAACCCCTTAGAAATGGTAAAAACAACATGTCAGGCTTTGGAATCACTCAAAAATGTTATCCGAGCTAGGAGTTAGGTCTAAAATACGATTTGGGCCCCCACGAACAAAGAACCGACGCAAAAATTCGCACTTCAAACTTTTTAGCTTTTGAGCGCTCGAACCCCTTAGAAATGGTAAAAAACATGTCAGGCTTTGGAATCGCTCAAAAATATTATCCGAGCTAAGAGTTAGGCCAAAAATACGATTTGGGCCCCCACGAATAAAGAACGAACGCGAAAAATCGGACTTCGATATTTTCAGCTTCTGAGATCACGAACCCCTTAAAAATGGTAAAAAAACATGGCAGTCTTTGGAATCGCTCAAAAATGTTATCCGAGCTACGAGTTAGGCCAAAAATACGATTTGGGCCCCCACGAACAAAGAACCAACGCGAAAAAATCGGGCTTCGATATTTAGAGCTTCGGAGATCACGAACCCCTTAAAAATGGTAAAAAAAACATGTCAGGCTTTGGGATTGCTCAAAAATTTTAACCGAGCTTGGAGTTAGGCCGAAAATACGATTTGGGCCCCCACGTACAAAGAACTGACGCGAAAAATCGGCCTTCGATATTTTCTGCGTCTGATATCACGAACCCCTTAGAAATGGTAAAAAAATCATGTCAGGCTTTGGAATCGCTCAAAAATGATATCCGAGCTAGGAGTTAGGCCTAAAATACGATTTGGGCCCCCACGAATAAAGAAAGAACGCGAAAAATTGGACTTCGATATTTTCAGCTTCTTAGATCACGAACCCCTTAAAAATGGTAAAAAAAACATGTCAGGCTTTGGAATCGCTCAAAAATGCTATCCGAGCTACGAGTTACGCCTAAAATACAATTTGGGCCCCCACGAACAAAGAACCGACGTGAAAAATCGGACTTCAAAATCTTTAGCTTCAGAGCGCTCGAACCCCTTAGATATGGTAAAAAAGCATGTCAGGCAATGGAATCGCTCAAAAATGTTATACGAGCTAGGACTTAGGAAAAAAATACGATTTAGGCCCCATGAACAAAGAACCAACGCGAAAAATCGGCCTTCGATATTTTCAGCTTCTGAGATCATGAACCCCTTAAAAACGGTAAAAATACATGTCAGGCTTTGGAATCGCTCAAAAATGTGATACAAGAGCGAAGAGGCTACAACAAGATATCACTATTTATGACTTTCGCAATTTTTGGGTATGGTTAATTCTTCGAAACAAAGCCATGGGTGTTATGAGTTTAAACTCAACACAACATTTTCATCCATGTTAAGGAAGATTGAAGGTCCGGCCCAAGAATGATGAAGCAAACGTTCATTAGATTCAAATAAGTCATTAAGAGTCTTAGTTAATTTTATTTAGTATTTAAATTCAGCATTTTAATTTATGTCAATAATAGGACCGAAAATAATTGTATTTTTCGGTTATTAAGAGTCCTTATTCTCGTAGTAGTTGAGTTGTAATCCCTTTTAGGTAAGATTTGATTAGTTAAGGGATAAGGGAAGAGATAGGCATGTAAATAAGATAGGAAGGACCGAAATCCCTATCCTAATCTTATTAGATTATCTTCCTTATCTTTATCTTTATCTTTTCATAGATTTTAGGGATTAGTTTTAAAATGCTTTCTAGGTAGAATTTGGTTTTCCTGATTATACTAGGAGTAGTCTAGTATAAAAAGGCGTTCATATTTTAATGAGAGGTACACACACATTGAATTGAATTTTTGGACTATTTGTCTTTGTGAATTTGGATGTACATCTTTCCAAGTTTTTTTGTTTTTAGAGAGTGAATCTAATTACAAGACACTTAGTAATTAGGTGAGTGAAACCTAATTCTAAGCGAGGTTAATACAATTAGTGAGTGAAGCTAACTTGTTTAATCTCAATACTATCCCCCTAAATCGAGTTTAAGGTGAGTGAAGCCCTAAATTTGTTTTAGAACCCTTAAAGAATCATAACTGAGTGAAGGTTGTGAGGACTTAAGCTTGGATCCGTCCCGGATTCACATAAAATGGTATCAGAGCTAAAGGTTGTGTTTCGTGACCCATTGAAGCTATTTTCGAAGCACAAACAATCTGCCCAGTTTCGAACAGTTTTTAAGGTAACTTTGAGCAACTCGTTCTCCTTGTATACAACGTCTTTTTGAGAGTTTCTTGGCTCTAAATTGGGTGTTGTCTTGTATAGTTTTAGACTGGAAAGTTTCGTGATTTTAGGAATTCATTTACTATTTTTCCCGGAATTAAATTTCAACGTTGTCTGTTTTCGATCAATTCTGGCGCGACTGACTTTGAAAAATTACTGTAAGAAGCCTACTATGAATTTTTCAGTGATTCCAGTTGGAGATGTTTCTTAACATCCAAATTTTACTGGTGTTAAAATTTCGTAATTTTTCACAAAGTTTTGCATCTGCAGTTTATTTTTGAAGTTGGGTAAATTTCCTGGATATTTTTGGCAGTTTTAAGGAGGTTGTTTGATTCGAAAAATCATGGGGAGGGATTTTGGTCGTGTTCGTAAACTGAAACATACTTTGAGATTGTTGCAAGTACAAGAGTCTCTTGAAACGAATGAAAAGCCATTAAAGAAAATTCAACGGGGAATTACCAAAATTATGAAGCCAATTGAAAAACTCTTGTGTTCTCCTCGAACAGAGAAGGTAACAATTGAAGAGGAAAATGTTGATGTTTTTAGTTTTGGCATAGATCCTAAGTTTAATCCACACTTACCTCCGAAATTTGATGAGACGGTTGAACCAATTGATGATGTTGATATTCTTTCTACACCTCAAAGAATACAAACATATGTAAGGTGTTTCGACGCTATTTTGGAGGAACGTCCAACTTGGATGGATCACACTTTTGGAGTTGAGAAAAACGAAATTATTCATTTTGATGCTATTGTTGAAGATCCATCTATTTTTGAAGGGGCACCTAATTCTTATTGTTTAGGGTCCATTGTTCTTGTCCGTGATTATTTCTCTAAATTTGACAAAATTCGAGGTCGAATTTTTTTCAAAGAAGGCGAGAATGATACAAGAGCGAAGAGGCTACTCCAAGATATCACTATTTATGACCTTCGCAATTTTTGGGTATGGTTAATTCTTCGAAACAAGGCCATGGGTGTTATGAGTTTAAACTCAACACAACATTTTCATCCATGTTAAGGAAGATTGAAGGTCCGGTCCAAGAATGATGAAGCAAACGTCCATTAGATTCAGATAAGTCATTAAGAGTCTTAGTTAATTATATTTAGTATTTAAATTCAGCATTTTAATTTATGTCAATAATAGGACTGAAAATAATTGTATTTTTCGGTTATTAATAGTCCTTATTCTAGTAGTAGTTGAGTTGTAATCCCTTTTAGGTAAGATTTGATTAATTAAGGGATAAGGGAAGAGATAGGCATGTAAATAAGATAGGAAGGACCGAAATCCCTATCCTAATCTTATTAGATTATCTTCCTTATCTTTATCTTTATCTTTTCCTAGATTTTAGGGATTAATTTTAAAATGCTTTCTAGATAGAATTTGGTTTTCCTAATTATACTAGGAGTAGTCTAGTATAAATAGGCGTTCATATTTTAATGAGAGGTTGATGCAAGAGAGAAATGATGCAAGAGCGAAGAAGCTACTCTAAGATATCACTATTTATGACCTTCGCAATTTTTGGGTATGGTTAATTCTTCAAAGCAAGGCCATGGGAGCTACGAGTTTAAGCTCAACACAACCTTTCCGTCCATGTTATGGTGGATTGAAAGATGATCAGGTCCAAGAAGCTTTTGAGGGGCGTCCTTAGCCCATGTTTTGGCGTCCATTTGAGTCTATTAGTCATTATGAGTCTTAATTATTTAAATTAAGTCATTTTATTTCAGCAAAATAATAAGTCCGAAAAATCTGGTTGTATTTTCGGTTATTAGTAATTAATTAGTAGTTTTGAGTCCTTGTACTCCAAGTATTGCAAGTTGTAGTTGAGTTGTAATATTCCCTAAGTGTTCACACTAGACAAGTTGATGATTAGTTGCCATAATCAATAAGTGTTCACACTAGGCGCCAATTAAGAGAAGATTTGATTCTATCTTCTCCTAGATTTTAGGGACTATTTAGCAAGTTGATGACATTGCAATCTCTTAAGATTCTTGGCTAATTTTCGTCTATCTAGGAAGCTTGGAGGACAAGTAGTTTCTTTTGTAGTATTTATATTCATTTGATGATCAATAAAATAGAATGTGTGATTTAGATAAAAACTTGTGTTTAAGAACTTAATAGTTTATTTTATTATTTTCGGCCATTAAATTAATTTCCAGGAGTGTTAATTAATTTAGTGATTAATCTACTTAATTCCAGGAGTGGTTTAAGGGAAATTAAGAGTTAATTAAAAAGGTTCAGGAGTGTTCTTTTTAAATAACATATCCACAAGAAAATACAAAAAAAAATCGAACTTAGATTAGAATTTAAGTTCATTGCTTTGGAGTTCTTGGATGTTACTTCTCATTGGATTGTATTCATATCAATTGGTATCAGATTTTTCCAGGTGGGTGAGGAAAGAAAGTGTCCGACTTTATTGAGCTAGAGGACGAATTTTAGCGTGAAATTTTGTGGGTACATTGTAGACATCTATGAGAGTGTTGTGTCAAAATTTCATTGCATTTGGAAGAGAAACGAAGCTACAGCAACGTTTGCAGTCAGACATAAATTCCTGTTTTCGATCAATTCTGGCGCGACTGACTTTGAAACATTACTACGAGCAGCCTACAACGAATTTTTCAGTGATTCAAGTTGGAGATGTTTCTTAAAATCCAAAATTTACTTTTGTTATAATTTCGTAAGTTTTCACGAAGTTTTGCATCTGCAGTGTATTTTTGAAGTTGGGTAAATTTTCTGGATATTTTTGGCAGTTTTAAGGAGGTTGTTTGATTCGAAAAATCATGGCGAAGGATTTTGGTCGTGTTCGTAAACTGAAACATACTTTGGGATTGTTGCAAGTACAAGAGTCTCTTGAAACTAATAAAAAGCCATTAAAGAAAATTCAACGAGGAATTACAAAAATTATGAAGCAACTTGAAAAACTCTTGTGTTCTCCTCGAACAGAGAAGGTAACTATTGAAGAGGAAAATGTTGATGTTTGTAGCTTTGGCATAGATCCTAATTTTAATCCAGACTTACCTCCGAAATTTGATGAGACGGTTGAACCAATTGAGGAAGTTGATATTCTTTCTACACCTCAAAGAACAGAAACATATGTATGGTGTTTTGACACTATTTTTAAGGATCGTCCGACTTGGATGGATCGAACTTTTGGGGTTGAGAAGGACGATTATATTATTTTTGATGATGTTATTAAAGATCCATCAATTCTTGATGAAGAGTGCATGTCATATGATTATTTTACTGATTTTGATATGGTGAACACACAAACTACATGTGATGTTCCTATTCGTGACTTCTTCTCAAACCATAGCAAAATTCGAGGTCGAATTTTTTTCAAAGAAGGCGAGAATGATACAAGAGCGAAGAGGCTACTCCAAGATATCACTATTTATGACCTTCGCAATTTTTCGGTATGGTTAATTCTTCGAAACAAACAAGGCCATGGGAGTTATGAGTTTAAGCTCAACACAACATTTTCATCCATGTTAAGGAAGATTGAAGGTCCGGTCCAAGAATGATGAAGCAAACGTCCATTAGATTCAAATAAGTCATTAAGAGTCTTAGTTAATTTGAATTAGTATTTAAATTCAGCATTTAAAAATCTGTCAATAATAGGACCGAAAATAATTGTATTTTTCGGTTATATAGAGTCCTAGTTGAGTTGTAATCCCTTTTAGATAATATTTGATTAGCTAAGGGATAAGGAAAGAGATAGGCATGTAAATAAGATAGGAAGGGCCGAAATCCCTATCCTAATCTTATTAGATTATCTTCCTTATCTTTATCTTTATCTTTTCCTAGATTTTAGGGATTAGTTTTTAAATGCTTTTTAGATAGAATTTGTTTTTCTGAATATACTAGAAGTAGTCTAGTATAAATAGGCGTTCATATTTTAATGAGATATACACACACATTGAATTGAAATTTCGGACTATTTGTCTTTGTGAATTTGGATGTACATCTTTTCAAGTTTTTTTTGTTTTTAGAGAGTGAATCTAATTACAAGACCCTTAGTAATTAGGCGAGTGAAACCTAATTCTAAGCGAGCTTAATACAATTAGTGAGTGAAGCTAACTTGTTTAATCTCAATACTATCCCCTAAATCGAGTTTAAGGTGAGTGAAGCCCTAAATTTGTTTTAGAACCCTTAAAGAATCATAACCGAGTGAAGTTTGTGAGGACTTAAGCTTGGATCCGTCCCGGATTCATATCAAATGGTATCAGAGCTATAGGTTGTGTTTCGTGACCCATTGAAGCTATTTCGAAGCACAAACAATCTGCCCAGTTTCGAACAGTTTTTAAGGTAACTTTGAGCAACTCGTTCTCCTTGTATACAACGTCTTTTTGAGAGTTTATTGGCTCTAAATTGGGTTCTTTTTGAGAGTTTCTTGGCTCTAAATTGGGTTTTGTCTTGTCTAGTTTTAGACTGGAAAGTTTTGTGATTTTAGGAATTAATTTACTATTTTTCCCGGAATTAAATGTCAACGTTGTCTGTTTTCGATCAATTCTGGCGCGACTGACTTTGAAACATAACTGCGAGCAGCCTACAACGAATTTTTCAGTGATTCTAGTTGGAGATGTTTCTTAACATCCAAAATTTACTTGTGTTATAATTTCGTAAGTATTCACGAAGTTTTGCATCTGCAGTGTATTTTTGAAGTTGGGTAAATTTCTTGGATATTTTTGGCTGTTTTAAGGAGGTTGTTTGATTCGAAAAATCATGGGAAGGATTTTGGTCGTGTTCGTAAACTGAAACATACTTTGGGATTGTTTCAAGTACAAGAGTCTCTTGAAACTAATAAAAAGCCATTAAAGAAAATTCAACGAGGAATTACACAAATTATGAAACAATTTGAAAAACTCTTGTGTTCTCCTCGAACAGAGAAGGTAACTATTAAAGAGGAAAATGTTAATGTTTGTAGCTTTGGCATAGATCCTAATTTTAATTCAGACTTACCTCCGAAATTTGTTGAGACGGTTGAACTAATTGAGGAAGTTGATATTCTTTCTACACCTCAAAGAACAGAAACATATGTATGGTGTTTTGACACTATTTTTAAGGATCGTCCGACTTGGATGGATCGAACTTTTGGGGTTGAGAAGGACGATTATATTATTTTTGATGATGTTATTAAAGATCCATCACTTCTTGATGAAGAGTGCATGTCATATGATTATTTTACTGATTTTGATATGGTGAACACACAAACTACATGTGATGTTCCTATTCGTGACTTCTTCTCAAACCATAGCAAAATTCAAGGTCGAATTTTTTTCAAAGAAGGCGAGAATAATACAAGAGCGAAGAGGCTACTCCAAGATATCACTATTTATGACCTTCGTAATTTTTGGGTATGGTTAATTCTTCGAAACAAACAAGGCCATGGGAGTTATGAGTTTAAGCTCAACACAACATTTTCATCCATGTTAAGGAAGATTGAAGGTCCGGTCCAAGAATGATGAAGCAAACGTCCATTAGATTCAAATATGTCATTAAGAGTCTTAGTTAATTTGAATTAGTATTTAAATTCAGTATTTTAAAATCTGTCAATAATAGGACCGAAAATAATTGTATTTTTCGGTTATACAGAGTCCTAGTTGAGTTGTAATCCCTTTTAGATAAGATTTGATTAGCTAAGGGATAAGGAAAGAGATAGGCATGTAAATAAGATAGGAATGGCCGAAATCCCTATGTTAATCTTATTAGATTATCTTCCTTATCTTTATCTTTATCTTTTCCTGGATTTTAGGGATTAGTTTTTAAATGCTTTTTAGATAGAATTTTTTATTCTGAATATACTAGAAGTAGTCTAGTATAAATAGGCGTTCATATTTTAATGAGATATACACACACATTGAATTGAAATTTCGGACTATTTGTCTTTGTGAATTTGGATGGACATCTTTCCAAGTTTTTTTGTTTTTAGAGAGTGAATCTAATTACAAGACCCGTAGTAATTAGGCGAGTGAAACCTAATTCTAAGCGAGGTTAATACAATTAGTGAGTGAAGCTAACTTGTTTAATCTCAATACTATCCCCTAAATCGAGTTTAAGGTGAGTGAAGCCCTAAATTTGTTTTAGAACCCTTAAAGAATCAAAACCGAGTGAAGGTTGTGAGGACTTAAGCTTGGATCCGTCCCGGATTCATATCACATGGGAGCTACGAGTTTAAGCTTAACACAACCTTTCCATCCATGTTAAGGTGGATTGAAAGATGATCAGGTCCATGAAGCTTTTTAGGGGCGTCCTTAGCCCATGTTTTGGCGTCCATTTGAGTCTATTAGTCATTATGAGTCTTAATTATTTTTATTAAGTCATTTTATTTCAGCAAAATATTAAGTCCGGAAAATCTGGTTGTATTTTCAGTTATTAGTAAGTATTGAGTCCTTGTACTCCAAGTATTGCAAGTTGTAGTTGATTTGTAATATTCCCTAAGTGTTCACACTAGGCAAGTTGATGATTAGTTGCCATAATCCCTAAGTGTTCACACTAGGCGCCAATTAAGGGAAGATTTGATTCTATTTTCTCCTAGATTTTAGGCATTATTTAGCAAGTTGATGAGATTGCAATCTCTTAAGATTCTTGGCTAATTTTCGTCTATCTAGGAAGCTTGGAGGACAAGTAGTTTCTTTTGTAGTATTTATATTTATTTGATGATCAATAAAATAGAATGTGTGATTTAGATAAAAACTTGTGTTTAAGAACTTAATAGTTTATTCTATTATTTTCGGCCATTAAATTAATTTCCAGGAGTGTTAATTAATTTAGTGATTAATCTACTTAATTCCAGGAGTGGTTTAAGGGATATTAAGAGTTAATTAAAAAGGTCCAGGAGTGTTCTTTTTAATTAACATATCCACAAGAAAATACAAAAAAAATTCGGACTTATATTAAAATTTAAGTTCATTGCTTTGGAGTTCTTGGATGTTACTTCTCATTGGATTGCATTCATATCAGAGGTACACACACATATTGAATAGAAATTTTGGACTATTTGTCTTTGTGAATTTGGATGTACATCTTTCCAAGTTTTTATTGTTTTTAGAGAGTGAATCTAATTACAAGACCCTTAGTAATTAGGCGAGTGAAACCAAATTCTAAGCGAGGTTAATACAATTAGTGAGTGAAGCTAACTTGTTTAATCTCAACACAATCCCTCTAAATCGAGTTTAAGGTGAGTGAAGCCCTAAATTTGTTTTAGAACCCTTAAAGGATCATAACTGAGTGAAGGTTGTGAGGATTTAACCT
Source organism: Patellifolia procumbens (assembly GCA_947645195.1). NCBI lineage: Eukaryota > Viridiplantae > Streptophyta > Magnoliopsida > Caryophyllales > Amaranthaceae > Patellifolia > Patellifolia procumbens. The sequence continues at coordinate 400,764 of CANSGD010000463.1, forward strand.
TGGATCCGTCCCGGATTCACATCATAATGTTATCCAAATTAGGAGTTAAGCCAAAAATACGATTTGGGCCCCAAAGAACATAGAACGAAAACGAAAAATCGGACTTCGATATTTTCAGCTTCTGAGATCACGAACCCCTTAAAAATGGTAAAAAAAACATGTCAGGATATGGAATCGCTCAAAAATGTTATCCGAGCTAGGAGTTAGGCCTAAAATACGATTTGGGCCTCCTCGAATAAAGAACCGACGCGAAAAATCGGACTTCAAAACTTTTAGCTTCTGAGTGCTCGAAACCCGTAGAAATGCTAAAAAACATTTCAGGATTTGGAATCGCTCAAAAATGTTATCCGAGCTAGTAGTTAAGCGAAAAATACGATTTGGGCCCCCACTAATAAAGAACAAACGCGAAAAATTGGACTTCGATATTTTCAACTTCTGAGATCACGAACCCTTTAAAAATGGAAAAAATTCAGGCTTTGGAATCGCTCAAAAATGTTATTCGAGCTAGGAGTTAGGCCAAAAATACGATTTGGCCCCCACGAACAAAGAAAGAACGCGAAAAATCAGACTTCGATATTTTCAACTTCTGAGATCACAAACCCCTTAAAATGGTAAAAAAAACATGTCAGGCTTTGGAATTAATCAAAAATATTATCCAAGCTACGTGTTAGGCCAAAAATATGATTCGGGCCCCCACGAACAAAGAACGAACGCGAAAAATCGGATTTCGATATTTTCAGCTTCTGAGATCACGAACCCCTTAAAAATGGTAAAAAAACATGTCAGGCTTTGGAATCGCTCAAAAATGTTATCCGAGCTACGAGTTAGGCCTAAAATACAATTTGGGCCCCAACGAACAAAGAACCGACGCGAAAAATCGGACTTCAAAATCTTTAGCTTCAGAGCGCTCGAACCCCTTAGAAATGGTAAAAAAAACATGTCAGGCTTTGGAATCGCTCAAAAATGTTACCTGAACTAGGAGTAAGGCCAAAAATACGATTTGGACCCCCATGAACAAAGAAAGAACGTGAAAAATCAGACTTCGATATTTTAAGCTTCGAGACCACAAACCCCTGAAAATGGTAAAAAAACATGTCAGGCTTTGGACTCACTCTAAAATGTTATCCGAGCTACGCGTTAGGCCAAAAATACGATTTGGGCCCTCACGAACAAAGAACGAACGCGAAAAATCGGACTTCGATATTTTCAGCTTCTGACATCACGAACCCCATAAAAATGGTAGAAAAACATGTCAGACTTTAGAATCGCGCAATAATGTTATCCGAGCTACGAGTTAGGCCTAAAATACAATTTGGGCCCCCACGAACAAAGAACAAACGCGAAAAATCGGACTTCGATATTTTCAACTTCTGAGATTACGAACCCTTTAAAAAAGGTAAAAAAACGTGTCAGGATTTTGAATCGCTCAAAAATTTTATACGAGCTAGGACTTAGGAAAATATATATATAGGCCGCTACGAATAAATAACCACCGCAAAAAATCGGCCTTCGATATTTTCAGCTTCTGAGATCATGAACCTCTTAAAAATAGTAAAAAAAACATGTCACGCTTTGGACTCGCTCAAAAATGTTATCCAAATTAGGAGTTAGGCCAAAAATGCGATTTGGGCTCCCACGAACATAGAACGAACACGAAAAATTGGACTTCGATATTTTCAGCTTCTGAGATCACGAACCCCTTAATAATGGTAAAAAAACATGTCAGGCTTTGGAATCGCTCCAAAATGTTATCCGAGCTAGGAGTTAGGCCTAAAATACGATTTGGGCCTCCTCGAACAAAGAACCGGCGCGAAAAATCGGACTTCAAAACTTTTAGCTTCGAGTGCTCGAACGCCTTAGACATGGTAAAAAAAAATTTCAGGATTTGGAATCGCTCAAAAATGGTATCCGAGCTAGGAGTTAGGACAAAAATACGATTTGGGCCCCCACGAACAAAGAACAAACGCGAAAAATCGGACTTCGATATTTTCAACTTCTGAGATCACGAACCCTTTAAAAATGGTAAAAAAAACATGTCAGGCTTTGGAATCGCTCAAAAATGTTATTCGAGCTAGGAGTTAGGCCAAAAATACGATTTGAGCCCACACGAACAAAGAAAGAACGCGAAAAATCGGACTTTGATATATTCAGCTTCTTAGATCACAAACCCCTTAAAAATGGTAAAAAAAACATGTCAGGCTTTGGAATTGCTTAAAAATGTTATTCAAGCTACGTGTTAGGCCAAAAATATGATTTGGGCCCCCACGAACAAAGAACGAACGTGAAAAATCGGATTTCGATATTTTCGGGGCTTCTGAGATCACGAACCCCTTAAAAATGTTAAAAAAAATGTCAGACTTTGGAATCGCTGAAAAATATTATCCGAGCTACGAGTTAGGCCTAAAATACAATATGGTCCCCAACGAACAAAGAACTGACGCGAAAATTCGGACTTCAAAATCTTGAGCTTAGAGCGCTTGAACCCCTTAGAAATGGTAAAAAAACATGTCAGGCTTTGGAATCGTTCAAAAATGTTATCTGAGCTAGGAGTTACGACAAAAATACGATTTGGGCCCTATGAACAATGAAAGAACGCGAAAATTGGACTTCGATATTTTCAGCTTCTGAGACCACAAACCCCTTAAAAATAGTAAAAAAACCATGTCAGGCTTTGGAATCGCTCAAAAATGTTATCCGAGCTACGAGTTACGCCAAAAATACGATTTGGGCCCCCACGAACAAAGAACGAACGTGAAAAATCGGACTTCGATATTTTCAGCTTCTGACATCACGAACCCCTTAAAAATGGTAAAAAAACATGCCAGGCTTTGAAATCGCGCAAAAATGTTATCCGAGCTACGAGTTAGGCCTAAAATACAATTTGGGCCCCCAGGAACAAAGAACCGACGCGAAAAATCGGACATCAAAATTTTTAGCTTCAGAGCGCTCGAACCCCTTAGAAATGGTAAAAAAAATCATGTCAGGCTTTGGAATCGCTCAAAAATGTTATCCGAGCTAGGAGTTAGGCCAAATATACGATTTGGGCCCCACGAACAAAGAACCAACGCGAAAAATCGGCCTTCGATATTTTCTGCGTCTGATATCCCAAACCCCTTAAAAATGGTAAAAAAAACATGTCAGGCTTTGGAATCCCTAAAAAATTTCATCCGAGCTAAGAGTTAGGCCAAAAATACGATTTGGGCCCCCACGAACAATTAACCGACGTGAAAAATCGGACTTCAAAATTTTTAGCTTTTGAGAGCTCGAACCCCTTAGAAATGGTAAAGAAAACATGTGAGGCTTTGGAATCGCTCAAAAATGTTAACTGAGCTAGGAGTTAGGCCAAAAATACGATTTGGCCCCAACGAACAAAGAACCGACGCAAAAAATCGGACTTCAAAATTTTAAGCTTCTGAGCGCTCAAACCCCTTTGAAATGGTAAAAAAACATGTCAGGCTTTGGAATCGCTCAAAAATGATATCCGAGCTAGGAGTTAGGCAAAAAATGCGATTTGGGGACTTGCAGACTTCGATATTTTCAGCTTCTTAGATCACGAACCCCTTAAAAATGGTAAAAAAAACATGTCAGGCTTTGGAATCGCTCAAAAATGTTATCCGAGCTAGGGTTATCGAACAAAGAAAAAACGAGAAAAATCGGACTTCGATATTTTCAACTTCTGAGATCAAGAACCACTTTAAAAATGGTAGAAAAAACATGTCAGGCTTTGGAATCGCTCAAAAATGTTATCCGAGCTACGCGTTAGCCTAAAAAACAATTTACGTTAGTTAGCTAATTAATTGAAAGACTTAGAACCACCAAACTAGGCCACCAATGTCAAAGAAGAGCTCTTGGTGCAACCTTGCTTTTATTAAATTAGTAACTAATCTCCTTTAGTTAGCTAATTAATTCAAAGACTTGATTTAGGACAAAACGTCCAGTTTTAGCTCCAAGCTTTACAACTCAAAGAAAGAAGTATAACTTCCAATTCATTCAACAAAGTGAACTGATTTCTTTGGCCTTACAATCCTAACATATTAAGCAGCATCATACCAGAAACTCACGTCATTTGGTGATGTCTTGCTTGGGTAACCAAAAGCTAACTTAAAATATTACAAAATCTGAGACAGTTTTTCAGTACCTAGGTGCAATGATCAGGATATTTTGAGAAAAGAAAACATCCTACTGCAAAAAGGAAGCTAAGGTAATAAAATGGACTTTCTAATGAAAATATCCTGAAAAATTCAGCTCCAAAAGCTTAAAATAAGTTGCTGCCCAGAATTTAGGAAAGGAAAAATTGATAAGAATAATCCGACCTTTTGCCGTCTTCCATCAATGGTACCACCTTCATTTAATCCAGCAATAATCCCACCTTTGACACCCATATTCTCTCAATGGTCCCTCACCTGTTGGTGACCTACAATTACAGGTAAATTCTCTTAATTATGTGATTAATAACTAGTTACGTATATTTTAACCTAATTTTTAATTAAAGTCTTAATTTAAATTTATAAAAATAATAACTTCAAAAATAAAACTAAAACCGCCTCCCAGCCACCCCCTCCCCCGCCTCTGCCACCCCTTCCCTAGCCTCCCTTACTCGTCGGAGACTACCCAGTCAACTATCTATGTTAGCCTCACCAACTCTGACCTCTTCACCATCTTCTCTTCCTTCGGAAAGATAGGCCGTGTCACCATCCGTAAGGACAATGTTACTCGCCTTGGCCGCGGCATTGCCTTTATTCCTCTTTGTCTCCCTTAATGATGTCGTTACTGCTACTCGTCAGATGAACGGTAAAAACCTAAATGGCCGCACCCTAAGAGCTTAAGTTGCACTGTCAACGGGTGTGATGATGAGTTCATTCGTCGACGCATTTATAAGGACAAGTCCAGATGTTATGAGTGAGGGGAGGAAGGTCACCTAAGCTATGAGTGTCCCAGAAATATGTTGGGTCCGCCGGTTCCTAAGAAGGGAAGGAGAGATAAAGAACAGAGGAGGAAGGAAGATGACGAGGAAGACAGAGAGTGGGATGAGGAAGAGGGTGTATTTGAGGAGGATAATTGGGCTTCTGTGGTTGATAATAGTGCTGATCAAAGGATGTTGATGCGGTTTAAATGGTGGTTGTGGGTTCGGCTTAATTAACACCGTGAGGTTTGGGTGGCTTTGAAGGTATAGGTGGTTTCAGGGGAGGCGGGGAAGCTGGGCAGGCTGTCAGCAGTGTGGAAGGGGAGAGGAGGGGAAGGAGTGGGTTTTTTTAAAGTTATTTTTTTAAAAAAAGTCAACGGTAATTTAGTATGGTCAAAAAAGTCACCGGTATCCCGTACCAAATGAGAGAATATGGGGGTCAAAGGTGGGATTATTGCTGGATTAATTGAAGGTGGTACCAGTGGTGGAGGACCGGACAAAGGTGGGATTATTCCTATCAATTTTCCTTTAGGAAATGGACCCTAAAATGACGCCATACAGCTGCAATTTAGGATACCCTTTGATGAAGCTCTCAATTCCTATTGATTCTTGACCCCAATCTTCACATCTTGTTGGTGATGTAAGTAAGCACACAGGTGAGTACGTGTATGGTTGCCTTAACCCAAAATAAAGCTCAAATACACACTCAAAACAAGCAATAAACCAACCGGACCAAAAACTGTTCTTCAAAAACAGATTCACTAGGCTTACTTTAAATGACTTAGAACTAATTAATTAAGCTATTTAATCATAATTCAAGCTTGGTTACTAATACTTTATGATGTTAAGATGATCATAAGCAAAGCAGCAAAGCTTAAAATAGATTAAGAAGATTAAGCTTAATTATCAATTCGAAGTACATGCTTGTTCGAAATGGGATTTAGTAGGCTAATGAATTGTAATTCCTTCACCTTGATCTCTTCTTGATGACTCTTTCCTAGAAGAATTGGGTTGATCATGGATGCTCCTGCATCGTTCTCCCCTGGTTTGGAGAATTCTCTTTGCAACTCAAAATCCTCTTCTAAATATGGAGCTAAGTCACCCACATTGAAGGTGGCCGAAATGTTGCCCATGTCACTTGGTAGTTCTATCTTGTATGCATTGTTGTTGATCTTCTCAAGCACCCTAAATGGACCATCACTCCTTGGCATCAGCTTGTTCTTCCTTCTAGATGGGAATCGTTCCTTCCTTAGGTGCGAAGCCATACCGAGTCCCCAGGACTGTAAATGACCTCCTTTCGATGCTTGTTAGCTCGGACCTTGTAAGCCTCATTTACCTTCTCAATGCGTGCTCTAATCTGTTGATGAAGCTTCTTCATCTCCTTTTTTTTCTCCTCTGCATCTTTGCTTTACCTCGCCCCTCAACTGGAATAGGTAGTAAATCAATGAGTCTTAAAGGATTAACCCTATGGTTCGGCCGAATGGAGAGCATTTCGTGGCATATGTAGGTGATCTGTTATAGAGAAAATTCTGCATGTCCTTTAGCTTTTAGATCCCAATCTTTCTATGACTTGTTGACTAGAGTTATGAGAAGAGTAGTAAGTGTCCTGTTTGTCACCCTCTGTTTGACCATCAGTTTGTGGATGCGCCGTGGTACTAAGAAAGACTTAGTACCTAAGAGCTTCCATAAAGTCTTCCAAAAGAAATAAAGGAGCTTAACATCCTTATCAGAAACAATAGTTCTCGGTACACCATGTAATCTAATGATCTCCTTGAATGAATTGCATCATCCGTCTTGTTGCAAGAAATGAAGTGGCCATAAATCTTTGAGAATCGATCCGCACCATAATATCATCTCTTTGCCTTTGAGTCCTAGGCAAAGCTACAATGAAATCCATACTAACATCTTCCCATGGTTGATTAGGAACTGGAAGTGGAGTATAGAGCCCTTGATGAAAACAGCTCTTGGTCTTTTGACATGTAGAAAATCGAACTAGAACTGAGTGAACATCACCTGCAAGTTTCGGCCAATAAAAGTGTTCCTGCAAAACATCCACATTTTTGATAATACCAAAATGTCATGCTAGGGCTCCTCATGAACTTCCTTGATGAGCAAATCCCTTAGTGAGCACTTATGGATACACAACTGTTGTTTCGGGAGAAAAACCATCTAGAACCGAAAAGGCTCCATGAGAACCATTCTTGCATGCTTCTAATAATGGTGAGAAATCTAGATCATCATAATAAAGCTCCTTAATATGAGTGAAGCCAAGAACTCGAGCCTCCATTAAGAAAGCATAGAATGTCTCATGGATAATGCATGCAAGCACATTAGAAACTCCAGTTTTATACTTCAAAACAAAAATCAAATGATTAAAAGAACTCCACCTAGCTGGCATGCCATGAACTGAGCTTATGTTGTCCATTAATATACTTCAAAGCTTGATGATCTGAATGCAACACAAACTGAGCTGGCCTAAGATAATGAGTCCAATAAGTCAAAGCACGAATAATAGCATAGAACTCCTTATCATAGGTGTTGTAGTTGAGCTTGGCATGATTGAGCTTCTCACTGAAATAGGCTATGGGACGCCCTCTTGTTGTAGAAGCGCTCCAATCCCCGCGCCCTTGCATCACATTCAACCAAACACTTTCTTGAAATCTGGTAAGGCTAGAACAGGCGCCTCGCAAAGCTTGCTTTTCAACTGATCAAATGCTTCCTGAGCTGCTGGGTAGAAGTGAAAGAACCCCTTTGATGCATTCAGTCAGTGGAGCCAAAATAGTGCTAAAACTTCTGATGAATCTCCTGTAAAAAGATGTTAAACAAAAAAACTTCGAACTTCTGTGATGGGCTTTGGAACCGGCCATGATTTGATTGCCTCCACCTTTGAATCATCCATAGAAAGGCCCCTCAGATGTGTTACGCCATGAAATTTATGTAGCTAATGGTGCAGGTAAAAAATCATTACAGCTATGAACTCCAGCTTGGGACCTCCAGCTAAGGAAATCCAGCTTGGAGTTCACCAGCTAAGAAGAATCAGCTAAATGCTACCCAGCTAAGAGAACACAGCTCTGTTTGGAATACGTTATAAATCAAGATATCAAAGCCTGAAGATCCGAAGAAGAGTAAAAACCATAATTACAGGAAGGCAATAAAGAGCAAGAATCGTGCTCAGCAGCATTAATGGCAGACATAAATGGGGATTTGAGAGCTGTTTCAAGATGTTGCTAGGTTCAAAACGGATACATTCTTCTTTGTTATATATAGTCGAAATGATTGTATAGATACACAAGTTCATACGTTCTTAGCATTTACATATCAAAGTACTAGCATTGTTCTATAAGCTTACAAATTACGAATTACTTAGTTACAAAGGCATTAGGGCTGTAATCAAAAGTATAGTGGATTGGTGGACTCAAAGAACCCGCGGTTTTTCAACTATTCCACGGGTTTGCGCCACCACCTCTAGTGTGCTGTCTCTGTCTTTATCTTGCTTTTCCTTGTTCATCCTAGCTGTACTTAGCAGCTTCCAGCAACCTGGCAGAATCCTAGCTGTAGCTCCCATCTTAGTTTTGCCTTAGCAGAATATAGCATAAACAGTTTGGCGCCCACTGTGGGGCGTACAACTAGATTTCATATCTAATCTTCCATTATCAATCCACTTCTCAAAGAAAAACGCTGGCTTCAAATGGCGGGGGTGACTCCTGAGCAAATGGGAGCAGGCTCGCATCTCTGCAAGAGGCTCAGACAGAGTCCAACAAGATCATTGAAAACTTACAAAAAGAACTAGAATCAGTTAAGAGCAACGCCAAGAAGTCTTCACGGCGACCTCCTGGTATGACACCTCGAATTTTGGAGTTGAATGACTCAGAAGCTAATGCTGACAAAGACGGCGAGGACGTACCAGAAGATCCCAACCAGGAGGAGTTGGATCCCGCAGCTTCGAAACTGGCTGCTCCTCGAGTCCCAGAATCGGAAAATGATGCGAATCCCAGCTAAGATGCCAGGGGCACCCCGCACCCGTAGCTGAGGAGACCCCTGGTGACCACACCAAGTCACCTTTCGTGGAAGAGATAGCTGGGGCTATGATTCCAAAGAAGCTACATCTAGCCCCGTTTGGCAAGCCTGTATGATGGAACCACAGATCCATGCAGATCACGTGAACCAGTATAAGCAGGAAGATGTGGACCTTACCCATCCTAGAAGGCCTCCTTGAAGCTACAATGTGCAAGTCTTTTGGAGCCACCTTAGGTGGACCTGCCTTACAATGGCTCATAACCCTCAGGGCTGGTACTATCCACTAGCTTTTTTGTCCTTGTAACAAGTTTTATCAGCAGTTTGCTAGCAGCAGGGTGCTGGAGAAACATACAGGCGACTTGTATCGCATTATACAAAAACGAGGTGAAGCTGTACGCCAGTATCTGGACAGATTTAACATGGAAATGATTTCTATAATGAACCTAGACATCCCCACAGCTATTGAAGCATTCCGTAGAGGTTTGATACCTAAATCCCGCTTGTATTATGAACTAACCAGGTATCCTTGTAGTACCTTTGAGGAAGTCAGGGCTGAAGCTATGGCTGAGATCTGCGTAGAAGAAGATGATGCATCCAGGTATGGAGGAGAATCCATCTGAGAAAGAAGAAGCCAGAGTAACAACAACAACAACAAAAGAAACGATTGGCGTCATCGGCCATAACAGAAGCGTGATCAAGCTAGCAGTGTAGCTAGAGAAGCTTCCTGCAAGCCTAACAATGCGGATTTCACTCCTTTATCTTCCTATTGCTTTAATGTTGATGCAAGAGGTGTGGTGAATGCATTGGAGAAGCTAGGCTCAGCAGCTAGGTGGCCCAGGAAGGTGTTGGGGGACCTGATGGAGCAAAAAGACACCTCCCAGTGGTGCAGCTACCATGGAGATCATGGCCATCTAACTGAAGACTGCAAAGCTCTCAGGAAAGAAGTAGCTTGGCTGCATGAACCTAGCAAGGATTGCAACAGCAAACCAGCTAGGCCACCACCTGATCCAACACATGACAAGGTAGTCAACTTTATCTCCAGTTGTTTCAGAAATTTGTGGACTAACCTATTCTGCGGCTAAGCGGTTGGCTAGGGAAGGTTCCAAATCCGCTCCTATCCAGCACAGGAGCAAGGAGGAACAAAAGTTACGCAGCATGACCATCAGCTTCGAAGAAGAAGAGGAAGATGAGGAAGTTGATCATCACGA